>JARFIW010001417.1:455000-608459 GCA_036346225.1 Platerodrilus igneus
CAACTTTCGCTATGAATATATTTGAAGCCGTTTATTGAGTTTTATTTGGGAAGGCGTGATGAAAAGATGCTAGTCGTTCGTAAGATCCCCAGCGGTGGAGCTTTGTTAAGCAGGACCTGAATTTGTGCATCGCAGTTCGTTTAGAAGAAACAGCTCCTTCACATTCGCAAAGTCCAGGTATTTAAACTTTCAGTTTTGTTCCTACGTTTTCTAGACTTTTGAAAGTGTTCATTAAGTCGATAAATGATATCAAATTTTAAGAGAGGATTAAATTAATCATATTAAATTTTATAAACTAACTAATTTTGCGTTTAAGTTTAAATATAAAAGATCATAGAAATAATAATATTTTTTTAATTTGATAACAGGGTTATTTTTAAAATTGTGCTAAATAAGTTGAAACAAAGTGAAATATGGTTCTTTAAAAAAAACTAATCTAAAGTAATGTTGTAAAACACGTGGAATATACATGTGTTCAAAAGCAAAGAAATTACAAAGTCCACTTCCTGTTTAAAAATGATTAATTACAGCTGTTCAATATTTAGTAGGGTCGTTGTGTCATTTCTATGCTATAATAAATTTGAAACTTTATTTATTTAAACTAGTTACGTGCGATTTAGATTTTTTATAAGGAATTTATTTAATACATATGTAACCAATCCAGAGATCTGTTCGTTGGGAAATAAGAATTTTGTTTTAAAGTAATACTAAAAAGTAAGGTCTTATTATGTAGAGAAAGATTTATAGTTAATCAGAATTCAATTTTTTATATTATACTTGTAACTCTATTTAACAAAACAAAAGGAATTGCATTAAATGACATTTTTGGATTCAAGTTTTTTTATTCGATGAGTAAGTAACTTTAATAAGAATACATTTAAGAAATTAATTTTTGAGTAATGAAATTAGACGAATGCCGAAATAGTATAAAAGTACAAACCTGTTGCACTTGATTTATTCTTGATATCTATTTTAAAGTAACACACCTTTGGTATGGTAATTTCAAGATCGTCAACTTATAAGTATGGTTATGCTCTTTTATCAAAAGACACAAATGGTGTCATTTAATAAAAAAAAAATTTTTGTGTAACAGTTTTTTTCAGGGTCATCGTGATAGAAGCACCTCTAGATACGTTCAAGAGGTTTCCAGATGTGTTAGTTCATATAACTCGTAAGTTTTTTTATAACGCCTATATCCAATCAGTTTCTGTATCTTCTCATAGGATTATTGAATTTCCTTTATTGTCCATATAGATACAGTAGCGTTCAATTCCCCTTTTTCTTTCCATGTTTGTTTATTATTAAGTTTACGTCATACCCGCGTCCATTTTCTTTGCTCACCCTTGGGGTATTTCCCAGACTAAGCCGCGAATAACAAAAAAAAAGGAAAAAGCTTCACTCGCACTCAACGCACTCACCTTTCAAATTTGTCCTTTTTAGTTGTAACTTATACACACAATGCACAAATGGTCATTAAACACTAGGTCATACACGTAGAAAATAAAAAACCAAAACCAACACTCTTACATTCCAACCGTGGTTATATTTAAAAAGTTCTATAAATACAACACCGGAAGCGTGGTTTAATAAACACTATCGGTGGTTGGCAGCGCTAATCTTATACAGATTTGGGCGCGGTTCATCCACCAATGATGTTTTCAATATTGAGCAATACTACGTAAATTTACATAATTTTTAACACAAAGATAAAACAAACAATATAAACCTTGAAGTACTCACATTATAGGTCCAGGTTCCCGCGAAGTTGCGCCCGGGTAGGCCCCTAACCAAGTCCAATCAGGGCTCCTCCCGGAGGGATTAGAGATGATACGCCGTCGCTCTCAAAAGCGTGCAAATCAGCTCCGGCCAGCTAAGGTAGTCATGAGGTCTTCATCCTCAGGCGTGAAAATCGGTACTCCTAGGTGGCAGCAGATTCTTACCTATGTAGGGATTGAGCGGGAAAAAATAAGGTATGAAGGTAGACAAACAAAAGATAATTAGGTAGGATATCTACATAGGTAAACCTAACGATACGTTACCAGAACACGAGCACTTAACTCCACGATACCAGGCAAAAAACCACGTTATAGCGAGAGAACCGGAAAACTCTCCCACTCTTTGTCTTTTTCCCATTGGCGCGAAGTTATTCATCTACCCCTCTAGTGTTGTGCGATCTGCGCAAACTCACTACTATGACGTACGGAAGTACCGCCTAGTCCATTTAAAATTCCCGCGCACCGCGTATTTGAGATTATGGCGCGAAACTTCCGTGTATTAAAACTAAACTACTAACAATGTTTAAGTGACCCTTGGCACGTAACAATCGCGACAAAGCCACAAAAGAAAAAACTTAAAAAAAGAAAAAGTCTGTTAGCACAGTAACAGCTTAAAATGTAAATCCTAACTACCCTACATAAACCCTAACTTAAAACCTACAAAATGTTTATATAAGGCGCCACCTGGTTTTTTCGACCGATAACGCGTCTACCGAAGTACCAGGAAACGGAATAGGTAGCCCGATAGTCTTTGACTACACTAATTATCGACAGAACAAATTTGTCGGGGAGCATGAAACACTACTTAAAATAAAACGGGTGCGACAAGTCGCCTAACCTATCTAAACCTATCTAACTAAAGCTAACATAAAAGTTCTTATGTGCAAACACACATGAGTGTTGCATCAAAACTATTCTTCTTTTGGCAAGAAGTGCCCAAATTTAAAATGTTCATAGAGTGAGTCACTCTGCACTCTAGCAAATTTTGTTACTGGTACTTTGGTTTTCTAACGATGCACATTTAAAACTTGTCCATGACATAGTTGTGAATCAACAAATTTACCAAAAGTACCACCTACTAAATCCTTATATGCTAACCTGACAAATTACATTTCTAAATCGGGTTAGCTTTTTCACTTAAATTTCAGAAAAAAATAATTCCCACGTCTGGTCATATATACCACACGTTAGGACGAAAAAAAGATAAGGCAAGATCTCAAATTGATGTTAAAGATAATAGATAAGATAATGATATTAAGCTTAAATTGTTATCCTCAAAGGTAATGAATAAGATAACGGTATTAAGCTTTAGTTGTTATTTGAGATACTAGATAAGATAACGCGATATTAAGCTAAAGTGATTATAAGAGATAGTAGGTAAGGTGACATGAATTTAAAAAATTATTACTAAAGATAACCGGTAAGATAACGCGAAATAACTCGAAGTTATTCCTAACGGTAGTCGATAAGATAACGAGAAATTAAACCAAAATTATTACTAACGGTAGTCGGTAAGATAACAATACTAAACTAAAGTTATTATTGAAGGTAATCAGTAAGATAACGATATTAAAACTAAGGGAATTGTCAAAGATAATAAAGAAGACAAAGATATTGGCCTGGTTATTACCCAAAACAATGAATAACAACAAATAGAGTGGCTCCAGTAGAGCCGTTTAAATGGGATTGACTCGTGCCCTCTAAAAAGAGAAACCTGTAAAGCAGGTCCGTTTACAAGAACAGCACGGGGGACCGGCAAAGACATTTGGGTGCATTCCTGCACCCAGCGATAATCGATATCGGTGATACTATCACCCGATATCCACACCGTATATAAGATATACTCATTCACTCACACATTCACACACTCATCCATACCTTCACTGCCAGAGCCCATGCACTGACAGCGGCACCGCATGACCCCACGAAAGATTCGCAGAGACGAGGTCCAGGTGTCTGTGAAAACCTCCCGCGCAACCACACGGTGACTAACAGAAATGAAAAGGCAGTAGAAATAGGAAAGGTAAAAAGAAGGAGGTAGGTTATTTGAAATGCATAAGGGCACTTCCAGGTAGAAGAAAGTAGAGGAAGGGCTTGCATTGAGCAAAAGCGACAGAGAAAAAGGTGGATAGCAAAGCGCTACTCAACCAACCAGTGTGGCCAGTAGCTCGGAATGAGGGAACATCACTCTTATGTGGCAGATGGGTGTTCCGGGACAAGAACAGGTCCACCGAAAGAAGAATAAGGCATAGCGGAGATAGCGGGTTAAGAAAAAAGTATAGTTTTTGGACAACCGTCCGAGAGAAGGTAGAGAGTTGTCCCTGTTAAACACAGCGCAGTCTGAAGGACCACCTGCAATATTAATCCGACAAGATAAGGTGTAACATATGTTAACATTCACTAGACTCTCAAGAGAACTAGTGCGATCATTTTCCTAACGAGTACATTGACTACGATAAGAAAATCAGACAAAAGTTAACACGACAACTTAAAAGTATCATTACAAATACATTCACACAAAAACAAACTGTTTTAATGTAGTTTTTCAAAACGGTAGCACCCTAAACACACAAAAATGCCCAATTATAAGCAGTTTAATACAGATACACTGTTCCAATATGCTAAAACAACCGAGAATTTAATAAGATAACAATAAGAAACACTAGCACCTCACCACGAAGTTCAACAAAAAACAATGAAAAAAAAATGTTTATAAGTTATGGTGATTTCGTAGAAAAAGAAACAAATAATGATGTGGTATAATGTGGGCGACTGCAATAATTCAGAAGAAAAACACATGGAATAGACAATCCTAGTTTTTGCAACTGCGAATAGGAACTATTTCTTTCAATGGCATAAATCGCGCGTGTCCTATGTGAGCCCAAAGAAGAAAGCATCCACTCTAACATCAGCTAAAACCAATCATAAAAATTCAATGAGTTATTTCAACCAAAGTTACGACAATTACCACACAATTAAACCATGGTAAGAAAAATACTAAAACCAAATAATATGTAGTAGGAAAAGTTCACGGGTTAATTAAATGAAACGACAGAGTTATATTGGGAGTGTAGAGAATGAAGTGATAGATAAGTAACGGTATGGTCAAGGAAAAGTCAACCAAAAGCAAAGGGTTTAAGGTAAATGAGTTAAACGTATAAAACGTAGGTGTATAAGAGAAGGAATAAGCAATTAAAGATACTAATTGATGGTGAGAACAGAAAAATATTAGGTAAATCGTGAGGAGCATGGGACATGAAAAATTTAAGTAGCATTTGGGTCGGCAGAGAATGGCTTAAGGTCTTTAATATGCCACCTGCCTTGGCGTTTTCCTTCAGCTTCCTGAAGTTCGTAGATAAAAGGACTAATAACACGAGTGACCTTACAGAGAATGAATTTAGGGGCTAATTTTGAAGAAAATTTCTTAGATGCATCCGATAAGACATAATTCTTTTTCCAAACTTGTTCGCCCAAGGCGAAGGAAATATTTTGTTTACGTAAGTTATAATGGTCCTTGCTCTTTTCGTAAGCTTTTAACAAATTTTTTCTAACGTCGTTAAAGATAGAAGGTAATGACTGTTGGTCCTTGTCCCAACGTACTCTATTGTCAAATTCAATTACGTTAGTATCGTCAGGCACTAAACCATAGTAACTCCCATCGATTGGGGTATATCTTCCAAAAACAAGAAATGACGGAGTGAATTGGGTTGCTTCGTGTTTAGATGTACGCAAAGCTTGAGCAATTTTAAAGATATGTTCATCCCATGTAGTATGGTCTGAATCAATATAGGACGACATAGCGGTAATTAAGACTCGATTTACTCTCTCGGTAGGGTTTACTTGGGGATGGTATTTTGCGTTAAACCAAATTTTTTGTACTTTGTAACTTTTAACGAAATTCTGAAAATCTTTAGAGATAAATTGTGCCCCATTGTCACAAAGAATAATCTGGGGAACACCAAAGATAAGAAAGACATTTTGTTCTAGGAATTTAATTATAGCAGCGGAAGTAGCTTTACGTAAGGGTTGCACCATAACAAATTTAGAAAACCAATCGGTAACGACTAAAAGATATTGATTACCTCTTTTCGATCGGGGGAGAGGTCCTAATAAGTCAAGCGATATTAATTGAAAAGGATAAGATACACGTTTAAAGTTACCCATTAAACCAGGACGAGCATCTTGTGAACTCTTATGGAAACCACAAATTTTGCAGCTCTTAATATAACGACAAACAGATTGCTTAAGTGTGGGCCAGTAATATACTTCAGATATTTTAGCGAGGGTTTTTGTAACACCAAGGTATGCAGCAATGGGATCATCGTGATATAATTTGAGCACCTCACTGCGGTTTGCAGTGGGCACGACAAGTTTCCATTCAGGGATATTCGATATTTTATGTGGAGACGAAGATACAAATTTATATAGTCTATTATTAGTTACACGGAAGATAGGAAATTTGTCGGGGTTATCGGAAACTTTTTTAATCATATTGAGGTACCAGGTATCCAGAATTAAATTTGGAAGGTTAAGAGAAACGACATCACGAGATAAGGCATCGGGTACGATATTTAATTTGTCAGGCCTATGCCTAACATCAAAAGTGAATTGAGATATACGCAAGTTCCATCTTGCCAAACGACCTGCGGGTTGTTTCAAGTTATTAAGCCACGTGAGAGCTGCACAATCAGTGATTACGGTAAAGTGTGTACCTTCGACATATCCTCTAAATTTCTCGATGCCAAAGATAACGCCCAATAATTCTCGTTCGGTAGCAGAGTATTTTTGTTCGGCAGAAGTTAAGGCACAACTCGCATAGGCGATTGGATGTTCTAAACCATTGTTTACCTGGAACAACATTGCGACTAACCCAGTAAGTGAGGCATCGATTTGTATATAAAACTTATCATCGAAATTTGGTGAAATTAAGATAGGTGCTGAAGTGATTAATGTTTTAATTTGTTCGAAAGCCTGTTGGGATTCTAAATTCCACTCGATAGTTTGGGATTTCTTTTTATTTTTAATTAAAGCCGTAATGGGTGCGGATATAGTTGAAAGATTGGGTAGAAAGATGCGATAATAGCTAATCATTCCAATTAAACGTTTGATTTCGGTAACAGTTTTTGGTGTTTTAAATTTAGTAATAGAATCAACTTTAGCGGGATCTGCTCGTAGGCCAGTTCCATCGATAATAAAACCAAGAAATGTGAGGGACGAACAACAAAATTGACACTTTTCCCAGTTTATCTTAAACCCTGCTGTATTTAAGCGTTCTGCAACTTCATTTAATGTAGCGATATGTTCATCGAAAGAACTTGAGATAACTAAGATATCATCTAAAAATACAAAGGCACGTTCTTGATGTAAGATAGGACCTAACGTTTGATTCATAGTACGTTGTAAAGTTTGTGGAGCGTTACAGAGACCAAATGGCAAAAAATTATATTCGAAAAGACCTCGGCCTGGAACACAAAAAGCAGTTTTTTGACGAGAAGATAAGTCGAGAGGTATCTGATAAAAAGCTTGTCTAAGGTCGATAGATGAGATAAATTTTGCGTTTCAAAGGCGGCTTAAAATTGAGTCAGTTCTAGGTAGAGGGTAAGCGTCCGAAACAGTCACAGAATTCAACTTCCTGCCATCAAAACAGACACGCCATTCGTCATTCTTTTTCCGAACTAATAATACAGGAGAGGTCCACGGTGAATTTGAGGGAGAGATAACACCAGATTCTAACGTTTTGTCTATTTCAGCATGTAAATGCTTTTGTAATGCAGGCGATAAGGGATATTGACGTTGCTTAAAAGGAAGGGCATCACCTGTAGAGATAACGTGTGTGGCAGTCGTAACACATCCAAGTTCAGAGGTATTAAGTTTGCGAAATTTGTCGATTGTAGCGTTAAGAGTTACATTTTGGGAATCAGTAAGAGAGATTTTGTTAGATATTCCTGTAGATGCACAAAAATTCGTTTTAAGAGAGGTTTGCCATGAAAAATCCTGGAAATAAAGTGACAAATTAAAAAGTTTACAAAAATCAACACCCAATAGGAAAGAATAAGCTAATGCAGGCACAATCAAAAATAAAACATCACGTTCAAGAGATTCTACTCGAATTTTTAACTTAAGGGAACCGGTTACATGTATTTGATTATCGTCAGCTAAATTTATGGAAGTTTTTTCGGGAATAATTTGAATTTTGATATTTTGTTGAGATAATTGATGTAAACCTTCGTTATTTATAAGGGAACATGAGGAACCTGTATCCAATAAAGCAATTACATTTAAGGAACCTATTGAGATAGATAAGTGTGGACGGTTATCGAAGGGTTTTTTAACAAGTTGTGTAACGGCAGCAGTCTTTTTATGGTAAAAGGAATTGACGGTTTGTAACCACTTAGACCACTCGGCTGGAGTAGTATAGCATAATTCCTCTAATAAAGGTAAGGCATTTTGTACATTAACAGTAGCGGTATTATTATTAGATAAATTTAATAACGGTACAGCGTTAGAAGTAGTTTTATGATTTGAATTTATTGACGTCTGGGTCCGTTGAATGATTGATGATAAGGACGATTTTGATTCCTTGAGATATTCACGCCCTGATTTGAAATATCTCGACGGGAGTTTCCCGATACATTAGGATTACAGTTGGTGCAGTTAGATTTGTAGATATTTGAGCGGCCACAACCATAACAAAAAATATTTCTAGGGTATGTGCAGACATTATAGTTATGTCCACTTCGCTTACAGTTCCAACAGGTAAATGAGTTATTAGTAACGGTAGAAGGAACGTTAAGGGTAGATACTTTATGGGAAGCTCGAGCTTGGCAAGCTAAATCGGGTTCTAAAAGACCAGACTGCTTCTATGGGGGTGGCCGATATTTGTCAATCCTTAACTTTACTTCCTGGAGAGAACGACATAGGTCTTTAAAGTGGGCTAACGAAGAGATTTGCTGTAATGCCAAACGTTCTGAGAAATAGGGGTTTAAATTTCTAAGTAACTGATCGATAATTTCGGGTTCTGAAGGTTTTTTGTCGAGTCTGCTATATAAAGCTTCTAGTGAGTTAATAAAAGAAACAACATTTTCGTCAGGACCTTGGGTTCGGTTACGTATTTCGTTCCAAAGGTTGTTAATATAACCGTGAGGTAGGAAATCTCGTTTTAAACACGCAACTAACTCCTCCCAGGTAGAAATTTGGTCTCGTATGTTTCTGTACCATATTAACGCAGAGTCCGAAAACAAGTCACCTGCTGAGACAAATAGGTCCTGGTCTGTACACCCGCGAGAAATTTTGAAATCATTAATCCGGTCAAGAAAAGATGATAAAGAGACCTGCGAATCAAACCCTTGAAAAGTGAGACCCCATTTGTATACAGGTATAGATTTTCCTAATGGTTTAGGTGAAGCGAGTGCGAGATTTGAGAAGGGTAACGATATATCTACGTCTGCATTTGGATTAAGTCTTTCAAGAATAATTCCTTCAAGTAATAATACTTCGGACAACAAACTTTGTTTAGCTTGAGTCGCTTGGGCATCGTCATATAAAGATAATAGTTCTGTACGTTGTTTGACGTGCGTTATTCTCGAAGCCAATCGCCCTAGCTCGATATCACTAGCACCAGGATCTGTTCTATTTATTATACCAGATATGTCGTCCAATGGAAGTTTGATTTCAGATACGTTATGAGGCCAATCGCCAACTGGTTTCTTTAAGATAGCAATGCCTTTCGTTTCCTGGGCTAAAATGGCCCTGAGCTGAGATCTTCTATCGTTTTGATTACTAGCGGCAATAATATTCCTACACTCAAGCTCGTAAATTAATTCCAGCGATTTTAAATGTGAAACATTCATCCTGAATAGAATATTCGAGACACGATATATATAAAATATGCGATACTGACGCAGATCAGAAAGTAAAAAAACGTTACAGCTACTTTAAGTTAGTACGATAAGGTGTTTACGGGTGAAAACTTGTTAGGAACGTCACCGGTAAAGAATAATATGCAAATGTTAAAACGTTAATTAATCAAAACACTAAAGAAACACATTTAAAACTATATGCGAACAAGGTTAGTATTTAACAAGAGATATCTCCTTGATAAGTTACAAAAAAAGCCCTCCAAAATAGAGAAACACATAGGTAAGGTATTATTTTAACAGATAAAACGAGACTATTAATGTAGCATTTTCAAAAGATATTCTAGAGGTCAAATCGTTACGTTAAATGTTTTTTTTTAAACATAAGGTTTCTTTAAAAAGCGAGTTTAAATATTAGTTAACAGGTAATTTATTAAAACACTTTTTTATAAACACACTAGAGAATTTTAGATACAGTTTTTTTTATTATTTACAGCAAGGGTTATATTTTAACTGATATAAGGTAGATAATAATAAACGGTATTTAAGACGTGCAAATACTTAAAATATTTATTTATTGTACTTACTTGGAAAAAGTGGGGTTTACGTATAAATCCTTGTAAAAACTTGTTTTACTTAGACACTAACACATATTTCAGATAACTGCAGTTGTGAGTTTCATTTAAAGTTACAGTAAGGTAAATAGATTGGCATTTTTTTTTTTAGATAAAAGGTATATATCACAATAACCTTAAAGTGACGGTTTTTAATTACAAACTGACATGTCAATTCCGGAAAATTTCTGGGGAATTTTCGCAAGATACCAACCTGAAATTAAAAATTCACAGATATCTTAGTGAACATAGATAATGAAATTTATTGATTTAATTTAGATGAAAAGCTTGTTTAAACATTAATTTATATATTCCATAGGCATATAGGAATTATACCACCTAAAAAAACACGTTGGACAGCCAATTCTTACATTCCAACCGTGGTTATATTTAAAAAGTTCTATAAATACAACACCAGAAGCGTGGTTTAATAAACACTATCGGTGGTTGGCAGCGCTAATCTTATACAGATTTGGGCGCGGTTCATCCTCCAATGATGTTTTCAATATTGCGCAATACTACGTAAATTTACATAATTTTTAACACAAAGATAAAACAAACAATATAAACCTTGAAGTACTCATATTATAGGTCCAGGTTCCCGCGAAGTTGCGCCCGGGTAGGCCCTTAACCAAGTCCAATCAGGGCTCCTCCCGGAGGGATTAGAGATGATACGCCGTCGCACTCAAAAACGTGCAGATCAGCTCCGGCCAGCTAAGGTAGTCATGAGGTCTTCATCCTCAGGCGTGAAGATCGGTACTCCTAGGTGGCGGCAGATTCTTACCTATGTAGGGATAGGGCGGGAAAAAATAAGGTATGAAGGTAGACAAACAAAAGATAATTAGGTAGGATATCTACATAGGTAAACCTAACGATGCGTTACCAGAACACGAGCACTTAACTCCACGATACCAGGCAAAAAGCCACGTTATAGCGAGAGAACCGGAAAACTCTCCCACTCCTTGTCTTTTTCCCATTGGCGCGAAGTTATTCATCTACCCCTCTAGTGTTGTGCGATCTGCGCAAACTCACTACTATGACGTACGGAAGTACCGCCTAGTCCATTTAAAATTCCCGCGCACCGCGTATTTGAGATTATTGCGCGAAACTTCCGTGTATTAAAACTAAACTACTAACAATGTTTAAGTGACCCTTGGCACGTAACAACACTTAAAGCAACAGTTACCTAGATACTATTTTAGCATACAGCTGCCATCATTCCCACTTCGACTGCGGCATACAGGAACACTTTCGTGCCTTGCCATAACCATATTCTCTAGCAGTAACCATTTAACCATAACAGCATTTATCTACAATATTAGATGCATCCAATTTCTCCAAGCTCCTCGACAACTACCATAAAATGTTGATGCACACTCAATTTTTACAATCACCGATATCTATTCCAAACTCCATATGTACTCTCTTTTTGCATACTTATTGCAAATTCTAATTAAAACAAATTTAGCTTACTCAAACATAGTTGAAATGTATTAATTTCGTAACCATCAGCTGGTCGATAAGCTTTATGCTATTATAACTTGTAGACCATCATCAAACTCTGATCGAAGGACTAAAAGAGAACTCTAAGAGAACTTTCAGAGAGCAAATTTTTAAAAGAGCCCTACAACAACCTGCTGGAGTTTATGTACAGTTTTTTACCCCACAGTAGCCTGTCAATACAAACATACCCTTCGAGGTAAAATTTTCAATGTTCTTCACTTCTCACAATTTCACAATACAAACAAACACCTACGGCCACTATTTTCTCGTAATTTTGTAACGTGCACTCAAAATTCTTAGTAGAATTTTCCAACCGCCACGATTTTTCGAAAATACTTCCATGAAACGCTAACTAACGTTCGCAACCCATCCCTACTTGACTTCTATCCCCGTATTTAAAACATCTGTCACCAATGCAACTTGACAAAGATAACATTTAATACGTCCCTAATGCAACAAGGGTAATATCTATCTCTCTCTAACATACGCTTCCAACATTACCTCTCTCTTGCTTTGCACTCACTCCAGTTTGTATTGCCATCTCTTTGTTATGATCCCATTACCCTAACACGTGTTATGATAATCTCACTTGTATTTATTTTATCCCCTACGCTCGCTTTGTTTCTCGTTGTCAAGCTAAACTTGTAACGGCCACAGTATCTCTACACCCGAGCTATAAATCTAATATAATTGACAACAATAACTAACCCTAATTAGAATTTGCTGTTTTTTGTTCAACGTTATCTTAAAATATACCGTGAAAATAAAGACGGTTACATTTGTTTCTTATTTACATGTTATTAGTTAAACTTCGACAAACAGTTTTAAAACTTTTAACACCTATAACTTTACTAAAATGGTTTCAAATACTAACCCTTTTGAAATTACACATCCTCTTTGTTATAATTAAATACAAAGTTTAAATTGTTATGGAATTTAGATGTTCGTTTCTCTTCTACATATTCCTATACACAAATTAGAAATGTTATCTTATATACACTAGCTTTACAAATATTTACACCTACAAGATTATGAAAATAAACTTTTAGCTTCTTAAGTATTCCAGTTGAATTACTGACTTCTAAACTACCTATTTAAAAAACGCTTTCAAAACGTACTCTGTTGTTTTATATGCTAAAGTAACGAAATAAACTGTACAAATAAATACCAATACTATGCTAACCCCTAAATATCACATTAATATATGTATATTTATATATATATATATATATATATATATATTGCTATAGTAATAGGTTAGTTTAGGGGTAGGTTAAGTCATAGGGGTCGTAGAATAAATAAAAACAACTTCCAGTTTAAGAAAAGCACATAATTCCAGAAATTATAAGAGTAAATCGGTCACTCTACGTATTGTTAATTGAGAGCACACTGTATATAAAATACACTGGATTAAATGCATAAGAACATAGAAATATCTAAGAGTAGTTCACAAGTAAAAATAAGATTTGAAAACGCAACAAATTGCATCAAGATTAAATCACCGAGATACCTATATGAATTGGCATTACAAATATTTAACAATTGCGTTAAAAATATCATCGTACACGCAATCTAAATTATTAATTATTAGAAAATCGTACTGACAGGAGGAAATCACATTTGTTTAAAAATCCAATATTATGTAGAAATAAACAAGCACCAGACAATGCAGTAAAGATAATAATAATTAACAAACATTTGAATACGTGAGTTAATACAAGGCAAAAGTTAGAGATTACCGCGATATGCGGAGGCGTACGTGACTGTTAAGGCATGCATTCGAATATTTAAACTAAAAGATTGGTGAAAATTCCAAGGTATACGAGATAAAGCCGAGGTGTCGTCCCAGAACGTAAATAAACCAATTAAAAACAGGTGGAGGTACGGCTTTATATACGATAATGACAAAGTAACAAAGTTAGTATACGTTCAAACTGGGCTACGACTATGTTCAAAAGTACCAATAATTTACGTAACCAGTAAAGCAAAATTTAAGTGAAATTAGATTTGAAAAGTGTGTGAACTTATGCAACAAAAATGATCCGATCTATTAATAGACGTAAATAAACGACTTAATTACAAATCCATTTCTAATATTAATAAAACAGGGCTGTTAATACCGACATTGAAATTGTTTTAATACCAATATTTAAATTGTTCTAATACCTACATGAAAATTGTTCTCATACCTACATTGAAATTGTGTTAATACCTACATGGAATTTGGAGTGTAATTTCAATCTGGATTTTAATATCGATTTTGGTTTTGACTTTCAATTGAAGACAGTTTTAAAACCAAAGTATTCTAATTTGGACATATTCTGACTTGGTACGAATCAATTCATGGGGATGCAGATAATAGACTAGGAAGGAACTACAGGTTAGCAATCTCAATACTTTATTATTGAAAACTGTTTTTAATGCAATATTTATCATTTTTGTATATGTAAGAGTCAACAAAATATAAAAGGGTCATTTAACAATTCATGACAAAAGGAATAGGTATCTTGGAACGTTCGAAAGTCCCTAAATAAGCAAAAAGATAGTTTTGCTGGCTTTCAAAAAACCATAAATCTGGTATATGTAAATATTCTGTAAAAAGAGAAAAAATTTTGAGAGTTGTAAATATTTTATAATTATATTGTGCATTGTAGAATTGCTTTAATTAATTAAGTTAGCTAGTCGGAGCAAAAACCTAATTTAACATTCCACATCACAGGTGCTTGATTGTACAGGGGGAATATCACAGCATTTTATGACATGCCCAATCGTGGTGCCTAATATCACAGCATTTTATTACGCTCAAACCGAGGGACTCAAAATAGTATTAGGGGTAATATCACAGCAATATATTATTGTGTACGGAAGAATATAATTCAAAATATAATTAAATCAAAGAGTTAAAGAATAAATGATTGCATATATAAAGGTGGTGTCGGCCTTTTAAATATTTAGAAACAGCGGCAAATCTTTCCTGATAGTACCGCAACCTGACTTACATGCATATATTTAACCACACTGAAAAATACTCTACTAACGTTTGTAGTTCTGTAAAATTAAATAAAGAAAAAAAAATTTGTTTATTTATGCCATGGCTTTTGAAACTCGCTCAGCGATTATTATATCTAGATATTTCTACTCTGTAAGAAAACATGGGTTCTTGTCATCCTACAGGTATATTAAGCACTTTCACATAAAGCATCGTCTAGTTAAAACCACTTAACCTCTCGCAGTGCAGATGTGGCGTTCTTATTTTCAAAGATTGATAAATATAATCACAAATGTATAATTTAGATAAACGTTTGAAATTCAAATTACTAACAAATATCTTTAAATGATGCATATATAAGGGTAAATTTTAAATACCTGTAATTCCTCCGAAGGTGCTCGAGTTGTACATGAACCTCGTTACAGGATAAAACAAAATCGTCTTGCAAACGACTGCAGTTAATACCTGTAGAAAGTAGGTTTTAGTTTTATGTTCTTATTACATTCACTCTATTTTAGGTTCTACGACTAATAAAATAATAATTCAACAACAGTATACTTAGATACCGCTCTATTAATATGTATTCTTGCAATGTACGACCAGATATGCACAAAACGTTGTCCTGTTAGACTGGGAAACCACTGCAAAATATTCGGAGCTTACTGGTGCTATTCTTCACCAACACTAAAGATGACCCTTTGTTGGCTTTAACTGAAATCACTCTTCTGTACTGCACTTGGTTGTATAAAACCTTATTAATTATTATACGATACCCTTATATTTCTCCACAAACATTAAATTCTTTGTAATATTGCTCTTCTTCCACAAACATTAAATTCATTGTAATATTGCTCCAGTTACACGACGATTAAATAAAAAAAGATAAATTTCAAGTAGATATATTATTTTTCTATTACATATTTTATAACAAGCTCCATAAGCAAAACATCTATTCATTACAAATTTTCAAAATCAACTAACTAATTATCTATACACTTATCACCTAGAAAATAGTCTCAAAAATTATATCTTGCCTACTATGTACAAAGGTCTAAGAAGTACATTCATTGATCCCTTATTTTGCATAACTCCTATTTTGGAACAGATACTTGTGTCACTTATACAAATTATCATTGGTTGACATTCCACAAATCTTACAATCACTTTATGATAACTAAACATGCTAAAATATATTCTTTTACAGGAATTATGGTACATTAATTAATTAATGAAATAAAGTATCCATCAAACAGTTATAAACATGATATTTTTTAACAAACCGAAACACATTCAGTTGGAATTACATTAGATAAACGTTTTATTGAAGAACAGTTAACCAAAATGCTTCTTTTAAATCTCAAACGCTTCACCACGAGTAAATAGCATTTTTGCCTAGTTTAACAAGTAATTATTTATCAATCCTTAGTTTATTGTAGTGTTTTAAATTTAGAAAATATTGATAGAAGTGGTAAATTAATGTGTTTACCCTCAGTACTAACAACTATCTTTTAAACCATTTTATAATATTATAATATATATATATATATATATATATATATATATATATATATATATATATATTGATGTGATAAAGAGATCATAGAAATCATTGAGCACCACATACTCTATAAATAAATCACCAAAAGTCAAGATAACTAAAACCTTTAATATTTAGATTCTGCAAAGAAATACTCTATATAGTAAGATAAATTTATTATTATACTATTTGCAAGTATATAGATAAAACCCTTGTTTTTAATTGACACAAGTTTTGAATAATTACGCAATCGGTGAAAATATAGCCTCATTCCTTAATTGAAGCACCCGTATTTTCTAAGTAGTGTAACATGTTAAAATCTTGGGGCAAACTTTAGTATATCATCACGCTGTCGCTACATTAATATTATGCTAATTTGATTTTAAAATTCGTTTTAAGTATTAAATAGTTAATATAAATTCTAATATTATTGTGGTGTCCTCTCTTATGATGTATTTTGTCATAAGCAGTTAGTGTTTCGCGATTGGTTCTCATTCTGATTACTTCTTAAGTCGGGTCTATTTGAAAGTGTACATAAACACTTCTGAGTAGTAGATTGAAACAGGTATTAGCGCAAGCGAGGGAAGTGGGGTTATAGAGAGAAGACAATGAACAGTAGAATGGGGCGATTGAATTTGAATTTAATTAGAATTTTAATTTGGGTTTTGGTGCATAATGGCGAGGCGACTCCATTGAAGTTGTGGTGAATTTTTGCTAGATCTACTCCACTCTTGAATAAATACGTAGTAAATCTACCTAGCTGGAAGTCCAACCATCTTTGCCTCATGTCGTATGTTGATAATGGCGGCGTGTGTATTTGTTGCAAAATGTTATCGTCATGGATGTGTGGTTGTGCTAGGATGTATCAGATTATTCAATTGAATTATGGTTAACGACATTGAGTTATGTTGCTGTTAGTTTTACAGACTATCAAGATTTCGGTGCTTGGGTTTGCTGCTTAAATATCCAAATGTTTCTTAGAAGGATAGACTGACGTATATGTAAGTCTTAAGTTTATTACCTGTTATGAGTGAACTTGTATTTTGTTCAGTCAAGTGAAATAAGTTTTAAAATTAGAAGTTTTACAGCTGCTCTAAACAAGATTTTATATTTATACAATTAATTATGCCAAAATCTTCATAAAAGCTTACAAGAAAAACTTTCTATTTGTTGTCCAAATGCTAAATTTTAACATGTAGTAAACAGCTTGTGCTGTCCTTGGCCTTTGTGTAATCCAAGCGCCAGACCTTGGGTCGAATATTGTAAGACAGGTGCGCAAACGTGGGGCCTAGGAACAAAATCTCGTAACAGTATCATTTAAAAATTACTTTATGCAGATTGAAAAGCCCGTAATAAGTTTTAAAATACGTTTTCTTAAAACAGTATCAAATACTCTTTTTAAATGCGAAACGTAACTTCGGTCGCAAAGCAAATGCGAGTATTTGACGCTAAGTGTGAATAACTTATTTTTCTTTCAAAGATACTACTATTCTAGATTGTTCGTGATGTCCATTCTTCGAAGCATATAAATAATTTTTAAATAAGAAAAGGACGTCTAATTATCCTTCATGAATGAGTTATAGCCGACAGTTTATAATTAAGCAATTCAGCAGTTAGTTGACTAACAAATCCTACGTCCTCTGGAAATAAAATTTCGGTTGCGTTTAATTGCATATTTGTAGTAGTTTAAACCACCTGGAACAATGACATAAAGTCAGTGTGAAGATACAGTTGTTATTTCTACAAAAACGACTAATTTCCATCAAGAACACAAGATCGAGGTTATCTAAAAGTTTATTTTTTCATGTTTAAAAACGTTAACAGTTATTTCTAAAACATTTAATCAAGTAGTGGTTTGTAGCTCTAATGAAGCGTTCGTTGCTTACATATAAAAATGGCAATTTCCGGTATTACTATAATTTGTTAACAATAGTTTCCGAAACTTCAAAATTTTGTAACTAATTTTAATGTAATTTACAATAATTATATATTTGCTGATTTTATAATATTTACTTACTGTTTGAATTTTCTTCGGTGGCTTTTACACTATCCGATAATTCAAATTTGATAGCTCCACAATAACAGCTATTTAGATGGTTAAGTAATGAAATAAAAAAAATTAATACACCCTTCTGCATGATATAATTATGCTTGGAAGAGCTCTAAACAAGTTCTGATCTTTACAATTACTCAACAAAATGTGAAATTCCGATAAGGAATTAGTGTTGAAATGTGTTTGTTTCTGTAAGTTTATTCACGTACTAATAATCATATTAAACCATTAGATTACATCTTTCAATATATGTAGCTTTATGATTGTCTGAAGCACTAAAATAATATTTTATCTTTGACACTGTAACCTTACCTAATAAGATAAGATAATTTTGCGTTATATATAAAAATATTTTCAATTTTCACCAATAAATCGTTGATACAAACACTCAGATTAACATCGCAATAGTCTAAACTTTAGAAAGGAAACTTCCAGGTTTTTATATTGCATCTTAGAAGGAGATACAGTAGAATATAGTTCTATTATTTGACTACTGTTCAATACTTTATTTTTAATTTGTATTTACGTAATGTGTTACTTTTGCAAGACTATACCACGTCTGGCATCTACTTGTGAAGCAAGTGTGTTCAACCATACATTCGTTTGCGGGCATCACTAGTATACAGACACGCTTGTGTGAGCTCCTCATTTGTAAATATACTCAAGCTCTTATAAAATAAGTAATTAAAAAATATTTTAAAATACAGTCCTGCGTGCATTTGTTAGTTAATTTATTATAGACATTTGTCGTATTAAACAAGCACATTACTGTAATATATATATATATATATATATATATATATATATATATATATATGCTATGATATTAGAAGAATTATTATGCCCCTACGTTGAGCTGTTATATTTATTTGCTATGAATTTTAAATTATTGGACCACCATTTTAATATTCACGATTAAGTGTAATTATCTCCTCCTCCAGCTGTTTTCTTAATATTGCTATCAACTGGACTTTATCTTTAAACAACTCTATCTACCAATGGCAAAATTCGATACGTTACCGCCTTGCGGGTTATCACTTTCCTATTCAACTTGTGGCTCCGCCTTTGTACTATTTAAATCTTATGACCTTGACTAGCATTTATTTGCAATTATAAAATTCAGTAAATTTAGATTTTATATAATGAAACCAATATGTTATGTACAGCTTTTGAAATTATTTGTAATACATTTCTTATAAATTTCATTTATTAACAACCATCTAGTATGTACTCAAAAACACAAAGTCACCAAAGAAAATTTATTATCATTACCAACAAAGCGTAGAATATTCTAAACCTGTTTTCATATTACTCATTCAATACGTATGCAACCTCTTTTGTTGACTTCTTCACAAGCATATAATATTTAGCAAATTCAATATTAAAATAAAATAAAAATCCATATAGAAAAATGAATGTCTTATAACTAAAAATCTGACCTGGTTTTATCTTTTTCACATCGACGCTTCCAATAAAAATGATCTTCCCCAATTCTGGATTCCATTCAAATTATTACACTATGGACCACCACCATTAAATTATATACCCCCAATTTATTTCAATTCTTCAAACTTAGACTTTCATCATTCTTGCCCCAGACTTAAAATTGTAGTTTGTTTCACCCATGTACTTCAAGATTGTATTATTCTTCTTTTCCCTTTGACATTTAAATTGCATTACTGTATTTTTTCTTAACATCAGAATCCTAGTCTATTTCCCTCAGACCTCGAAACCCTATTATTTTTATGTCTTAGTTTACAATAAATTCATTAAAAACGTACTTACGTTTAAACGGCAATTGCAATTTTCATATTCGCATTCATTTTATTTTTCACTTTTATACTTATTACGTACTACTTTGTTTAATGGCAATGCACTTCGGCCTTCATTGAGTTCAAAACTGACTTTCTTATCAAGGTGCTTACTAATATAATCTCGAATTCCCACTCCATCCGTGGGTTTGGTCTAGAACTCGTCGCTTGTCTCTGACCAATCAAATAATTTTATTTGGATTAGTTTCTGATGTAATGCTCCACGTTTTCCCATTATCACAACCTGCCCGCAGCTGTCTTTTATTATCAACATGCTGTATTTTGATAGATTACTTGCTTTTCTATAAACAACTGATGCAACCCGACTTTAAATTTCCATGTTTACGTGCGATTCACGCAATTTTTAATCATTTCTCTTATCAAAATGGTTAGATCTTTGTACGCATTTATATTAACTACCTGAAACTCTATTTGTATATCCGTATTAATTTAATCGTCTGGAACTCTTCTTCTAAATGCGTGTCTAATTACACTTTATCCTTTATTTCTCAATATACGCGTGCTTCCACTGAACAATATCCTTATTTGTTTTACCTAAATTAACTAAACTTTATCTACAGGGTATTTAATATTTACTATCTACTTAATACATGTACTTCTCATTCCTACGCCAACTATGGGTCTTCCTATGTTTACCTGCGTCGCCCAAAACTATCTCTACTCTATATACAGGGTGTTGACTACTTACTATCTACAAACTATGTCTATTTCTTAATTATCTCCTTAAATAAGTGTAGTTTTCTGCTGACTATTCTAATTACTCATTCCCGAACGACCTTTACTATAACGTGCACCCTTAAGCAACCCTTTATCACAGCATAATATATATATATATATATATATATATAAATATTATAAGTAGTTTTTTACACAAGGTAAGTTGATAAATACTTACGTATTGAAATTAATAAGATGAAATAATAACTTAGACTTTTTAAGTAAAGCCCAAATGATGAAATAATAACTTAGACTTTTTAAGTAAAGCCCAAATGATCATTTCAAATCGAGCTAGTAATTGAAAGAAGGAAAATATAAGGCCTTGGACAGGATTTGAACCTGCATCTCAGTTTTGCCGGAACTGTGCGTTATCCAATTACGCTACCGAGGCCGATGGCTATAATTGGGAAATTTACAAATCTAAATCGTGTACAGTACCATATATACAACTTCAATTACGTTTACATTTTGTCAATCATATCTGAAATTGTCAAGTTTTTGACTTATGTCGATAAGCACTAATCACGAAATATATTATAAGAGTTTTACACAAGGTAAGTTGATAAATACTTACGTATTGAAATCCTGTCCAAGGCCTTATATTTTCCTTCTTTCAATTACTAGCTCGATTTGAAATGATCATTTGGGCTTTACTTAAAAGTCTAAGTTATTATTTCATCTTATTAATTTCAATACGTAAGTATTTATCAACTTACCTTGTGTAAAAACTACTTATAATATTTATATATTAATACTTGGCTTATAGCCGTGATTTTGAGTGTTGCTTCCTGTCTATATCTGACATAAGTCAAAACTTGACAATTTCAGATATGATTGACAAAATGCTAAACGTAATTGAAAGTTAGGTTTATATATGGTACTGTACACGATTTAGATTTGTAAATTTCCCAATTATAGCCATCGGCCTCGGTAGCGTAATTGGATAACGCACAGTTCCGGCAAAACTGAGATGCAGGTTCAAATCCTGTCCAAGGCCTTATATTTTCCTTCTTTCAATTACTAGCTCGATTTGAAATGATCATTTGGGCTTACTTAAAAGTCTAAGTTATTATTTCATCTTATTAATTTCAATACGTAAGTATTTATCAACTTACCTTGTGTAAAAAACTACTTATAATATTTATATATTAATACTTGGCTTATAGCCGTGATTTTGAGTGTTGCTTCCTGTCTATATCTGACATAAGTCAAAACTTGACAATTTCAGATATGATTGACAAAATGCTAAACGTAATTGAAAGTTAGGTTTATATATGGTACTGTACACGATTTAGATTTGTAAATTTCCCAATTATAGCCATCGGCCTCGGTAGCGTAATTGGATAACGCACAGTTCCGGCAAAACTGAGATGCAGGTTCAAATCCTGTCCAAGGCCTTATATTTTCCTTCTTTCAATTACTAGCTCGATTTGAAATGATCATTTGGGCTTTACTTAAAAGTCTAAGTTATTATTTCATCTTATTAATTTCAATACGTAAGTATTTATCAACTTACCTTGTGTAAAAATACTTAAATTTATATATATTGGCTATCCTGTTCAAGGCTTTTTTTCCTTCTTTCAATTACTGCATTTAAAATGACATTTGGTTATTAAAAATGCTAAGTATATTTAATTATTAATTTGATCGTAAGATTTAAATTTAACTTCTAAATATACCTTAATGTATAATTTGGTTAAGCCGTTTTTGAATGGTTCGGTCAATCTGCAAGCTAATTTCATTTCAATTATGCAAATTGAAATAATTGAAGTTGTTTAAAATGGTACTTCACGATTTAATTTTAAATTTCAATTTACCAACGCCTGGTAATAATTGATAAAATTCGAAAACTGGATGCGGTTTAATCTGTTCCAGCTTATATTTCCTTATCAATACTACAATTTAATATATTTGGCTAACTAAAACTAATTATTATTTATTATTAATTCAATTAAGATTTTAATTACTTTAAAAACGCCTAAGTTAATTAATTGTGCTAAGCCGGAAATTGATGTTCCGGTCAATCCTGCAAAGGTAAAATTATTTCTAATTAAAAGCTAACGATAATGTTGTTTTAATTCCATCGCGATGATCGAAAGTAACCAGCTTTTCTTTATTTAATTGGTTTAAAATTTTTTATTAACATTAATCTAAAATATTTATGTCTTTTTCAAAAATATTTAAAAAATAATGTTGTTTTAATTCCATCGCGATGATTCGAAAGTAACCAGCTTTTCTTTATTTAATTGGTTTAAAATTTTTTATTAATTATCTAAAATATTTATGTCTTTTTCTAAAATATTTAAAAAATAATGTTGTTTTAATTCCATCGCGATGATCGAAAGTAACCAGCTTTTCTTTATTTAATTGGTTTAAAATTTTTTATTAATTATCTAAAATATTTATGTCTTTTTCAAAAATATTTAAAAAATAATGTTGTTTTAATTCCATCGCGTATGATCGAAAGTAACCAGCTTTTCTTTATTTAAATGATCATTTGGGCTTTACTTAAAGTCTAAGTTATTATTTCATCTTATTAATTTCAATACGTAAGTATTTATCAACTTACCTTGTGTAAAAACTACTTATAATATTTAATTTAATACTTGGCTTATACTATTTTATTTCTTCCGTTATACTGACATAAGTGAAAACTTGACAATTTCAGTATATTGACAAAATCTAAACTAATTGAAAGTTAGGTTTATATTGGACTGTAAACGATTAATTTAAATTTCCATTATAGCATGGCTGGTATAATTGATAGCATGTTCCGCTAACTATGCAAATTCAAATCCTTCCAAGCTTAATTTTCTTCTTTCAATTCTAGCATTAAATTCTTTTGCTTTACTTAAAATTTAAGTTTTTTATTTATTAATTCATACGTAGTATTTCACTTACTTTGTAAAAATATTTAAATTTACTTGTAAAACTTCTTATCTATTTTATTCTTCTTATACTGACATTGATAACTTGACATTTATAATTGACAAAAATTAAATTATGAAGTTGGTTTAAATGTACTGTAAGAATTATTTTAAATATTCCAATTAAGCCTTGGCTGGTATTAATGTAACCACGTTCCGGAAAACTAATGAGTCAAATTCCGGCAAACTAGATTTTGGTTAAATCATTCAAGGCCATTAAATTTTCTTTAGTCTACTCGATTTAAAGATATTTGGATTTATTAAATCATAAGTTATATTTATCTATTAATTTGAAACTAATATTTAAATTACCTTTGTAAAACTCTTATAATTTTTTATTATACTTCCGTTAACTGACATTTGGATACTTACATTCAATAATTGACAAAAATTACAATTTCAGTAGTTGATTTAAATGTAACTGTAATAAATTATTTATATTGTATTACACGGTTAGATTTGTAAATTTCCCAGTTATAGCCACGGTCCGGAAACTAATTGGAAAGTCACAGTTCCGCAAAACTGAGACATGTTAAATCCATTCCAAGGTCTTTATATGTTCTTTTTATACTACTCGATTTGAAAGATCATTTGGGTTTATTAAAGTCTAAGTTATTATTTCATCTTATTAATTTCAATACGTAAGTATTTATCAACTTACCTTGTGTAAAAACTACTTATAATATTTATATATTAATACTTGGCTTATAGCCGTGATTTTGAGTTGCTTCCTGTCTATATCTGACATAAGTCAAAAACTTGACAATTTCAGATATGATTGACTAAATGCTAAACGTAATTGAAAGTTAGGTTTATATATGGTACTGTACACGATTTAGATTTGTAAATTTCCAATTATAGCCATCGGCCTCGGAGCGTAATTGGATAACGCACAGTTCCGGCAAAACTGAGATGCAGGTTCAAATCCTGTCCAAGGCTTATATTTTCCTTCTTTCAATTACTAGCTCGATTTGAAATGATCATTTGGGCTTTACTTAAAGTCTAAGTTATTATTTCATCTTATTAATTTCAACACGTAAGTATTTATCAACTTACCTTGTGTAAAAAACTACTTATAATATTTATATATTAATACTTGGCTTATAGCCGTGATTTTGAGTGTTGCTTCCTGTTTATATCTGACATAAGTCAAAAACTTGACAATTTCAGATATGATTGACAAAAATGCTAAACGTAATTGAAAGTTAGGTTTATATATGGTACTGTACACGATTTAGATTTGTAAATTTCCCAATTATAGCCATCGGCCTCGGTAGCGTAATTGGATAACGCACAGTTCCGGCAAAACTGAGATGCAGGTTCAAATCCTGTCCAAGGCCTTATATTTTCCTTCTTTCAATTACTAGCTCGATTTGAAATGATCATTTGGGCTTTACTTAAAAAGTCTAAGTTATTATTTCATCTTATTAATTTCAATACGTAAGTATTTATCAACTTACCTTGTGTAAAAAACTACTTATAATATTTATATATTAATACTTGGCTTATAGCCGTGATTTTGAGTGTTGCTTCCTGTCTATATCTGACATAAGTCAAAAACTTGACAATTTCAGATATGATTGACAAAATGCTAAACGTAATTGAAAGTTAGGTTTATATATGGTACTGTACACGATTTAGATTTGTAAATTTCCCAATTATAGCCATCGGCCTCGGTAGCGTAATTGGATAACGCACAGTTCCGGCAAAACTGAGATGCAGGTTCAAATCCTGTCCAAGGCCTTATATTTTCCTTCTTTCAATTACTAGCTCGATTTGAAATGATCATTTGGGCTTTACTTAAAAAGTCTAAGTTATTATTTCATCTTATTAATTTCTATATATATATATATATATATATATATATATAAGGGTGAGTTTTTAGTGTGGCCGCGTTCGATAACTCCGTTATTATAAAAGCTACGTAAATCAAATTTAGAGGCATATTAGGTATGCCTAAAGTGCACATTTTAAAAATATTTGGAAGCATACAGGGTGTTTCTTAATTCTAGGGCATATTAAACCTGTATTTTTTAAATGGAACACCCTATATATTATTAGATTTTTGAAAAGCCCATTAAAAGAGCTTTAATTTGATATCAAATTATATCTGTCTATTCCTTTTAGTTTTTGAGATATTCAACAGTTTTTAGAAAAAATGACCCCAATTGGATACATTGCCACTGCACTAATACACAAGTTATGTTAATTTTCAAAATGCAGAAAATTTTACTATATACCATAGTATATTTGTAATTATCAGTCTTAAAATTTCTTTACAGTATACAGGGTGTGTCAGGTTTCGCAAATTGCAATTTTTAAAACTTTTTAAAACGGCACCCTACCAATTTTATTGCTACAATGGATAGTTCATTAAGTGTACTTTCACTTTTGTTGAACATTCCCTATACCTAAATCCATTACTTTCCGAGATATTTTTGACTTTCTTCAAATTTTAAGAATGTTGTTAATTTGCATAACTAAAAATAACTTACTATTGGAGAATATTATAAAACAATTAATACATTTTGATTAACAATTAACTACACTTATCCAATAACAATTTTCACTTAAGATATAACAACCTACATTAATACGCTGTCAACAAAATTCTGCCAGACCAACAATATGCATTTTATAGAAAATGTTCAAGCAGGAAATCAGACAGGCTTTAAAAAAAAACAATTACAAATAAAATGTCATTTAGGTTTATTAACTGTAGTGTGTTGTCATTTAACAGGATATCTCTCTTTGTATATTCTTGATGCAAGTAGGCAATTTCTTAAACTTTCTTCCAATACCCAAATTATATCAATTTGTTCTTCCACAGTAATAT
The DNA here is from genome assembly GCA_036346225.1 of Platerodrilus igneus. Classification (NCBI taxonomy): domain Eukaryota; kingdom Metazoa; phylum Arthropoda; class Insecta; order Coleoptera; family Lycidae; genus Platerodrilus; species Platerodrilus igneus. The sequence goes on from JARFIW010001417.1 coordinate 481,640, forward strand.
TCATTTTGAAAACTCCTTCAAAGATTACATTTAAAACAGAACTGATAATGTGTTAAATGGCAACACATTACAATTAATAAACTTAAATGACATTTTAATTGTAATTGTAATTTTTTTCAAAGCCTGCCTGATTTCCTGTTTGAACATTTTCTATAAAATGCATATTATTGATCTGGCAGAATTCTGTTAATAGCGTATTATTATAGGTTGTTATATCTTTAGTGAAAATTGTTATCGGATAAGTGTAGTTAATTGTTAATCAAAATGTGTTAATTGTTTTATAATATTCTCCAATAGTAAGTTATTTTTAGTTATGTAAATGAAAAACATTCTTAAAATTTGAAGGAAATCAAAAATATCTCAGAAAGTAATGGATTTAGGTATAGGGAATGCTTAACAAAAAAAAGGACACTTAATGAGCTATCCATTATAGTAATAAAATTGGTACGGTACCATTTAAAAAAAGTTTTAAAAATTGCATTTTGCAAAACCTGACACACTCTGTATACTGTAAAGAAATTTCAAAAGAATGATAATTACAAATATACTATAATATATAGTAAAATTTTCTGCATATTGAAAATTAACATAAGTTGTGTATTAGTGCAGTGGCAATGTATCAAATCAGGGTTATTTTTTCTAAAAACAGTTGAATATCTCAAAAACTTAAAAGAATAGACATCTACATTTTAATATTAAATTAAAGCTTTTTTTATGGTCTTTCCAAAAATGTAATAATATACAGAGTGTTCCATTTAAAAAAATATAAGTTTAATATACTCTGGAATTATGAAATACCCTGTATGCTTCCAAATATTTTTAAAATGTGCACTTTAGGCATGCCTAATATGCCTCCAAATTTGGTTTACGTAGCTTTTAGAATAACGAAGTTATCGACCGTTGCCACACTAAAAACTCACCCTGTATATATATATATATATATATATATATATATATATATTGCTATGATATTAGAAGAATTATCATGCTCCGACGTTGGGCTGTTATATTTATTTGCTATACTATTTACGTACTCTAAATTATTGGACCACCATTTTAATATTCACGATTAAGTGTAATTATCTCCTCCTCCAGCTGTTTTCTTAATATTGCTATCAACTGGACTTTATCTTTAAACAACTCTATCTACCAATGGCAAAATTCGATACGTTACCGCCTTGCGGGTTATCACTTTCCTATTCAACTTGTGGCTCCGCCTTTGTACTATTTAAATCTTATGACCTCGGCTACCATTTATTTGCAATTATAAAATTCAGTAAATTTAGATTTTATATAATGAAACCAATATGTTATGTACAGCTTTTGAAATTATTTGTAATACATTTCTTATAAATTTCATTTATTAACAACCATCTAGTATGTGCTCAAAAACCCAAAAGTCACCAAAGAAAATTTATTATTTTTACCAACAAAGCGTAGAATATTCTAAACCTGTTTTCTTATTACTCATTCAATATGTATGCAACCTCTGTTGTTGACTTTTTCACAAGCATATCATATTTAGCAAATTCAATACTAAAATAAAGTAAAAATTCATATAGAAAAACAAATGTCTTATAACTTAAAAATCTGACCTGGTTTTATCTTTTTCACATCGACGCTTCCAATAAAAATGATCTTCCCCAATTCTGGATTCCATTCAAATTATTACACTATGGACCACCACCATTAAATTATATACCCCAATTTATTTCAATTCTTCAAACTTAGACTTTCATCATTTTTGCCCCAGACTTAAAATTGTAGTTTGTTTCACCCCTGTACTTCAAGATTGTATTATTCTTCTTTTTCCCTTGACATTTAAATTGTATTACTGTATTTTTTTCTTATCAGAATCCTAGTCTATTTCCCTCAGACCTCGAAACCCTATTATTATTTTTATGTCTTAGTTTACAATAAATGCATTAAAAACGTACTTACGTTTAAACGGCAATTTTAATCTTCATATTAGCACTCATTTTATTTTTCAGTTTTATACTTATTACGTATTACTTTGTTTACTGGCAATGCACTTCGGCCTTCATTGAGTTCAAAACTGACTTTTTTCTCAAGGTTCTTGCTAATATAATCTCGAATTCTCACTCCATCCGTGGGTTTGGTCTAGAACTCGTCGCTTATTTCTGACCAATCGAATAATTACATATTGAGCAGTTTCTGATGCAATGCTCCACGTTTTCCCATAATCACAACCTGCCCGCAGCTGTCTTTCATATCAACATGCTGTATTTTGATAGATTACTTGCTTTTCTATAAACAACTGATGCAACCCGACTTTAAATTTTCATGTTTACATGCGATTCACGCAATTTTTAATCATTTCTCTTATCAAATGGTTAGATCTTTGTACGCATTTATATTAACTACCTGAAACTCTATTTCTATATCAGTATTAATTTAATCGTCTGGAACTCTTCTTCTTAATGCGTGTCTAATTACACTTTATCATTTATTTCTCAATATACGCGCACTTTAACTGAAAAATATCCTTATTTGTTTTACCTATATTAACTAAACTTTATCTACAGGGTATTTAATATTTACTATCTACTTAATACATGTATTTCTCATTCCTACGCCAACTATGCGTCTTCCTATGTTTACCTGCGTCGCCCAAAACTATCTCTACTCTATATACAGGGTGTTGGCTACTTACTATATACAAACTATGTCTATTTCTTAATTATTTCCTTAAATAAGTGTAGTTTTCTGCTGACTATTCTAATTACTCCTTCCCGAACGACCTTTACTATAACGTGCACCCTTAAGCAACCCCTTATCACAGCAATATATATATATATATATATATATAAATATTTCAGGTAGTTAATTACACAAGGTAAGTTGATAGATACTATCGTATTGCAGTGAATACCATGAAATAATAATTTAGACTTTTATGCGAAGCCCAAATGATCATTTCAAATCGAGCTAGTAATTGAAAAAATGAAAATATAAGGTCTTGGACAGGACTTGAACCTGTATCCTGGTTTTGCCGGATCCATGCGTTTACCAATTACGCCACCGATACCGCTGACGTAATGGTAAACGCATGGTTCCGACAAAACCAGGATACAGGTTCAAGTCCTGTCCAAGACCTTATATTTTCCATCTTTCAATTACTAGCTCGATTTGAAATGATCATTTGGGCTTTGCATAAAGGTCTAAGTTATTATTTCATCTTATTCACTGTAATACGATAGTATTTATCAACTTAACTTGTGTAATTAACTACCTAAAATATTTATATATTTAATACTTGGCTTATCGCCGTAATTTCGAGCGTAGCTTCCTGTCTATAACTGACATAAGTCAAAAACTTGACAATGTCAGACATGATTGACAAAAATGTCAAACGTAATTAAAAGTTAGGTTTATGTATAGTTGTGTACACGATTTAAATTTGTAAATTCTTCAATTGTCGTCATCGGCCTCGGTGGCGTAATTGGTAAACACATTGTTTCGGCAAAACCAGAATACAGGTTCAAGTCCTGTCCAAGACCTTATATTTTCCATCTTTCGTTTACTAGCTCGATTTGAAATGATCATTTGGGCTTTGCATAAAATAATAATCTATAGAAACACTGTGGCACGATTTAAATAAAATTAAATAAAAACCCTTAACCACAAAAAATATTTAAATTACTAGATACGTATTTCGACCACTATGTGGTCATCATCAGTAGGAAACCTCTTAAAAAAAAAACAATAATAATAATTAGCTGTTGTTCTGGAGCACTTCAGAGGATATTCTCCTCACCACTTAGGCTGAAGTGAACCTTCCCAACCTACAATTTACTATATTGTTGCTTTAAACACTATCGAGGATATTCTCCTCGCCCGCAGGCTAGTGTTCTCAACAACAAACAAGTGAATTGTGACATTATAACTTAAATCTACTTAATTTATACTAATTCTAAATCTACTGAAGCGGAACCAGTTTAATCTTGCTTTCTCATTGGTTGTTGACCAATAGGAAAGCAAAGCAGATGCGCTATTGGCCCTTTATCGGTGTTTAAGAGGGTCCTTTATGTTTAACAATTTTAATTGATTCATAGGCATTTAAGGAGGAAAACGTTGGTACCGCTTTTAACAATTTAACATTTTCTAGTTTAACGGGGTGGCTGGTTTCAAATATATGTTTGGCGACCTGAGACCTTTCATATTTACCATATTTGAAGTGAGCAATGTGTTCTTTAAATTTTGTTGTTATATTTCTCTTGGTCTGACCAATATATTTTTGAAAACACCTTGGCCCTGCACAACTAATTTCATAAATCCCCGACTTTTGCAATTTTTCCACCTTGTCTTTTGGATTACCTAGCAAATCTTTAATTTTATTAGTATTAGTAAAGCAATTTTGAAATTACACTGATTGAATATTTTATCAAGACCCTTTGTGGTTTTGTGAAACGGAAGTTTAACATATTTAACATTATCGTTAGAGGTGGTTGATTGCAAAGTCGTTGATTTACGGATGTTGATCCTATTTTACACTTTCTAAAATATTATTTATAATATCAAAGAGAAACCATTGTAATTCGCTATTTGTTTAATAAGAGCAAATTTCTTATTAAATCTGTTTTTATTTAAAGGAAATTCAATAATCTATTAATTAAAAGTTAAATGAAGCCAACTTATGTTGTATGCTATGATTAGAGGAAGACAAAATAAAGCGATTTACATTGGTTTCTTTTCTATAAATGTCAAATTCTAATTTATTACCATTTCTAATTACTAATGTATCTAAAAGGGTAATTGTCCATTATTCTCTAGTTCATACGTAAATTTTATGCTTTGAAATTTTGAATTCATTTCTTTAAGAAAATCTTCAACATTTGATTTAGAAGTGTCACAAACTGCAAAAATATCATCCACGTACCTTAACCATATTCTTGGGAAGTATTTGGAGTTTTCTTTTAACTCGGTTTCAAAACGAGACATAAATAAATTTGCTATGAAAGGTGATAAGCTATTTCCCATTGCTGTGCCTTCATGTTGTTCGTACAACTTGTTGTTGAATTGAAAACAGTTCTGGGACATGCAATGCGAAACAAGCTTGATATAGTCCTCAACTTTATCATCATCAATATCATTATCTATAAGAACATCCTTTAAATATGTTAAAGTACGTGGTATTGGAACACTAGGGAATAATGAACTGACATCAAATGAAATTAAGATTTCGTTCTCTTCTAATGTGATATTTTTAATTTTATTAATGAACTCTAAAGAGTTTTGTACAGACAAACTATTAAACTTTAAAATCTTAAATTCATTTGACAGCCACCGTGATAAATAGTAAGTCGGTGAGTTGATACCTGAAACTATTGGTCTCATCGATTTATTATTTTGTGAATCTTTGGTAAACAGTAAAGTTTTGGCATTTCGGGATTTGAAATTGTTAATTTTAATTTTAGTGTGGGCGAAATTAGGTTTGGACATTCTTTCAAAACAGACTCTGTTGATTTAATCATTTTATTTAAAGGAACTTCATTTTTACGTTTTTTGACCATTGGTCTGTAAGGACCCTCAGACAGCAAAGTCTCTACTCTATCAACATAGTCTTGTTTATCCAGAATAACCAATCTATTCCCCTTATCAGCCTTTAAATAATAACAATTTTTTTGTCGTAATTCTTTAATAATCAGATGATCTTTCCTTGTTTGTTCTGAGGCATTTCTTGCGCAAGTGCGTAAGTTGTTCGAAAGTTGAATTTTGCACGCGTTTCTAATAAAGGTTTTTGAATTGTCGTCTAATTTTGAAATAGATTTTTCAATGCCAGCAATAATGTCTTCCAAAGGAGTTTTCAAACGATCTACTCCAAATTTTAGGTCTCGATCAAGGAAAGTCAACTCTTCATTATTAAAGATTTTCGACGATTCGTTAACAACTATTGACTCTAATTGAGGTGAAGTAATTTCCAGTTTTTTAGGAGGTACATTGACATTGTGTTTCTTTAAAAGAAACTTCAACTTAGTGTTTTGCCTATTAATTTTGTCTAACAATTTATGATTGTTGACTTCAAAAACAATTCTCTGGAAATTACTCCATTCCTGAAAACCGGACTCGGATAAATTTTTTTTTTTTTTTAAGAGGTTTCCTACTGATGATGACCACATAGTGGTCGAAAAACGTATCTAGTAATTTAAATATTTTTTGTGGTTAAGGGTTTTTATTTAATTTTATTTAAATCGTGCTACAGTGTTCCTATAGATTATTAACTATGACTTCCTGGTCTTCGGAACTTAATAGGTATCGGAGCTTAGCTCTTAAAATTAGTTTTGTAAAAGCAGATATTCGATTTCTAAAAAGTTGTAAAGCCCACAAAGTTTTTCCAAATTTCATTAAGGTAAAAATCAGCAGTAATTGTAAACGTAGTAACGCAATAATCAATTTTGCAAAAGATAAATGGCTTAATTTGGAAATCAAGTATCTGTATAGTAAGCTTAGTAGATTGGAACTGGAAACGTATAAATCGCACCTAGCACTAACGTGCAATTTATCCGAGTCCGGTTTTCAGGAATGGAGTAATTTCCAGAGAATTGTTTTTGAAGTCAACAATCATAAATTGTTAGACAAAATTAATAGGCAAAACACTAAGTTGAAGTTTCTTTTAAAGAAACACAATGTCAATGTACCTCCTAAAAAACTGGAAATTACTTCACCTCAATTAGAGTCAATAGTTGTTAACGAATCGTCGAAAATCTTTAATAATGAAGAGTTGACTTTCCTTGATCGAGGCCTAAAATTTTGAGTAGATCGTTTGAAAACTCCTTTGGAAGACATTATTGCTGGCATTGAGAAATCTATTTCAAAATTAGACGACAATTCAAAAACCTTTATTAGAAACGCGTGCAAAATTCAACTTTCGAACAACTTACGCACTTGCGCAAGAAATGCCTCAGAACAAACAAAGAAAGATCATCTGATTATTAAAGAATTACGACAAAAGAATTGTTATTATTTAAAGGCTGATAAGGGGAATAGGTTGGTTATTCTGGATAAACAAGACTATGTTGATAGAGTAGAGACTTTGCTGTCTGAGGGTCCTTACAGACCAATGGTCAAAAAACGTAAAAATGAAGTTCCTTTAAATAAAATGATTAAATCAACAGAGTCTGTTTTGAAAGAATGTCCAAACCTAATTTCGCCCACACTAAAATTAAAATTAACAATTTCAAATCCCGAAATGCCAAAACTTTACTGTTTACCAAAGATTCACAAAAATAATAAATCGATGAGACCAATAGTTTCAGGTATCAACTCACCGACTTACTATTTATCACGGTGGCTGTCAAATGAATTTAAGATTTTAAAGTTTAATAATTTATCTGTACAAAACTCTTTAGAGTTCATTAATAAAATTAAAAATATCACATTAGAAGAGAACGAAATCTTAATTTCATTTGATGTCAGTTCATTATTCCCTAGTGTTCCAATACCACGTACTTTAACATATTTAAAGGATGTTCTTATAGATAGTGATATTGATGATGATAAAGTTGAGGACTATATCAAGCTTGTTTCGCATTGCATGTCCCAGAACTGTTTTCAATTCAACAACAAGTTGTACGAACAACATGAAGGCACAGCAATGGGAAATAGCTTATCACCTTTCATAGCAAATTTATTTATGTCTCGTTTTGAAACCGAGTTAAAAAAAACTCAAATACTTCCCAAGAATATGGTTAAGGTACGTGGATGATATTTTTGCAGTTTTTGACACTTCTAAATCAAATGTTGAAGATTTTCTTAAAGAAATGAATTCAAAATTTCAAAGCATAAAATTTACGTATGAACTAGAGAATAATGGGCAATTACTCTTTTTAGATACATTAGTAATTAGAAATGGTAATAAATTAGAATTTGACATTTATAGAAAAGAAACCAATGTAAATCGCTTTATTTTGTCTTCCTCTAATCATAGCATACAACATAAGTTGGCCTCATTTAACTTTTTAATTAATAGATTATTAAATTTCCCTTTAAATAAAAACAGATTTAATAAGGAATTTGCTCTTATTAAACAAATAGCGAATTACAATGGTTTCTCTTCTGATATTATAGATAATATTTTAGAAAGTGTAAAATAGGATCAACATCCGTAAATCAACGACTTTGCAATCAACCGCCTCTAACGATAATGTTAAATATGTTAAACTTCCGTTTCACAAAACCACAAAGGGTCTTGATAAAATATTCAAACAGTGTAATTTCAAAATTGCTTTCACTAATACTAATAAAATTAAAGATTTGCTAGGTAATCCAAAAGACAAGGTGGAAAATTGCAAAAGTCGGGGATTTATGAAATTAGTTGTCAGGGCCAGGGTGTTTTCAAAAATATATTGGTCAGACCAAGAGAAATATAACAACAAGATTTAAAGAACACATTGCTCACTTCAAATATGGTAAATATGAAAGGACTCAGGTCACCAAACATATATTTGAAACCAGCCACCCCGTTAAACTAGAAAATGTTAAATTGTTAAAAGCGGTACCAACGTTTTCCTCCTTAAATGCCTATGAATCAATTAAAATTGTTAAACATAAAGGACCCTCTTAAACACCGATAAAGGGCCAATAGAGTTATCTGCTTTGCTTTCCTATTGGTCAACAACCAATGAGAAAGCAAGATTAAATTGGTTCCGCTTCAGTAGATTTAGAATTAGTATAAATTAAGTAGATTTAGTTATAATGTCACAATTCACTTGTTTGTTGTTGAGAACACCAGCCTGCGGGTGAGGAGAATATCCTCGATAGTGTTTAAAGCAACAATATAGTAAATTATAGATTGGGAAGGTTCACTTCAGCCTAAGTGGTGAGGAGAATATCCTCTGAAGTGTTCCAGAACAACAGCTAATTATTATTGTTTTTTTTTTAAGAGGTTTCCTACTGATGATGACCACATAGTGGTCGAAATACGTATCTAGTAATTTAAATATTTTTTGTGGTTAAGGGTTTTTATTTAATTTTATTTGCATAAAAGTCTAAGCTATTATTTCATCTAATTTACTATATATATATATATATATATATATATATATATATATATATTACTGTGTAATTTTTGGCCCACGTTGTTGCGTCAGGTTTAAAACTGTAGTATTCCGTCACGCTTGAGCAGCCGGATGTAATAAACGTCCAGCTGAACGCCACCGCTCTGTGTTTTTCTCTAATGTTTTAATTTTAATATGCCACGGCTAGCCCTTTTTAATTTACACAGAGTGCACAACGTTACAATGATCAATTTTCAATTACCCTTTTATGGTTACCTGTTTGAGTTGATAAAACTAAGTCAATCAATATTCATATAATAAAAGGAAATAATATTCACAATTTTTTTTTGTAATCTTTTAAATACGCGCTTTAATCAATTAATATTATATGGATTATTTAATTTAAAGTCACCAAAAACGACACCTTTTACAAAAACTTCTGGAACGTTCACAACCCTTTTATGATTTTTACGTAAGTTTCAACGTATTCAATGTTCTTGTTGACTCTTTACACACTTGTGACAAAATTAATATATTCAGTGTTAAAATACAAATTTGAAAGGATTCCTTAAAACTAGGCAGCTCTGACCTGTAATATTTTGATTAGTTGTCGCGTGTTGTGGATCAACACCTACTTGTTGTCTTCAAGCGAAAACCAATACTCTGTTTTGTACTCCTTATGTTTGAACCATTAATTCAGTACGGTTACCCCTTGTTTCCAAAATTCACCTCGTGCTTTATTCTGTATTTCTCTGTATACGCCTTGGACTTCTTCACTTAAATACCACTTGAAATTCCTAGGTTTCATAGTATTATAAATTTCTTAATGTTAGACTTAATATCATGAATTAGAATTGTCTTAGAAGTGGACCAGATATGAAATCCTTTTTTTGCAAAAACGGCAAAAGCTCTTCATATATTCTTAACGCAATTCTTACACAGCACTGTTTTGCACTATAATATAAAATTTATTTATCTGACGCGTAAATATTTGATTAAGAGTATTGTAGATTCGACGTGCTTCAAATTGAGACTGACTGTTTCTTATCACTTCTGGGCGTTATATAGCTTTTTCCCTCTACATTTGGATTGGTTTTTCAAGCAAGCTTGCAAATTGTTGCGACCAACCATATTTGTCCTGGACGTTCCTAGTATATTTTCGAGCTGATTTCTGATAAAACTATTTGAAGTTTTGTATCATGCTGTTACTTACTAACTTTGATCGCCTTGTTTTTGTTATCGTCTGTAGTTTTGTGTAAATAAAGCTTTTGGAGAATTGTACAAAAATAAATGAAGTAACACGATTGCTGTTTTCGTTTATGTATTTATTTAAACTCATCTTTGAAAGTGCGTTTTCTTATCAAAGCGCTTATTGTTCCTTCTTTATCACAAGCGTAATTGCATGAAGATTTATTAGGTTTTATCTTATCTTCTGCGTATCTGTTTTATAAACATGTTGAACACTTTTCAACGTAGTTTAAATACATGTATGAATATTTCTCTGCTGAATACGCGTTCTATTGTTAAAAGATGTGCTTACTGGCATTGATTAAAGTTAATTACGGTTTTTATACAGGGTGTTAAATGCTTGTTATTTACATAACGTGCGAATTATTTATTTTTCTGCTAAATAAATGCAGTTTTCTGATTTCCATTGCTATTTACAGTTACTACGCGACTTTCACTACTCAATAGACCCCTAAACAACTTCTTTTCACAGCTATATATATATATAATTATATATATATATATATATATATATATATTGCTATGAACTGCCGGAATTATCGAGCCCCTTCGTTTGGACGACCATTTTAATATTTACTATGAATAAACAAGATTGTAATTATCTCCTCCGACGTTGGGCCGTTTTATTATGTTGCTATAAATTCCCTCCAGAAACTTAACTGGATTTTATCTTGAACCAACCTTGTCAGCCAATAGCAAAATTCGATACGTTACCGCCTTACTTGTTATCAATTTCCTATTCAACTCGTAGCTCCTCCTTGAACTATTTAAATCTAATGACCTCGGCTAGCATTTATTTGGAATTATAGAATTCAGTTAATTTCGATTTTATATAATGAAACCAATATATTATGTACAGCTTTTGTAAATTATTTGAAATACACTTTTCAATTAGTTAATGTTGTAAATTTCATTTATTAAACATCATATCCTATTTACTCAAAACCCAAAGTCAACAAAAAAACCTATTATCCTTATCAACGAAGCGTAGAACGTTCTAAACCTGTTATCATATTACTCATTTTATACTTATGCAACTTCTTTTGTTGACTTTTTCACATTCATATTATATTAAGCAAATTCAATATTCAAAATAAAAAAATATATAGAAAAATAAAATGTCTTATAACTAAAAAATCGGACCTGGTCTATTTTCTTCACATCGACGCTTCCATTTGAATAAAATTTATCTTCCCCCAATTCAGGATTACATTTAAATTATTGCCATTACCCTATGGACTACCATTATTAATTTATGCACCCCAAGTTATTGTCGTTTCATATCAGACTTATTACTTCTTATCAATCAATTTCCTCAAACTTAAAATTGTATTATTCTTCCCCCAGCGTACTTCGAAGTCGTTGTCTATTTTCCCCCGTACTTCAAAATTGTAGTTTATTTTTTCCAGACTTCGAATTGTGGTTTGTTTCCCCCGGCTTTAGAAGCCCTATTGTTAATATGTTTTAGTTTAAAATAAATTCACCAAAATGTACTTATGTTTAATCGGCAATTATAGTTTTCATCTTGGCACTTATTTTATCTTTCACTTTTAAAATTATTACGTATTACTTTATTTCATAGCGGCGCACTTCGGCCTTTGTTGAGTTAAAACTGTCTTCGTTATCACTGTGCCTGCTAATATATTATTCAATTCCCACTCCGTCAGTGGGTATGGTCTAGAGCTCGTCGCTTATTTATGACCAATCAAATAATTACATTCAAAGTAGTTTCTGATGTAATTCTCCACGATTTCCAATAATTGTAACCTGCTTCCAGCTGTCTTCGTTATCAACATGCTGTGTTTTGATAGATCTAATTGCTTTTCCATAAACAACTGATGCAATTCGACTTTTAATTTTCATATTTACATGTTATTCACGCAATTTTAATCTCCTTCTTATCAAAATGGTTAGCTATTTGCACGCATTTACCTATGCTACCTGAAGCTCTATTTCTATCTCCGTATTAATCTAATTGTTTGGTACTCTTTTGAATGCGTGTCTGCTTACACTTTATTATATTTACATATAAATATACGCGTGCTTCTACTGAAAAATATTAATATTTGCTATACCTAAATTAACTAAAACTTTATCTACAGGGTATTTAATATTTACTATCTACTTAATGAATGTGTTCCTGGTTTCTACGCTAACTATGCGTCTTCCTATGTTTATCTGCGTCGCTTAAAACTATTTATACTTTATATACAGGGTGTTGACTGCTTACTATTTACAAACTATGTCCATTTCTCAATTCTTCACTAAATAAATGCCGTTTTCTGCTGCCTATGGTAATTCTCATTTCTAAATGACCTTTACTATAAAGTACACCCTTAAACAACCCCTTATCACAGCATAATTCCCCAAATTAAAATATAAAATTTTATAACAATATCCTTTTGGCCCAACGTGAACTTAAACTCACATTGGTAAATTATTATATTTTTTTCCATTTTAAATGTAACTTTTGCTTTATTAAACCGATATTTACATTAATCTAATCTCATATTGTCCTATTAACTATACTGTTCATACCTATTTTCTTATATTCAAATCCTATTCTATTATCCTATATATACCTATTCATAATTTATTTTATATTTTTTCATCTATTCATGTTTCTTTGCATGGGTCAATTAAATTAATTTACTTCCCCTTTTATTCTTAAATCTGGTCCTTTTAATTTATGTTTCCTATCATACTTTTAAATATTTTTAATTTATTTCCTTTCTATCCTTATTATCTATCCTATATCCAAAAATTAACTTTACTTTGAAAAATTTCACTTCCTAAATTAAAATCAAACTAACTATATTATCTAACAATATCCTTCTAATGAAAGTGTTTCACACTATTACTAAATATTAAAATCATCCACGTGTGGATACAAAATTCCCTGGTCCCAAAATAATCTTATTCTCTAATGCATCCGATTGAAGACAAACCAACCGGGACCATAAATTGGTATAATTTTCCTTCTACCGAAAAAATATATTTCTTGATTCTGCTAATGGAATCAAACAAATGAACTTTAAATATAATTTTATAAATCTTTACCTATTCTTAATATTCTATCATTGTGGTGGACAATTTATTTGGGTTCGTTCGCTTATTAATTTCCTTGTAAACATAAAATCTATTATCACTTTCTTTACGACGACTAATGAATTCCAAAATTGTAGGACTATAATATCACCTAACATTTTCAATTTCTTCTTCCTTTATTTATATGCTACTGGAATAGGATATATTTTACTGTTAAACGGCTCTGTATTTATTACTTCCAACTTGTGCACATAACCCGTGGCAATTTTCGACTTCGACCCTATTAATTCTGAATGCTTATTCAATAATATATTCACCCTATTTCTTAAATCATCTGGACACTTAATATCTTCATTTTCAGTACCCCCATTATCTTTTTCATCACTAAACTGATTAATATTCACGCAGTCGTCTTCTATTTCAATATTCCCCTCTTCATACCATTTAATATATTTCCCATTACACTCAATCTTTTTGCATTCCGCATTTATTTTCAACCCCAACTTATCTATCATATTCATCCCAAATATAACATCTATCCTCAGTCCAGGTACTACCATAAAATCATTTTCCCATTTCATATCTCCCATTTCACATCTCAGAATTACCATTTCATTTATTACACTAAATCTCTTATTATTTGGTGCCACCAAATTACACCTTGTTATAGGTATCGCCTTATCCCCCAATTTCTCTCGTTTAACAAACTCTTCCGCAACAAGTGATGCTTCTGCTCCAGTATCAATTAACACTTTAACTATTTTATTTTCCACCTTTAAATTAATTATTGATAATAAGTTCCTTTCAAATCTTCCTAATCCATTATCCATTTCATGTTTAATAAACTCGCGCTGATGTTCATATCCGTTAATTCGTAAAATTTTCCTTGGTTCGTCCGTACTCAAAAATCCTGATTTCGCGTCGAAAGTCCTGCCTGACTCATTATCCCTGTATCTGTGCAATTTGTATTCCTCATTTCCGTATTATTAATATTTCTAGCTTGCGTCCGTCGATCATCATTTTCCTGCCTATTTATTCCTCTATTATTTTTTCCTTCATGATTCGTTCTGTCCATTCGTTGCCTTGGTATCTGACCAGTTTCCTGTTTTGCCTAAAATCATTATTAAAGTTCCATAGTTCCCCAATTAAAATTTCTTCCCGATCATAATTATAATTTTCCTTCGATAATTATTCCGAGTCTCCTTATTCCTTTTAAAAATTCTGCGTCGATCCTAACATTATTTTCATTTTATAATTAAATTCCAAATCATCATATCTCTGCAAATAATCAATAAACGTATCTCTATCCACTATATTTGCGTCGTTATATATCGCTTTACTTCAGCGTTAAAAGACCTGCTAAATACTTATAATATTTTATCTTCTAAGGAGGATCCAATTGCTTGCTACAGTAAATTTCTCAATCGCATATAATTCTCGCGTTATCCTTTCGCCGAATCGTATCTTTCAATACTAAGTTTTGAATTCGATTTGCTGATTGTCATCCAGATTGACGTAAAATTTGCTTTCAAACTGTTCAAATGTTTCTATTTCTATCTCAACTAAATTACCATTTTCAGCATTCCCGTCATATGACCTTAATTAAATTTAATTTGATAATTTATCTGTAGATCCCTGTATCAACATTTTAAAATTTTTCAGAAATATCTTAGGATTTAATTTTCCGTCCCCGTAAAATTTGTAAACTGTTCAATTGAAAGGTTTGTTTGAATTACTTAATTGGTTCTCTATTAAAATTTATTGGATTACTTTTAAATTATTTATTTCTTGATTTATTGATCTGAACTCCGTTTCCAATTTTCTTCAATTTTACCTAATTTAATATTTAAATTCGTAATTTTATCATTGTTCGCTTTCATATTCTTCTTGTTTTGTTTTCACTAAAGTAATATGGTCCCATACGCATTCTATTTCCTCAGAAGCTTTCCCAATTCTTTCATTTATCTGTGCCTTAATCTCAGCGATCGTGTGGTTCGATTCTTTCAGTCCATTGCTAAGAATCTTGATTTCATTCCCCAATTTCTCGCTGTTTTCATCCATTTTTGTTGTGGTTATTTTTACGGCTTCTTCACTTCTGTCCATTTTATTATTTAATGCCATTAAGATCTCCAACATTTTGGTTTCTTGTGAAATTCTCGGTTCTTCGCTCAAACTTCTCTCCAACGTTATATTTTCTTGGAATCTTTTCTCCATTTTGAAATTATTATTTTTACTCTAAACTTTTAAATACTAAATAAATCTACCTAAACTTTAATTACTGTGCAAATTTCTTTATTTTTCCCTAATTAAAACTCTTCAAATCTCCGGTTTAGTTTAATTAATTTATTTGAAATCTCGCAATCGTATTTTAAAATTTATTTTTAATTTAATCCGTGCCTCTTAATCTCAGGTTATATTTTACTGTGGTTTAATTCATGCCCCAAGCTTGGGTAGCCATATTAATTTTGCTATGAACTGCCGGAATTATCGAGCCCCTTCGTTTGGACGACCATTTTAATAATTACTATGAATAAACAAGATTGTAATTATCTCCTCCGACGTTGGGCCGTCTTATTAATGTTGCTAATAAATTCCCTCCAGAATTTTAACTGGATTTTATCTCGAACCAACCTTGTCAACCAATAGCAAAATTCGATACGTTACCGCCTTACTTGTTATCAATTTCCTATTCAACTCGTAGCTCCTCCTTGAACTATTTAAATCTAATGACCTCGGCTAGCATTTATTTGGAATTATAGAATTCAGTTAATTTCGATTTTATATAATGAAACCAATATATTATGTACAGCGTTTGTAAATTATTTGAAATACACTGTTCAATTAGTTAATGTTGTAAATTTCATTTATTAAACATCATATCCTATTTACTCAAAACCAAAGTCACCAAAAACCTATTATCCTTATCAACAAGCGTAGAATTTCTAAATCTGTTATCATATTACTCATTTTATACTTATGAACCTTCTTTTGTTGACTTTTTCACATTCATATTATATTAAGCAAATTCAATATTCAAAATAAAAAAATATATAGAAAAATAAAATGTCTTATAACTAAAAAATCTGACCTGGTCTATTTTCTTCACATCGACGCTTCCATTTGAATAAAATTTATCTTCCCCCAATTCAGGATTACATTTAAATTATTGCCATTACCCTATGGACTACCATTATTAATTTATGCACCCCAAGTTATTGTCGTTTCATATCAGACTTATTACTTTTTATCAATCAATTTCCTCAAACTTAAAATTGTATTATTCTTCTCCCAGACGTACTTCGAAGTCGTTGTCTATTTTCCCCCGTACTTCAAAATTGTAGTTTATTTTCTCCAGACTTCGAATTGTGGTTTGTTTCCCCCGGACATCAAATTTGAATTTTTCTCCCCGGCTTTAGAAGCCCTATTATTAATATGTTTCAGTTTAAAATAAATTCACCAAAATGTACTTACGTTTAATCGGCAATTATAGTTTTTATCTTGGCACTTATTTTATCTTTCACTTTTAAAATTATTACGTATTACTTTATTTCATAGCGGCGCACTTCGACCTTTGTTGAGTTCAAAACTGTCTTCGTTATCACTGTGCCTGCTAATATATTATTCAATTCTCACTCCGTCAGTAGGTATGGTCTAGAGCTCGTCGCTTATTTATGACCAATCAAATAATTACATTCAAAGTAGTTTCTGATGTAATTCTCCACGATTCCCAATAATTGTAACCTGCTTCCAGCTGTCTTCGTTATCAACATGCTGTGTTTTAATAGATTTAATTGCTTTTCCATAAACAACTGATGCAATTCGACTTTTAATTTTCATATTTACATGTTATTTACGCAATTTTTAATCTCCTTTCTTATCCAAAATGGTTAGCTATTTGCACGCATTTACCTATGCTACCTGAAGCTCTATTTCTATCTCCGTATTAATCTAATTGTTTGGTACTCTTTTTGCTGTCTTTACACTTTATTATATTTACATATAAATATACGCGTGCTTCCACTGAAAAATATTATTATTTGCTATACCTAAATTAACTAAAACTTTATCTACAGGGTATTTAATATTTACTATCTACTTAATGAATGTGTTCCTGGTTTCTACGCTAACTATGCGTCTTCCTATGTTTATCTGCGTCGCTTAAAACTATTTATACTTTATATACAGGGTGTTGACTGCTTACTATTTACAAACTATCTCCATTTCTCAATTCTTCACCAAATAAATGCCGTTTTCTGCTGCCTATGGTAATTCCTCATTTCTAAATAACCTTTACTATAAAGTACACCCTTAAACAACCCCTTATCACAGCAATATATATATATATATATATATAGTTTAGAGATAATAATTTTGTATAAATATGATGATATATTATTAATGGGTTTGAGGTCAGCTGTAGGAAAGTAAACTCTTTTTTAAGGCCTAACAATATAACTAGTTGGGAATAAAAATCATTACTAAAATCTAAATAGAAAATCAAATTTCATCTTTCAAAATTTATTATTTAAGCAATAGAAATCAACAACATTACATCTCCCACACGATTTCTTAAAGCAGTGATTATCCCAGAATTATAAGATTTTAAATTTTTATAATAAATTGCTAAACAATAAGAAACTAATCCCAATCCATCCCAACCAAGTAAAATTCCAATTAAATTAGGACTTACAATAACAAACATTATAGAAGTTACAAATAAAAAACTAATAAAATAAAGCGATTAATATATAACACATCAGCCATATACCTACCCCTATAAAAAACCACTATAGAAGAAATAAATAACACAAAGTTCATAAACAACAACCTTACTCAATCTAACAAAATCGAAAAACGAACATTCTTGAATTAATACTTAAAATTTCATATTCCTATATATACACACAATCAAATATTATAAATCAAATCCTAAATAAAAATATTAAAAATCCAATTAATCAAAAAAAAATGCATAATTAATACAAATTGAAATTATTTAAGATAACACTACATCCTGGATTCCACAAATCCATATTTTTATTTAAACTACTTAAATACATAAATATATCACACACCAATACCATCAAAATTAAAGGCACAGCATGATAAAACATTAATATAAATTCACCAATTTTAATAATTTCTACAGAATAAAGTCCCCTATAATTTTGACCATGCTGAGAAAAAGAATACAAATATAATGAATAAGAAGCACTAAAAAAAGAAATAATCATTAAAAATAAAATGGATAAATAACTTCAAGAAACAATTCTTTTGATCGATAAAACTTCCCCCAAAAAATTTAATGAAGGAGAAGCCGCCATGTTAAAACAGTAAAATATAAATCAAAACAAAGGTAGACTAGGAAATAAATTAAGAAAACCTTTATTTAAAAATAAACTACGTCTCCCCACACGATTGTAAGAAATATTCGGTAAACAAAAAAGTCCCGAATAACACAAACCATGAGCAATTATTATTACTAGAGCACCATATATCACATAAGAATTTATAGTTATAATACCAGCTAAAACCAAATATATATGTGACACAGAAGAATGAGCAATTATAGATTTAATATCACTCTGACGTAAACACATTAAAGCAACATAAGCTGCCCCTACTAAACTCACAAAAATAATATAAAAATTAAAAAATAATCTAATTTTTAAAAATATTACTATAACTCGTATTAACCCATATCCCCTAATTTCAATATAATTCCGGCCAAAATTTTTGAACCAGCAACTGGGGCCTCCACGAGCGCCTTTGGAAGCCACAAATGTGCTAAAAACATAGGCATTTTCACAAAAAACATCATATTAATACAAAAATAAGCTAGATATGAATTAACGCTACCTAAATTATTATAATCAAGAGAATAAAACATATAATAAACATATAAAATAGCTAATAATATAGGCAAAGAAACCAATATTATATATATATATATATACTGCTGTGTATATACTCCTGTGAATGCGGGAACTGGGTCCTTTCAACAAAAAAATTCTAGTCCCATCGATTGGGCGTCATAAACTGCTGTGATCCTGTTTTCGCCTCGGCTGCTCACCTAATTTTATAAACCTCTTCATTCATAAAATTAAACAACACATTCCTACCACAAACATCAACGTTAACTCTATTTACATCAATATTCAGAATACATTAAATTTTCAACTTAAATTTCAGCATAAAATTCAGTTTTAAAAAGAATTTCAAGATTAATTTTATTATCATTTTAATGTGCATCCAGAATTAAAGTCCTTGTTGGATGCCTACTAATTAATATAACAATATAAGCAGACCGGAGTCTGAGTATAAAGGAGCATCTACCACCCTTTACGTTAATTAACCAGGTTCGTCTAATTGAGCTCAAAGACATACCCAAATTTTCATCATAATTCAGAACATCAATACTAAATACCCCTTTCTACTTAAACAAGCAAATTTCACCTTAAAATTAAAATTTTATTGTTAGTACAATTTTACTAATGTCCATTTAAAGTAAATCAATTATAAAGTTATTCAACACACACCAAAATGTCAAACAAAATAGTATAATTTACCTGAAGGTTACTGTCCTCGTAGCTTCAAAGTACATCGTCCCTTTAGTTAATCACACCATTCCAACAGGATTATATTTACGGCTTCTAATTCTCAACGCTTTTAAAATTTTCTCTATCACCATTTATTTAAAGTTGTTTCTGGGCTTTTCCGGAACTCATCTGTGTATATCTGACCCTTGTTTCGTGGATCGAGACACGTATTTAGACCATTTACTTATTAACACCCCCGAAAAATAGCAAAGAAATTCATGCGTCTTTCACCAATATACGCCAAAACTGCCTACTTTTGTGTATACATTTGTCGTTGTAAATTTTGCTAATTGGTACAGTGATACTAAATTTTATTACCTTGTATCTAAGTGCACTGAAGTACATTCATGTTAGCACGTAAATAACAAACTATTTTGAATCACTAAAATATACGAGCAAAATTTTTAAATTATTTTATCAAACTAAAATGCACTGTTTAACATCTTGAATCAAGTCGCGGATGTAAGAGCTTTTAACGCATCAAATAGTCAAAAGTCTAAGAGAGCTTGTTTATATTCACCTCGGTATATATAGCAAAAAGCCTGTCTGTCGGTCTGTTCCCCAAAACGGGTAATTCTAAAGAATTTCTCATGCCATGTTCCCAGTCCGTCGCTCGCGCGTCGGTTTTACGAATTTTCACTCGCCCCATTTAAAACTCAGAAATTCACACGGCACGCAAACATGTCCGAAAAAACTAATTAATTTTGTACAGAAATTGTTGTTTCTACCTCTGATATTTGCATCCTATTTTCAACCAATTGTGACCCTCGTGACGTTGCTTAAATCACGCCTTTTACTATATGTGTCTTTGCTTGACGCATTTTCTCTTTCCTTTTCTAACCTGTTCGCATTGGTGCAAATTGATATTCTTTATTATCGATTATATTTTAGTCCATGTGGACTATCTGGATTAAATAACCCCGTATCGCACCTTCTCGTGAATATTAAGCCACGGTTTCTTCAAGATTCTTTGAAACCATTTGTTATCTACACAATTTTCGCCGTACGTGATATTTAAACTACGCAGGTGTTCAAAATAATATTAATTCTCAGAGCTTTATTTTCTGGTATTATAATCTTGGATTTTCACAGACTTTTTTATGCTTATTATTAATAATGGTTTAATTAACTCCAATTAAAATTGACTTCTATCCTTTCATTTTTAGCGAATACAAGTTAAATATTAATTATTATGTGTACACTTTGTTTTACTACCGGTTACTTAAAATAGGGTTAATTAATATAAATTTTGCACGTAATTTCCATTTGTTTCCTTATTAGGAATAAATAAATTACACGCAGAGCTTTTTTAATACTGTTTCTTTTGATATAAAGCGTCTTGTACATAATTTAAATTTCTTATTTTTACTGAAACGACCGAATTTATTTATGCTTCAAGGTTTTAATAAAGCGTATTATTTTCCCAAAGCTTCTACACGGTGATTAAAATTATTTGCTGTGATTATTTAATTTTCTACCCTGGTCTAAATATGAGTATTTTCCCCCTATTTGAATACAAATAATCCCACTTATTTGAATGCAAATATAAAGCATTTAGACAAACAAAAATTACAAAAAAAATTGCCTATCTCTCTCTACCCTTATCTATCTAACTTACCTACTTTGTCTCCAATTCAAAAAAAAATATTTACACCTATCCTATATCCCTATTCTATTCCTAACTCTCACCTAATTCTATAAACTGAAATTATCCCTAACTTCATCCTACTTATCCATCTAATCCTATATACATCCTATATACCTATCCTATTCCTAACTTTTAACTAATCTTCACTATACTTTACTTCCCCCTACCTAATCCTATATGCCTATCCTACTCTTACTCTATTCCTAACTCTCCACTAATATTATATGAAATATTTATACTTAACCTATCTTATTTTCTTCCTACATTTAATTTTCCTTCTCATCCTATATACCTATTTCTATCTATCTCGCCTATTTATCCTATGCCTAGCTTTATTTTCTATAAACACTTACTTCTACTCTTCTATATACACCTATTCTATCCCTATCCTATTTAAATCTAACACTCTTCTTGATCCTCCAAGTCTTTCTTCTTACCATCCTAATACTCTTCATCCCTATTTCTCCCCCTTTTATATCTATACTTACCATCCCTATTATCTCACATACAATAAACTTATTATCCCTATTATCCTGACTCTTAAATATTGCTTCTTCTTTAGTCCCTACACTTGTCTGTTTCTTATTAATTATTATTTCCTTTTCTGCCGACAAACCAAACGATACTACTTTACAATTCTCGATTTTTCTCTCTACGGAAAATCCTACGTACCTTCTAGAATTCTTATGTAATGGAATCCGCCAGAATGAATTCCTTAAATCTACTTTATTAAAAACAAACTTGCCATTTAACCTCGTCAAAAATATTTCTGCCTTCACCTGCTCCCGATATGCTGCTGTTACTTCTACCACCACTAATTCTGCATGTTTTCGTACTAAAGCTTGAACCTCTACTCTCCTATCCTCTGGACATCTTATTGTGTTGATCTGTTTACCTTCATCATCCTCTACCTCTACTACATTAATACTCAACCCCGTGTCATCCTCTGTGACTTCATAACTGCCCTTCCATGGCACTACCCTATCCTTAATCCTTATTACCTTCCTTTCCATATCTATCAAAACCCCTAACTTCATCATGCAGTCAACACCTAAAATGCTCTGAAACTTCAGTCCAGGTACAATTACAAACTCCTGTTCACAGCTTAAACCTCCTATATCTATCCTAAGCACCACAACACTATTTACTACAGCAAACTTCTTTTTATTTGGAGCTACTAAATGACTACGCTTTATAGGCATAATTCTATCACAAACCTTATGCCTAATTTTGCTGACGAATTCCTCCGATATTAAACTCGCCTCTGCCCCTGTATCAAGTAATACTTCTACATTATTCTCAAAAATTTCTAAATTAATAATTGGCAAACATAATTTTTCCTCAGTTTCTGGCTCTACTTCCTCCTCAATTTTGAAAAATTCACGTGGATGTTCATATACCTTTACACTGAAATCTAGTGATCTGTCGCGTTCTAAAAATCCTGTCCAGGTCTGTTTTCCCTACTCGGTCCTGGTCTAGCCGTCACCTCAGCGTACGTCCTAGGCGTTTCCACTCGTTCCGTGTCTGTATTAGCAGTCCCGCTCATGTCTGGTGAACTATTCATTCTGGTAGGTCCCGGTCTCGGTGCAGGTCCCCTTCCTAAACTATTACTTCTAACGTATGGTCGTCTCTGTTCCCAATTCTGTCGCTGGTATCCGTAACTATTCCCCCGTCTAGCGTAGTTGCCCCTTCTATTGTCAAACCTAACTGTGTTGATCTGTCTTTCCCTATTATCCCGAGGTCGTCCACTACTTACGTCGTCGTACCTCTGCAGGTATTCCAAAACATTTCTCTGTCCACTATGTTCTGTAGTGCTACGTGCTGTCTTATTTCTACCTCGAAGTGTCGTGATAAATACTTAATAATTTGTCGGTCCGTCAGTGGTGGGTTCAGTTGCTTTGCTATGCTATACTTGCGTATAGCATATTGCTCCCTACTTCCTGAAAATTCTCCTTAAATTTCCTGTGATTAAGTCGTCTCGTAGCTGGTCTTGTCTGTGGTCACTCCAGTAGTGCTTTAAAAATTTGTTTTCAAAGTCCTGATACGTGTCTATGTCCTGTCCTACTAAATTGTACCATGCTTCCGCGTCGTCCTTTAATAAAGCCTTTATCGTATTCAGTTTAGTCTGTTCGTCAAATAAATTTCCCACTAGATTTCTTACACTATTAATAAAAATTTGTGGATTTACCCTGTTATCGCCATAGAACTTCATGTGTTGGTCCAATGATACTCCACCTGTAGAAAATCTGGGACCATCCCCCGTTAAATTTGACATGTTGTATTTAATACTACTAACTTCGCGTTCTACCCTGCCTAACTGATCCCTACATGAGTCCGTCACTTCAGTCATTTTTACATTAATCTCTTCTTCACAGAAAATGCGTACTTTGGATTTTAAATGTCCCATTTCCTGTCGAAGACCTGTAATTTCACGCTCATTTTTATCAACCCTATTTTCTACTTCCCCCATCTTTACGGTAAGACTATTTTTAAATTCTGAAAATTCTCTCGTCGATTTTTCTATTTTATCCCCTAATTCCTGATTTAATTGGTCAAATTTCCGATTTGAGTCCTCTCTCGCTCTATTCGATTCATTGCTTAGCTGTTCTAATTTTCTATTGGATTCCTCCCTAGCTAATCGCATTTCCTCTAACATTCTCATCATTAACTCATTTCCTTGATCCCCTGATTCCGTCCTCGACTGATCTCTACTGCCTCCCGCTTCTTCCATTTTCGAAATTTTCTCACACAATGCACTATCGTCACTTCCAATTTCCACTCCTTGACTCCTTAACCACTCCTTTCTCTGCATACGTTCAAATCACTCACACACACTCTAAAATACTCCTAAATTTATACACACACAAAAACTCTCTCTCTCAGATCGCCAGTTTCCTGGAATAAAATCACAAAAATTTTATTTGGAACTCGAGCCCTCACGTTGTGGTCGCCATATACTGCTGTGATATATACTCCTGTGAATGCGGGAACTGGGTCCTTTCAACAAAAAAATTCTAGTCCCACCGATTGGGCGTCATAAACTGCTGTGATCCTGTTTTCGCCTCGGCTGCTCACCTAATTTTATAAACCTCCTCATTCATAAAATTAAACAACACATTCCTACCACAAACATCAACGTTAACTCTATTTACATCAATATTCAGAATACATTAAATTTTCAACTTAAATTTCAGCATAAAATTCAGTTTTAAAAAGAATTTCAAGATTAATTTTATTATCATTTTAATGTGCATCCAGAATTAAAGTCCTTGTTGGATGCCTATTAATTAATATAACAATATAAGCAGACCGGAGTCTGAGTATAAAGGGAGCATCTACCACCCCTTTACGTTAATTAACCAGGTTCGTCTAATTGATCTCAAGGACATACCCAAATTTTCATCATAATTCAGAACATCAATACTAAATACCCCTTTCTACTTAAACAAGCAAATTTCACCTTAAAATTAAAATTTTATTGTTAGTACAATTTCACTAATGTCCATTTAAAGTAAATCAATTATAAAGTTATTCAACACACACCAAAATGTCAAACAAAATAGTATAATTTACCTGAAGGTTACTGTCCTCGTAGCTTCAAAGTACATCGTCCCTTTAGTTAATCACACCATTCCAACAGGATTATATTTACGGCTTCTAATTCTCAACGCTTTTAAAATTTTCTCCATCACCATTTATTTAAAGTTGTTTCTGGGCTTTTCCGGAACTCATCTGTGTATATCTGACCCTTGTTTCGTGGATCGAGACACGTATTTGAACCATTTACTTATTAACACCCCGAAAATAGCAAAGAAATTCATGCGTCTTTCACCAATATACGCCAAAACTGCCTACTTTTGTGTAAACATTTGTCGTTGTAAATTTTGCTAATTGGTACAGTGATACTAAATTTTATTACCTTGTATCTAAGTGCACTGAAGTACATTCATGTTAGCACGTAAATAACAAACTATTTTGAATCACTAAAATATACGAGCAAAATTTTTAAATTATTTTATTAAACTAAAATGCACTGTTTAACATCTTGAATCAAGTCGCGGATGTAAGAGCTTTTAACGCATCAAATAGTCAAAAGTCTAAGAGAGCTTGTTTATATTCACCTCGGTATATATAGCAAAAAGCCTGTCTGTCGGTCTGTTTCCCAAAACGGGTAATTCTAAAGAATTTCTCATGCCATGTTCTCAGTCCGTCGCTCGCGCGTCGGTTTTACGAATTTTCACTCGCCCCATTTAAAACTCAGAAATTCACACGGCACGCAAACATGTCCGAGAAAAACTAATTAATTTTGTACAGAAATTGTTGTTTCTACCTCTGATATTTGCATCCGATTTTCAACCAATTGTGACCCTCGTGACGTTGCTTAAATCACGCCTTTTACTATATGTGTCTTTGCTTGACGCATTTTCTCTTTCCTTTTCTAACCTGTTCGCATTGGTGCAAATTGATATTCTTTATTATCGATTATATTTTAGTCCATGTGGACTATCTGGGTTAAATAACCCCGTATCGCACCTTCTCGTGAATATTAAGCCACGGTTTCTTCAAGATTCTTTGAAACCATTTGTTATCTACACAATTTTCGCCGTACGTGATATTTAAACTACGCAGGTGTTCAAAATAATATTAATTCTAAGAGCTTTATTTTCTGGTATTATAATCTTTGATTTTCACAGACTTTTTTATGCTTATTATTAATAATGGTTTAATTAACTCCAATTAAAATTGACTTCTATCCTTTCATTTTTAGCGAATACAAGTTAAATATTAATTATTATGTGTACACTTTGTTTTACTACCGGTTACTTAAAATAGGGTTAATTAATATAAATTTTGCACGTAATTTCCATTTGTTTCCTTATTAGGAATAAATAAATTACACGCAAAGCTTTTTTAATACTGTTTCTTTTGATATAAAGCGTCTTGTACATAATTTAAATTTCTTATTTTTACTGAAACGACCAAATTTATTTATGCTTCAAGGTTTTAATAAAGCGTATTATTTTCCCAAAGCTTCTACACGGTGATTAAAATTATTTGCTGTAATTATTTAATTTTCTACCCTGGTCTAAATATGAGTAATATATATATATATATATATATATATATATATATATATATCCCAGCTTGAACACGCTCGGAATGATAACCTCATCCTAAAATTAAAATTAATGTGGGAATCATACTAAATTCCAAAAACATATAAAACACAAATAAATTATATGTAGCAAAAGCATTAAACAAACAAAACCTTAATATCAACAAAACAACTAAAAGTGAGCCCCTAATTTCATCGGTTGCCAAAATCATCAATAATGAAATTCATAATTTTAAAATAATTATAAAAAAGAATAAATATAAGTCACATTATAATTAAATCTACCAATATTATACAATAAAATTTAAATAAAACCCTTAAGCGCACAACAAACATAGTTTAAATTACTATACTTTTCCATATCATCTGAACGAACATTCTATTGGTTGTTGACCAATAGGAAAGCAAAGCAGATTATTGGCTTTATCGGTGTTTAAGAGGGGTCCTTATGAATCAATTAAAATTGTTAAACATAAAG
This sequence comes from Platerodrilus igneus, assembly GCA_036346225.1. Lineage (NCBI taxonomy): Eukaryota > Metazoa > Arthropoda > Insecta > Coleoptera > Lycidae > Platerodrilus > Platerodrilus igneus. Next base: position 508,794 of record JARFIW010001417.1, read on the forward strand.
GACCCTCTTAAACACCGATAAAGGCCAATAGAGTATCTGCTTGCTTTCCTATTGGTCAACAACCAATGAGAAAGCAAGATTTAAACTGGTTCCGCTTCAGTAGATTTAGAATTAGTATAAATTAGGTAGATTTAAGTTATAATGTCACAATTCACTTGTTTGTTGTTGAGAACACCAGCCTGCGGGTGAGGAGAATATCCTCGATAGTGTTTAAAGCAACAATATAGTAAATTATACAGCTAATTTTTTTTTTTTTTTTTTTTTTTCTACTGATGATGACCACATAGTGGTCGAAATACGTATTTAGTAATTTAAATATTTTTTGTGGTTAAGGGTTTTTATTTAATTTTATTTAAATCGTGCCACAGTGTTCCTATAGATTATCAATATTATAAAAATTTAAAAAAACATTTCAATTCAATGCAAAAAAAGAAATAAAAAAAAATGATATCATAACAAATAAATAATTGAGACACAAAGATAACACTATATCCTGGATTCTACAAATCCATATTTTTATTTAAACTACTTAAATATATAAATATATCACACACCAATACCATAAAAATTAAAGGCACAGCATGAAAAAACATTAATATAAATTCACGAATTCTAATAATTTCTATAGAATAAAGTCCCCTATAATATTGACCGTGCTGAGAAAAAAATACAATTATAATGAATAAGAAGCACTAAATAATGAAATAATCATTAAAAATAAAATGGAAAAATAACTTCAAGAAACAATTCAATTTAATGACGGAGGAGCCGCCATGTTAAAACAACAAAATATAAATCAAAACAAAGATAAACTAGAAATAAATTAATAAAACCCTTATTTAAAAATAAACTACGTCTCCTCACCCGATTGTAAGAAATATTCGATAAACAAAAAAGTCCCGTTTATTATCATTTTGTTCAAATTCTTTGATATTGGTGTTATCAAAATCAAAATTATGTAAGTGATTTAATGCATGGTTAGATAGTGCTGTATTTTTTTATGGGTGCTAATTGAATAATGATGTTTATCAATTTTTCTATTTAAATACTGCTTTGTGTTACCAATATATAATCTATCGCAATCTTTGCAGTTTATTTTATAAAGGCAGTGTGTTTTATCTTTTGTGGGTGTTGATGGTTTAAATTTTGTAAATAGGGTTTTGTTGTTGTTATTGGGTTTATGTACTACTTTTAATTTATATTTTTTTAAACATTGTATTTTATTTGATAAAATGGGATGGAATTGTATACTAACAAAATTATTCTGTTCATTTCTATTTATAATTTTTTTAGGCCGTTATAGATTTTATTAATTATTTCTTTTATTGTAGGCTTAATAAACTCAAGTGGTAATCCATTTTGTAGTAATGTTTTTTTAATTTTAGTTAGAATATCAGGTCTCATGGAAGAATGTGTAAATTTTATAACTTGTTCAACTAAATTATTTACTACGTTTGCAACGTATTTTTTTTCTAGTTACACTTCGTTCTTTAAAATAAAAATAAAACAGCTATAATTTAAAATATGTAATTTGCGAATTACCGTCCAATAGAAATTAATACATAAAATTGATAATAACACATAGATTCTTTTACGTTTATGCTCTAAAGTTTGTTACTAAGCTCTGTCGAGTTGTCAATTTGTTCACCTCATTATCAGCGTTCGAACGAGCAAGCTGCTCTGCAAAATAAGTGGAGTCGAGTTGGCCGTGTGTAAACACGTGGCTTCTAACAGTGTTAGAAAAAAAGTAGATTAATTGATTGAAATGGAAGCCCCTTTTGACATCATTAATACAGTTGGTATAAATTAATTAAATAGATTATACTAATATTTTTCATCTTAATGCAATACCGTAATACAATATCTTAAGGACATATCTTGTATAATATCTTATATAATATCGTAACGCAATATCTTGACGCAGTATCTTAAGGCAATATTTTAAGAAGGCAATTACATGTGTTTTGTATATAACAACTTCACCAATAAATAACATCAGACAAGTAAACCTTGAAGCTAAAATTTTGTTGGAGAATTAAATTCAATCAGGCTGAGGTTGGTTTTTTTTTGTAATCGCTGTATTACGAAGAATTTTGATATTCGATGGTTATGGAAATTTCCGACAGCCGAGGTCAAGGTCCCATATCTTTCGTTCAAAGCAGTTTCGTTGCACGTGAGTGTACCTTAGGATTTAATCACTTTGAACATTAATTAAATTGCTATAAAGAATATAACATTAAGAATTTGAGTAACGTAAAAAGCTTTTAATGAAACAGCAAATTAAATAACAAATCTATTGTATGTCAGAATGTTTACACGTACACAAAGTGTACATTTGGTAAAGCTGTAAATAACATTTTATGTCAGATATATAAAAAACATAGATTCAGTTATCCTATCTAGACGTCACATGTCGTCTTAATTTAATTTAAAATATGTTTAAACATTTTGAGGTCATGAACTTGCATTTTTCATCAACATGTGAAATTCGCGTACTTACTGTTAAATAAAAATAACTTAGAGTAATTACATTCTACAATATCGCACTTTGATAATTAAATTTTATTGTGAAGGTCAAGGAAGTACTTCATTGATTTAAAGAAATTTATGTATTATGAGTAACTTAGAAATTCCAAATCAATATATTTAAATTTTATAGAAAAGATCCATTCAGAGATCTTCCTAATTTTGAATGCAGGACTTTGCTAGTATGTTTCTGTTCTAGAAAAATAATTTAGAGAAAATTTTATACAGATACGAATTTAAATATTGTAATTACTTGAATCCAGAAATTTATCCGAATAGAATCTATTTTGTTTTTGAATGACTTTTTATTATTTAGAATTCAAAAAAAATTTACAAGTCATCCCCGATTAGAAATTGTGTGTAATGAAAACAAATTCCCTGGGAATATATTTTTGAAGCCTAAATTCTATTATTTTATTTTTGGCAAATATTTTTGAGGACACAAATGGTGTCCATGTTGTACCTTTGTTTGTTCACAGGTCAAGCCGAGGCATCTGTATGACATCTAGCGTTTGAGGTCTTGGTAAGTGTGTTTTAAAGAGTGAAATTCAGGTTTTATGGCTATGTTAGTGGTGTTGACATTAGGTTTCCGCATTCCCCTAATACAAGCACAGTTGAATTTTGTTGGTTATAGTATTGAAAAATACGGTGGCGCTCATTAAATATATTTTTGGTCTTTTAACAACCCATGACCCAAGCTCATGATCTACCCAGAGCTAACACTCGACTAGCCGTTTATGTCTTGAGAGTTTTTCTTTATCTCAAGCCATTCTCCATCCAACTTTACCTTGGGCTTACATTAATAAGAAGAAATTCTCGACCTTGTGATATTAGGTTAGGGTTTAGGAAATTTAAAGGTGTAATTTTTTAGCTGATAGTCACGAGAATAAAGTTAATAATAAAAAATCAAACAAGACAGAATTTTTTATTACACGTTCTTTTTATATGTAATTAGAAAAATTTGATCGCCTACTATGTATATCATATGATAAAATTGAAGAAACTGTTAAAATTCAACTCATACCACCCACGTTTACAATTTACGGTTGAAAAACAGATTAACAATATTATTCATTTCCTTGATATCGAAATAAAACAAAACATAAATGGTACAATAACTACTAATTGGTTTACAAAACATATTTGAACAGGTACATACTAAAATTTTCAATCAAATGTTCCAATTACTTATAAAAAGGACGTAGTAAAAAATTTAGTTTAACGAGTCATAAAATTTACACATCCTTGTGACTCGATTATCACATCAAAATATATACACATATATAAAAGTGGTCATTGAGCACCAAATTCCGTAAAATAAAGCGCCCCATAGCCAAGAAAGTACAAACTTTTTAATATTTAAGTTCTGTAAGACACACCCGGTACAAAATTTCTAGTAAGATAAACTTATTATAGTATTCATTTTAGTATATAAGTGGGACCCTTAATTCTAATTTAAGCAATCTCTAAAAAGTAATTATTTATTCTCCACTAAAACCTTACAATTCGAATACAACGCAAAACGTGTTGTATAACCTTTAAAAAAACACTAAATATATCAGTAGGTATTTAGGGCCGGTCCTAATTCAAAACGCGACAGACGTATTTTCCATGTGTAAAATACGTCTGTCACGTTTTGAATTAGGATTGGCCCTATATAATTTCAATGTAAAATAGTTGTGAAAACATTTCAATGTAAAATAGTTGTGAAAACATGAATTCTTATATACTTTCAATGTAAAATACTTGTGGGCACGTTTTGAATTAGGATCGGCTTTATATTACTTTCAATGAAACACACGTATGTTGAAAAATGTAAGTGCAGAGAAGAATGTGTGTAGCTGTTTTGAATTCGGTTTTCTAGCGAGAAGTTACACGTGCACCGTTTTGAATTAGGATCGACGTTATATACTTTTAATGTAAAATGTGAAAACCTGAATTCTTTTCAAATGTAAAATACTTGTGGGCACGTTTTGAATTAGGATCGGCTTTATATTACTTTCAATGGAACATACATACTTCAAAACACACGTATGTTGACAAATGTAAGTGCAGAGAAAATGTGTGTAGATGTTTTGAATTTGATTTTCTAGCGAGACAGTATGACAGATGCAAAATATCGCATTCAAGTAAATTGTGTTTAATTAAAGTGGATTCCGATTTATGTTTAGAGGCTGCAAATACACATGGGCCGGTTTCAATTCAAAATGTGTTCACTCTTGTGATAGGTTGAAAAGTGGGTTGGCAAAGTACGCAGCTGGTGGTAATCTGCTATATAAGGAGATTGCTCCTAATATTAATTTAATTAGTCAAAGTTTACTGCATATATTTACATACAAACATGTATATAATTGATATTCAGGGATTCAAATACAAGAAAAACGAGTTTGTGTGTAAAGAAATTGCGGTTTTGGACTTGTTGAAAGGTGATGTTTGGCATCAAATTTTTAAACTGCCAATGCAGTCCAATTGTTTGAGTCAAGATCATATAAAACATAACGACTGGGTGACAAGGAATATTCATGGTATTTCTTGGGATGAATCTTCAACGGCAGGAATGGTGTCATCATATATAGCGCTTTATTTGAAGCAAATTATCCGACCCGGTGAAGAAGTATTTGTGAAGGGTCTAGAAAAGAAGAAATTGATTGAAACATATATAATGCAAAACTTTGTAACTGATATGCTTGCACTAGGTTGTCTTAAGCTATCGGAGTTAAAAATCAACAATCGTTTAAAATATAACATCCATTGTTGTAGACACAGCAATAATAATTTGCAATGCGCAAAACAAAATACCTTTTTATTAAAAGAATGGCTTGATAATAATAAAAACAATAGAAAGATTTTGTCTGTATTATTTATTTTAATATAATTTTACAATGTTAGCCTTATTAACTATTATTATAACAACTTCTAGCAAACATTATTTTTATCGATCCAGCTATTGTGTACGTTAGAGAAGCCTAACCATTTTACAAATACTTTATTTCCACTCTTTCTTAGGACTTTTTCTACCAGGTAAATTCCTGGATGTTTAACCTTTTGCAACTCCGTTTCATAAAATGCACCTTTGATTTCTTTCTCATCTTGATCTTCTAGTATATATGTTGTAGGATTGGTTACGTTTACCTTTTTAATCTTAAAAATTTCATTTGACCAGCTTGGCGTGTAACCTTTCGTAAATGCTTCCCTGTGTTTACTAATCCTCACACTGTCTTTAATTAAATATTTTGGTATTTTGGTTGCAAGTTTGATGTGGGTAAATGATGATTTAAGAATAGTTTTTCATTTGATTTATCAACTTTTACAGGTTTGACTCCGATAGTATTGTGAACTGTATTGTTGTATTGTTTTACAATATCGCTTAAATTTTTATCCAATTGTAAGAACCGTTCAGGTTAAACAAGCGCCACATTTTTCCCTTTAAAGTTCTAATTACACGTTCCACAATGCATGCTTTCTTTGTAGAAAAACACTATAATGGTTTATGCCATATGTCTGCATTAAGGATTGAAAGTGTTTGTTATAATATTCTTTACCAAAATCAGACTGCAAATTTCTTGGCGGATTTTTAAATTTATTTAAAATTGTTTTCATTGCAGCAGTAACATCAATACCCGTTTTACTTTTAAGTGGTACAGCCCATACGTATTTGGAGAAACAATCAATAACTACTAAAATGTATTTAAATCCTTTGTTTGTTTGCGAATATGGTAGCATTTCAATCAAATCGGTCTGAAGAAGGTCATTTAAACCTTTTACTATCACTTTGCGTCTCTTGAAATTTATTCTTGCTGGTTTATGAAGTTCATTTACTATATCCTCTTTCACTTTTGATTGAGCAACTATCATAATACTTTTTTCTAATCAGGATTTATTAAATACAATTAATGAAATACTTCTATGTTTGAATGTCGTGGGCTCCACTTGCTTTGAAAAGAACTTTTAATATAAAATCAAGAAACATTGTGGTATTGTTTATAATAGCACCGCTGTCACGAAAGCTGATTACATCCATACGTTTAAGCAAAAATCCTTGTAACTGTGCAATTACATAACTTTTTTCGTTTATAAGAATTTCAATGTCTTGCGGGTATCCTTTAATATTCTCAATGACTGCTTCCTCATAAGGAAATTCATAATTATGTTTAATGTTGAAAATAAGGAATATCTTGTCACCGTCGAGGAATGTATTAGAGTAAAACGTTGCTACTACCGTGTAATGTAGCATATGTAACTTGTACTCAATCAAGGTTTCAAAACCTTCACCTTTGTTTTCATATTCCTGTTCACTTATATCTATTTTACGGTTATGTAAGTGCCTTCCAAATTTGTCAATTGTCATATCATCTAATTACTTTCGCCTCGCGCAATTCTTCAATGATCGAATTTATTTCGTTGCCGTGACCTGTGTGTCCAGCAGTCTGAGATGAAACTAAAAGTCGTAATCTATCAACAAGTTCATTGGGATCATTCCAATATAAATAATCTATAGCGTTATTTGATACTTCCATTGTCATACCGTCTCCAAGACGCTTTCTATAGGGTAATGTTCTAGGTCTACAGGGTGTTTGGGGAAGTATGTTTAATGTAGATATTATATTTTTGTACTTATATAAAGTATTACCCTGAATTTGTTCTGTTTCAGAATAATATCTTCTATTAGCATTTGTTCTTTTTACAATATCAAGATCTTGATGACTGTACCCGACAGGATATTTTTTAAACAGTAGTTCATATAATCCAGGAGTACCTTTATATTTCAAATCATTTATTAGAACATTTTTATCATCCAACGCAAAATTCGAATTGCCTATCATAAGACCATTTGAATCAGGGTTAAACCTAATACCATATTTATGATCAAATTCGTTCTTAACATCTTTAAACATATTGTAAATATATTCTCGTGGTAGCGGTTGTAGCTGTTCGAGATAATGTGTCATACCAGGTGAATCGGCAAAGCTTTGAATATATTCCTGGGCTTCTTGTGCATTTCGATTAATTTTTGCTTCGTATTCATTCTCAACATCATCATCATCATCATCATCTACCTCTATGGCATCATTTTTTATATTTGGTATATGCTGAGCAATAACCGGTGAATCAATATAGTCAACGTTCCTTTCTAGCAATTTAGGTTTAATTTTTTTTTACACTGCTATGAGGCAGTTCTTCTTCTTCTTTAAATTTTTTTTTCTTTACCACACTTTCCCCATTCAATTTATTAGCAATAGTTTCTAATCGTGATGTTATGGGTAAGATTGATTCCACTTGGACGACTTCATTATCTTTTAACCGACGCAATTTTTTTTTTACAATGTTTCTTTTCTTAATTAAAATTCTTTTAAGTTTTATCGCCTCCTTGTTCATTGCGTAAAAGTTTATTGTAGTAAAAAAAAAATTCTTCGATACTAACGATACTTGCGTCTCTCAAGGTTTAAATATGTATGAAGTGATCAAAACCTATTCGGTACCTTCCTTGATCTGGATCACTATCTTTGTCTACAACTAAGAAACCGTATTTGTCTTGCCAACAAGCAGCACATATTTCACGGAATTTATCATACTTCATGTCAGTATTGACGTGATCGTCATATATGTGTTTTAAGGTTAAATCATCTTGTTTAAATAAAACGCCCCATACTAAAGTATTTCCTAATGATACCTTGTTTATCGCAAGCTACATCATCAAAAACAAATATAGAATTATTTCTAGCATCAGATGGTGACATAATATTATCAGAACTGGAAAATGTATAATATTTGATCCCTTTTATTGGTTGCAGTAGACTTTCAAGGTATTGATACTTTGGTTGATAAAGTGATTTAGAATAAACATATACGTTTTCAAACTTTAAACCATTAGGATGCTCTATCAGCCCAATCATAACGTTGGTTTTACCGCAATTTGATGGACCAACAACTAGACATCGAATAGATGAAGGCAGAAGAACGCTATGTTTTTTCTTTTTAGCTAAGGATTGCACTCCAATGTCATTATTGTTTATGGTTAAAGGTGTTGATTGTTTCACAACACGCATGTTTGCAAGTACTAAATTCGATTTGTAAAAAGTGGAATTATATATATATATATATATATATATATATATATATATAAGAAACGGCGAGTATATAAAGAATCATTAATTCATAATATTTTATATATTTACTGCACAGCTTGAGAGGATAGTTGTCCGCTAATGATTACATATAATAATTCTAAAACTACTGGGAACGGACTATTAAATACTGTAATTAACAATTTACCATTTGAAGCGCATATTCCGGGTTACAAATTTTGGGGTCCGGGTACAAAACTAATCGAACGGTTAGCTCGGGGAGACAAGGGAATAAACAAGTTAGACGAGGCTTGTAAGGAGCACGATATTGCATACTCCAAAGAAAAGGATGTATCTAAACGTCATCAAGCAGATTCGAAGTTAGCTCAGTTAGCTACAGAAAGACTAAATTCTGGTGACTCGTCTTTAGGTGAAAAAGTAGCAGCATTTGGAGTAGCTACCGCAATGAAAGCTAAAGTAAAACTTGGTATGGGCGCCTGTGCATCACTGAGAACAAAAAATATCAATAAAATAAGAAAACTGATAAAGAAACGTAAAATAGGAAGTACGCTAGGTATTAAAAGTATTATCAAACAAGCACGTACAGCTTTAAAAAAGACTAAAGGATCTAATATTATGGATGCAATCAACATAGCAAGTAAGGCAGCCAATACAGCAAAACAAAAGAAGCATATTAAATCAGCTCGTATTATATCAATTCCTAAAACAGGAGGTTTTCTACCACTAATACCAATTTTTGCAGGCCTAAGCGCTCTTGGTACTCTTACTGGAGGTGCAGCTGCTGTTGCAAAAGCAGTTTTAGATACTAAAATAGCTAAGGAACAACTAGCGGAAAAACAACGTCATAACATGGCAATGGAGGACATTGCAGTCGGAAACGGCATGTACATCAAACGTTATAAAAAGGTTTTGGTCTTTTTTTAGCCCCTGCAAACCTCAAAGGAACGCAACTTGATTTTACCTAATCGAGCACTAAGCAATGTAGAATCAATAGAGTTTGTTAAGCAATTAGAAGTACCATATTTCCGTGGAGTGTTCATGAGAAACAATCTTCCCAAGAAAGTTAATTTAAAAGAATGTGGTATAATTAATTTAGATGGAATAGAAGGTTTAGGCACGCATTGGACCTCTTACAAAAAGTACGGTAGTAGCGCTATTTACTATGACAGCTACGGAAACTTGCGACCGCCAACAGAGTTGATAAGTTATTTGAATAGCGGGGGTAAATGTAAAATTCTTTATAACATTAACCAAGAGCAATCGTACGGTACTGTGTTTTGCGGTCATTTATGCTTACAATTTCTAAGTAGTGCATAGAACTGCGTACGAAGTTGTTATGTCGTACACTTTTACTCTAACGGGAAACACTTCAGTTTTAACAAGCAATTTTAATCCGCCTATAAACTTGGATAATGATTCGGAGTACGTATTAGGATTAACAAATTTTGAGTCTTATAACACAATTCCAAACATAGAAAAAGGAATAAATAATAAATTTTATTATGGATCTAACGGAGAATTTATAGAAATACCTGAAGGTGCGTATGAGATTAGAGAAATTAATAAATATCTTCAAAAAGCTTTAGGTGATAAAAGATGGCGTGGTCGTATGGAACAATCACGAAGCGCTAGAAAGACGCCAGTGTATATAGAAATTACAGCTGACAATAATACACTTAAATGTAGTATTAAATGTAGTCTAGATGTGAATTTTACCAAAAAGGATTCAATTGGTTCTCTACTTGGTTTCAATCCGCGAAAATTGCTAGCATTTGTCACGCATCAAGCAGACTACGCGATCAACATTTGTAAAGTGAATGCAGTTTTAATCGATTGTAATATTGCAAGTGGATCCTATTTAAATAGTAAACCAGCCCATGTAATACAAGATAATTTTCCTCAAGTACCTGCAGGTTTTAAAATTGTCGAGTGTCCACCTACGATTATATATCTACCAATCAGGTCACGTATAATAAATGAAATAATAGTTAAAGTGTTAGATCAAGATGGAAATTTAGTTAATTTCAGAGGAGAACTGCTAACTGTAAGGTTGCATTTAAAAAAAATCTGCAATAGCCATGGGTATTAAGTATAATGCACGCAACATGTCAAGAATTGATATAAATACTGGAAATTTCAAAGCAATCGACACTCGATTGATTGTTTCAAGACCGCTAACAACACAAAACCGGCAGTTTCTACAATCGTTAGGACTGCATTTAATTAAAAAGTAGAATGAATAGTGAAATACTGAACGTGCGTGACAAAAGTTTACTTCGACAATGCAATTGTTAATATTGAAAAACATACTCATCAACCTTATGCTAACACATCTTTAAACAATAATGATGAAATTCGAATCCCTATACAACAAGATGTATACACCTTACCATCGAAGAGCATGCTGTACATAGAAGGCAAATTAATTAGAACAGATGGAACGTCGTCTCAGACAGCAAAGTTTGTAAACAATGGAATTTTGCTGCTTTTTGATGAAATTAGGTATGAGATTGGTGGTATCATTGTAGATCGTGTTCGGAATCCTGGATTAACGTCTATAATAAAGGGATATGTTTTATATAATAGTAATCAAAGTAAACATTTACAAAATGCTGGGTGGTTTCCTTTGGATGATTCGCAAATAGTTGATGCCAAAGGGAATTTTATTGTTGCAATAAACCTTTCAATGGTTCTCGGATTATGCGAAGATTTTAAAAAAATTATTTTAAACCTCCGTCATGAGTTAGTCTTACTACGTTCTAGTTTTGATACTAATGCTATAATTAACCTACACCCGATGAAGAAATAAAAGTTGTTTTAAACAAAGTTTTATGGAAAATGCCGCATGTAGCCGTTCATGATACTCAACGAATTAATTTAATAGAATGCGTTGCACAAAATCAGGATTTGCATATTCCGTTTAGAGGATGGGAGTTGCATGAATATCAACTTCTACAAGAAACGCAACGTCATACATGGAACATTAAAACAACAACACAATTAGAAAAACCAAGATTTGTGATTGTTAGTTTCCAAACCAACAGAAAAAATAGATACATGAGCAACTACAGTCGTTTTGATCATTGCTGTTTAACCAACATGAAACTATATTTAAATTCAGAAATTTTCCCGTACGATAACTTAAATTTGAGGTTCGAGAATAAACAGACTGCGTTGTTATATGAGATGTATGCTCAGTTTCAGCAATCATACTACGAAAAGGAAAATGAGCCACTTTTTAATCCTGAAGATTTACGAAGTATTGCACCATTAGTAGTCATAGATTGTTCTAGACAAAACGAAGCGTTAAAATCTGGTACTGTCGATATTAGATTAGAATTTGAAACTAGCAGAAACGTTTTGCCAAATACATCTTGTCACCTTATACTTCATGATAAGATAGTCAAATACAATCCACTCTCAAACAGCATAAGAATATTATAATTACTTTATTATTATTATTACTGTACCTTTACAAATTATGAAAAACAATAAATCATTTAGCAATCACAGTCTATTTATTAATATTTTTACATGTTTTTACAATATCTTTTACATGTTTGAATTATTAAGTAATTTAGTAAACAGCCATAAACATTGACAATTTTAAATAAAAGTTTTGTTATACATTTCTCAAATAAACTAACTGGTATGTTATTAACAAACTGGATTTTTTTAAACAGAACGGTTACTGCTACTACTATTTTTCTCTACAATACATTTATACTAATATATAGTTCAAACTCGGGCAGATTGAAAGGCATCCTATTTTTAGATACATCCAAAAAACGAAACACGGCGTACTTGTGCAGGTATAAACATAACACTGAAGTTTTATAACTAAAAAATATTATATGTTAATCTAGATAAAATAAATTGCATTCTTTATTTGAGCCAGTGGTTGAAGCTTTACAAGTCATTTCTGAGTGTATAGTTATACCCCCAAGGTTTAGTATCAGTGGTTGAGGTACAAAGAATTCTTTTATCATCACTTGGATTAAGAACAATTTTGTTTTGTTTAATAGTAAAGACATCATGTTTGACTGATCTAATTAAACATTGCTGTTTCTGTACAGTCTGTTTATAAAACAAAGCATTCTTATAATCGTCAAAAGAAATTTGCTTAATACTTGCTAAGGAAGATCCCTTTGACTTTTTTATTATACTATCCTGAACTCTGTAAGTGTACATTTTAGATCTAAGTCCTACAAACTCTAGCATGATGTCACCATTGTTTTCATCTTTCATAATACCAGGAACTTTTTTATTTGATAATGGAATATGATATTTGTTATGAGGGTCGTAATCGGAAGTATCAAATCTATGAATATCTTGTTTGATATAAGAGTAAATATCTTCAACGCTAAACTCGTATATCAAACTATCCGTATCTGTGTACAGCAGCTTTGCTTTGTTAGCAAATTGCGATTTTATATAACTACAGTGAAATTCATATAAATAGGTTTTGAAATATCTAGAATAGAGAAACCTACATAAATGGGTTTGTTTAAGTAAACCTCTAATTTATTCATTTCTATTAAGACTAGATCTTTGTCTAACACAGTGCAACTATGAAAATTAGGCTTCGTTATGTAACTACGAGCTCCAAACCGTCCTTCCCATTTGGTCACTAGTTTCACATCTTTCCTTTTCCGTACGTTTTCCATCATCTTTCCATAAACCGAATTTATCATATTTTTATAAAAGCATATATCGAAACTGTTTTTGACTGTTGTCTTAATTTCGTATTCAAATCAATGTATTCTTTTAACCAAGGAGCTTGTTTAAACCGAAGAACCTTATGAATCTTTTCAGTTCTAAACCGTAGCTTAAATACATTTTAAATTCTTGTAGTGAATAATATAGTTGAGTTTTGGATATAAAGTTGTAAGTAATTTCTTTAAGTTTGATTTATTAGAAGGTAATGGTGCTATCATATGTTCAGGCGCCAAAGGTAAGTCACTATGAATTTCATGTAAAGATACTGGATAGTGTAAATCGCATTCAAAAATATATCCTACATCAGAATCATCGGGAATATTAAGTATGTCTAAACGTACTATATCTGGACTGGTACCATCTAAAAATTCAAATTCTCCATATGGAAGATATTCAGACATTGCAGCCCCATATAAATTATTAACATCAAAATACATTAAATATTTAGAATCGAAATTTGGATCATAATCTGCATTTATATATTTGTTATTTGCTTTAGCATATCTATTCGAACATTGAGAAACACCGCCACGAATTCCCCGTTCTAAAAACATTATTTTTTCAATATCAGTAAGCAGCTCGAGTTTAACGTTCGTCGTTTTTAACATTGCATCTAGAGCTAAACCAGGAGCCGTAAAGAAGTGAAGCGGATCTAACTTATACGTGAACATACAAGTTTTTCTAAAGTTTTCAAATATATCAGTCAAGAGCAGTACATCTGCTTTTAAATATAGGTCTGAATAGTCCCCTAGTGTTTTTATATTAAATGTTTGCCAAACGTGTTTAGCATGATTGTAGTCTTCATCTGAGATTTCTTCATTGCGCAAACGATTAAAGAATGCTGTTTTACAGGGTAAATCGGTTTCATTGAGCCTATCCCAAGAGTTAATGTAATCATAGGGAAATATGCCTTTACGCGTAAGTAATTGAAACTCATTATCGGTGTATCATCTAAGTATGAAACTAATTTTTCGATGCTAGATGCCATAAACCTGAATGAATCGATAAATCTAAAACTAACTTTCGTACCATTTACATATTTTGTAAAAGATATGTCTTTTTCCTTATTTATTGGTAGAATTCTTACCAAACCTGAAAACCCTAACGCAATTTTTTTAATAATGAAATGCGAATCGTAGCCTGATAAGTTATGAAAAACTACCGGTATCATATAAAAATTATGATAATTGATGTTGCAATCTTGATGAGCCGCTCCTCGAAATTCACCTGTAAAGTGGCAGTGATCGCGAACTCTAATATCATCTATACTAAAAGGTTTATTGCAAATGTGACAGTGAAGGGCAAATTTAAATGCTAACTTTTGTTCTTCTGTTAAAGGATTCATAGGTTTTGGGTTACAGAAAATTTTATTAGTCGTTTCTGAAATCAGTTTCAATTGAGCAACAAACCATTCTATACAATCCTTTCCGCGATACAATTGAAATTTGGAATATTTATTATCATACGAGCATTTCAAATAATACGCTACACTAAAGGGTATATGCCTTTGGTAAGAGACTGTGTTTAGTATTACCTCCGACTCATTGCATGGTTCTAATATACATTCGAGATCTGCATAAACTACAAATGATACTTTTTCTTGATAGTGGAAATATTTAAATGTTAGATACTTTTCGGATTCTTCGTGTAATTTTATTGAGCAAGTATTCTGTTTTTCGCAATAATTTGAATGACGCTTAAGTAATGCTGCTGTACTAAAATTATTTAAACATCTATAACAAAAAAATTTTCTATGTTCATGTGAAGACAACTGTTTTGCAAATAATTTTGACATATCCTTAATCCAAGTAAAATGAAAGTGATTCTCATTAGCATTTGCCGGACGAGAATATTGTAAGGAATCATTATTTAAAACTAACAGATTAATAGGTTCAATTTTTTTAAAATTTTCACTTAAACAAAATGGCAGTATTTTAGTATTTTCTATACAATATAGGTTAATTGCGAGATTGTTAAGCTTCTCAATTTTTTTTATGTTTTTTAATGCGATTGGAAACTGAATTGAATTGTAGCGTAATACTGAATTAAAATGTGGATATCTAGATATTCTCTGACTATTTTGTTTAGCAGGATATAAAGCGGAAACCAAGCTCCAAAGAATGCAATGTTGATCGTTATTTATTACATTTACCACAGCTTTTTTTTTTTTATAAAGTCCGGAACCGGTACAAACGTTAAACACCCTCCTTTAAGTGGATCATGATTGTTTATATTTACCCTCAAGTGTAAAACTTCTTGGATTGCCCAACCAGAATCTTTCTCGCAAAATTCTTCTAATCGCTTCGAAATCTTGTTCAATACGTTCTCCTTATACCACAGCTTGAGATTGGTATTTATATCGATGTGACGATTTGCAGTAGGAAACGTTTTCAAATCTATTTCGCCAGTTGTAGGCTTAACAAAGTTAGCGGCAAATATTACATTAACTTTCAACATTGACTTTTTTAAGCAAGCAACAATCTTGCGTTTAAAACTAGCGAACGCCTTGTCTAAGAAACTAGAGGATCTCTATAATTTAAATTGGTAATAAGTCCCGTAATTATTCGACTTCCAAAACATGATTGTACATCATGCCAAATCAAATTTTTTCGAGTATGACCTCTAGAAAGCGTTGCATTAACACCTTTACCACGATATTCCAAAGAGCGTTTCAAGTGCCTCAATCGTACAAGGTAGCTTTTAAGATGTGCTAAATTAGATTCCAGCCTACTAGGATTTTCTTGTTGATTGTCTTCGTATACCTTATTTCTAATAGCAAGCTTCAATATACTAATATTTGCTTTGATAATTAAAATGTGTTTCGTTATGTCATTCACTGATTTAATTAGATTCACGCATTTTACAGTTAATCTCAAAATTGCGCTACTAATCTCGGATACGGTTTCAGCATTCATGATTCTATAGAAAATCAAAATACACTACTTAATAATATACGTATTTTTTCTATTTACTATTTATACAAAATATCATCTGACGTAAGCAAAACAACTGCAAAAAGGTTCATTCATCTGAGTTTACGGAAAACGCGTAAGCAAAACAACTGTAAAAGAAAATAGCATACAAATCGAAATAATTGCATAGCGAATTGCTTTGAATGCAATTGTTAAAAAAAATCTCTTTTATTTACGTTTTCATTCAAGACGATTTTCAAGCTTGAATCGTGCATGCGATCTAAAAAAAATTGTAGAGTTGCCTTCAGGACGTGTCTATGACAAACAATTCGCTATTCAAGCATTTCCAATATTTACATACTGAATGCAACTCTGAGCAAAACAACTGCAAAAGGAATTAGCATTCAACATCATTTTTCATTCCGTATGCGTTTACTAAAAAAAATGTTTTTATACGACCTTTGATTTATTATGTGTACAGAAAATACATTATCATTACAGCGCAATTTTTTTTATGATTACATTGAAATATTTTTAAATAAAAACAAAGCAAATTTGAAAAAAAATGTCTCAGATTAAACCGTCTTTGTTTAATAATTTACACGCACTCATGGTTTTTTAAACCCAGTATTAAAAAAAACATTCTGCAGTTTTATTATATAACAGTACCTTTAAAGAATTTTCACACAAATTACCTATATATATATATGCATGTAAATTGTGTCAGCGGTAATCTAAAACTTATTCTATAAATATTACTACTTAAGGATTTTATTTGCATTGCATTATTTTTAAACGAAAAATTTATCTAAAGAAAAATATCATAATTTACACGCACTCATGGTTTTTTTAAAAACCCGTTATTAAGAAAAAACATTTTTCAGTACGTTGATAAAACTAAAGAATTTTTTTCTTATTCAGCATGATTAGCGTAAACATATACCCGCACAAATTACTATATCCCTATATATGCATATAAAGTCAATTTTTGCTAATTTTTTATGGAAAATAAATTATGCTAGCAGTAATATAAAACGAAATTAATCTAATTTAGGTTTTATTATGCGCCTTCTTGCAATTTCTTTTTTAGTCAATGAATGTAATTCATTATTTCTGCTGAGCAGTACCTATATTTGCATATAAATTATGTCAGCGGTAATCTAAAACAAAATTAATCTAATTTAGGGTTTTATTATGTGCATTCATTTCAATTTCTTTTTCAGACAATGAAACTAATTCATTATTTCTGCTGAGGTATAATTATATTCGCTTACATACTGTTTTGTTAATTAGAATAGATTAAAGAGCTGAATTTTTTCAGAAAACGATGCAAATTTTTAATTTTTTCTAACAGATCAGTTTATTATTTAATATAAATACTTCACGTAGATTTTACCAACAGTATTCAATCAGATCTCTTGTATAATTATTAGTTACTATTACTAGCAACTTTTAAAAAATGAGTAACTTGTCATCAATCAAAAATTGTAATAGTACCAACGTAAAAGTTCTAGAGCAATTTATATTACATTCTGACGAAGACGTGATTAAAGAAGTTTTTGGTTTGTTCTTCGCCTCAACTCAACACTGCTGCTATTTTTGATAGTGACGTAATAGATATATCACGGTAAGTGCTTTTTTCACATTTATACATGTGTTTTTAAAACGCTACTAATTTATAAGTTACATTAGATCAAAAAACTATTCTGGAAATTCTGAGGCTATCGTAGGATCGTTGACACACTCTGATCCTCTCAGAAACATCAGGTAGTATACAAAAGAAAAGGTGAACCTACAATAATCTTTTATGTTATGCTCACAGATCAGGCAAAAACATGTCGGCTATGAAAAAGTTATGTACAGAATCTAATATGGCTGTTTGCTGCGAAGATGACAAATCCTACGAAGATGACACAGTAGAGTTGCTTAACGCATTTAAAAAGCGTGGAGAGAAGCTACTGCGTCGTATATATATTTGGAGCTAGAAATAATAAAGCAAAAAAGAGAGGAACTAGAGGTGATGGAGCAGCAGATACTTCAAGAACGGGAGTTAATAAATACTTTTTCATTTGTAAATAGTTAGATCAAAATATTCAACAATTTGTAAAATAAAAAAGTATTTTATAAAAGTTTCTCTTTGAAACAAGACTTTCTCTAAACAAGGTAGTAAACTCAAAGTAAAACGCACATAAATCAGAACCCACTTTAATTTAATACATCATTCTTTATACAATCGACTTAGATGTGTTATAATAATAAACTAATTTCTTAAATTAGTGACATATTATTCTGAAAATTCTATGTTGACAGTTAGACCGATCGCTCCCTTACTAGTTATGTATACGTGTTTGTTCGAGCCAATACTTTCATTTAATTGTTTTTACTCCATGTGCTTGAAGGTATTCAAAATATTTCAATGGCAATATACTCTTGAACTCTTCTGTTTCCACTAATACTCTTTCTCCATATTTTGTCTTGATTGTTTCCACTTTTAAAACTTTAAACCTCTTATTCACTACAATATCTTTTGAATTTACATAAGGTTTGCGATATGTGGTTTTATTAAAAGTATTAAAATCCATATTGCTTTTCTTTGACTAATTAAATTAATATTAGGAGCAATCTCCTTATATAGCAGATTACCACCATCTGCGTACTTTGCCAACCCACTTTTCAACCTATCACAAGAGTGAACTCATTTTGAATTGAAACCGGCCCATGTGTATTTGCAGCCTCTAAACATAAATCAGAATCCACTTTAATTAAACACAATTTACTTGAATGCGATATTTTGCATCTGTCATACTGTTTCGCTAGAAAACCAAATTCAAAACATCTACACACATTTTCTCTGCACTTACATTTTTCAACATACGTGTGTTTTGAAGTATGTATGTTCCATTGAAAGTAATATAAAGCCGATCCTAATTCAAAACGTGCCCACAAGTATTTTACATTTGAAAAGAATTCAGGTTTTCACATTTTACATTAAAAGTATATAACGCCGATCCTAATTCAAAACGGTGCACGTGTAATTTCTCGCTAGAAAACCAAATTCAAAACAGCTACACACATTCTTCTCTGCACTTACATTTTTCAACATACGTGTGTTTCATTGAAAGTAATATAAAGCCGATCCTAATTCAAAACGTGCCCACAAGTATTTTACATTGAAAGTATATAAGAATTCATGTTTTCACAACTATTTTACATTGAAATGTTTTCACAACTATTTTACATTGAAATTATATAGGGCCGGTCCTAATTCAAAACGTGACAGACGTATTTTACACATGGAAAATACGTCTGTCGCATTTTGAATTAGGACCGGCCCTAAATACCTACTTATATCATTTAGAACAAACTCTAATCCGCCAAAATCAGACAGAGCCTTTGATTCAAAACCCGTAATTTTTTAAATATAAATAATGATTCAATAATTCATAGAGATTCATCCACTTTAAAAATACTAAATAACTTGAATCCCAATAAAAAACGTTATTTACTTTAAAACGCAAAATAATGCATTTATTAGTATTCTTTGAAAGAAACTTAAACCTTTCCAGAGTGTTCATAAAGTCGATTTTTAAAAACATGCAAATTGTTTGTAAATAAGTGAAAGACAACTATTTATCTTGTACGAATAAATACACACAATTATGTAAGTTTGTGGAACGCGTTAACATTGGTAAAGACTATAAACCACATAAATAACACATTTTTAATAGTAAAAAAATATATCAAAATTGATAACGAATCAGTATCTTACATTTATCTTTTTAGACCAAGTCATTTAAAAAGAGTTAGTAAAAGTCTTATAATTGCAATAAATTTTAAACTGACAGCTAATTGAGATAAGCAACAGACGAAACTACAGTTAATTATTACATTATGCGATGAGTCAGACTTGCTGGGATGTTGTGGAAACTTTGCAGAACTGGGACGTATTGAGATTTTTATTACACAAAAGCGGGTAATTAATGATAAGATTTATTCCAAATTCATCTATAGATAGTTACTAAAGCGCTGTCTATGGAGAGCACCGGCGACGTATTTATTATTTTAATAGAAATCGTAATTTAACTGGATGCAAAATCGCCTTGATATTTTAATCTATTACAACAAAAGTGCCTTAGAACACTGATCAAGTGGATTTCGACATATAAAATTTTATTTAAAGTAAATGAAAGTATACAATGGAACACTTTTATTTTTCCGAATAATTTTATGGGTAAAATTGTTGGAACAATTTGGAGATAAAGATTAATTCAACCAAGTATCAATCCTACAATTCAAAAGTTTTAAAACGCATGTATAGAATTGTTTTAAATCAATAGAGAGACAACCAGTGCTAGTATTAGTAGATTAAGCTAGTATAAGGCTTTTGCTTATTGCAAATTACTTGTGAGTAGATAATTTCATTTTGTATAATTTTGATGTCAAACTTCGTGGTGTTTTCACTCTTACAAAAGATTTTCTCGGGGTAAATGATCAGTCACACGGACAGGGGATAATAGGAGAGTATTTAAATTATCAATAATACTCTTAAAGAAAATTTTGTGACATACAGATGGAAAGTTTTGAGGGTTTCTAATTATTAACCATGACTAGGCGAAGATTGTATTAATGTTTAGTTGTCTTGAAATGTTATTTTTTCTAAACTTAAGTTGTAAATTGCATTTATAAGTTTTCCTTATACCTGTGTATGTAAGCAATATTTTTGCTTAATCTGTGTTAAAAAAAGATGTTTGTGAATGTAGCGACTGTTATAATTTAAACGTTTGTTTCCAAATATGTCATTAAAAGCTTTTGTTAGTTTTGTTGTTTATTATAGCTGAACTGGCAAGATATAACGGGCATATTTGGGTAGGAATTCACATCATGTAATTTTCATCGTTTCAACTATTAGTCATTGCACCTTTATTGGTTTGGGTAGCTGTACCCTAATATCCTCAGCATAATTTATTGGCTCGTAACGTTTGGGCAGTTTAGGCTAGCATTGACAGCAATATATATATATATATATATATATATATATATATATATATATATAGTTAAAATAAAGGTTGGTGAACTCTTGGGATACACTCGTTCAACAAATAATCGACTAATACATCAAATCGTAATTTAATTTTACGTTTCGGCAACAAAAAAATTTCGTGCCTTCTTCAAAGACTAAAAAAGCGTAATGAGGTCAGTCACAGTTCTAAAAAGTACACACAAAGTTACTTACATAACTACTAAGACATAACTCGATGACAATATTTACTAAAATTAGCACAACATATATAATAGTCCGTTGCAATAAAATCTAACAAAAACAACACAATACTATATCCAGCAGGGGTTATAAACAACTAGTCAAAATAATTAATGCAGTGAGTAAAAGAAACAACTACAATACAATACAAACTTCACTCACTCAGTTAAACGTTTATCTGCTAAAAATTGATTGAAAAATTGACAGAAACATTTGATGAACGTATATCAAACCGGTACATAATTAAATTTTTAGTGATAACCACCAAATACTAGATAATTCAAAACTTTAAACACTATATTACCATTAAGATAACAATACAATTTAATATGTAAAACTCATACTACGTTGAAATTATATAGGTTTGTGAAATCTGTACAATCCTGAATAAACAGCACTCAAATTCTTCACATCTAACTTATTGGTTAATGGGTCCCGTTGTTGGAGAATGTAAAAAGATTCTAGGAACAATCTCTTATGATAATTTTCTTCAAAGTCCAAGATTTTTATTCCATCTAAATCCGCTATATGTTTAGTGGTAAAAAGGTGAGAAGATAAGGCGCAAAAAGATTTTCCTATCCTAGCATTGCTCTTATGCTGTATTACACGGTTCTTGACCCACTGTTTCGTCTGCACGCTATAAAAATATTGGGCTGTTTAAGTATTTTGCGATTCTAGAAGTTAACTGTTGAATATAGGGTAGTTTCTTAAATTTATTGGTATCCGAAACAACCCGAGAAGGATCCTGCAAAAAATTAGAAAAAAGAACTCTTTTTACCAGACCTATGGGAAATGAATTATTCAACAAAATTTATTGTATCTACCTATTTACCCCTTTGAATCCACAACATAATCCCCCTATTTCAATTCGAAAACAACTTACTTTTTTTAATAAATTTAAATATATTAATTGCTACCACCTAATCTTACATGATATTTCTAAATACCTATCTACTCACCTAACACTACCTATACCTATCTATCCAACCTATCACCACTTGTGTACCTATTTCTACCTATCTCTATCTATCACTAATTATTTCTATCTATCTACACCTATCTTTATTTATAACTAACTATTCACACTTATCACTACTTTCTAACTAACTATTTCTATCTATTATTAACTGTTCATCCTCTATTTCTGTCTATTTGCTGTTTACCTTCTTGTCGTATATTGACTCTTTAAATACCTCACTTTTATTTTTATTTACTTCTTTTCACTTTTATTTAAGTTTCTTCTCTTCTGTCCCACCGTTTTATTTTTGATCTTACATACTACTATCACTATCTATTTATTATCCTAACTATACACACCTAACTCTATATCTGTATCTAATTATCTTCCCTTATTTATCCCATACCTATCTCTACTTTTCTATGTTCACCTATCTCTAATTTTAATTATCTTCTCTTATTTATCCTATTCCTACTTCTACTTTTCTATATACAACTATTTCTATCTCTATCTATTTAAATTCTACAATCAAGTCTCATTTCCCTCATTCTGTCTCTCCTCAGGTGTATAGGAAAACAACAGGCTCACGTAAAATTTCCCCTTTCCGCCTGTGTTTCCACATCTCTTAAAACATAGGTACACTCCCCTACGACCTCCCCAATTCGAAATGGTCCTTCGTAGGGCAAGTGTAGCTTAGCACACGTCATTAATTCACGCCTGCCTACCCTTAAGCTTCTTACTATCACTAGATCTCCAATTTTGAATTTTACTCTCTTTCGAATTTTCACATTCATTTTACGGGTATATTTGTCTGCCCTTCTTCTTAACTTATCCCTGACATCAAACAATAATTGCTGAAATTCATCCTCTCGAGGCACAATCTGCCAAGGTCTCTCAGGGTATTGCTGTCTCATCAGCATTATGGGACTGGTTTCTGTAATGGTTATGAAAGATTCGACCTTAGACAGATTGTCCTCCCATAGACTATGGTCTCTATATGATGCCAGACGTAAGAATTTTACGGTTTCCTGTATGTATCGCTCAGCTGGGTTTACCTGAGGATGCCTTATGCTGCAGAAGACTATCTTAACATTTTGTTGATCCCAATACTTCACAAATCTTTGATTATTAAAGTACGTGACATTATCTGCCAGCACACGTTTAAACCTTCCAACTTCTCTACAATATAACTCTAATTTTCTATTAGTCTCTACCGTACTACACTCTTTAGTTGGGTATAATTTAGTAAATTTAGAAAAAATATGTATGATTATTAGTACATGTTGATGCCCTTTTCTACTTCTTACTAAGTTACTCAAGTAATCAATCGCAATTAAGTCCAATGAGTTTTCTACCTGTATGCTCTGTGTCACATCCTGACTCGTGTAATTTTTTTACTACCCCAATGTACACAGATGACACAATTTGATCACTGATTTCACAATACCAATATCTTTAATGGAGAAGAAGTTTTCCCTAAATATGAGCCAAAGTTTCCTAACGCCTATGTGTCCAGACTTAACATGAAGATCCTTCACAATCAACTCCGCTTGCACCCTATCTACTACATATAGCTCACGATCCTGTACCCTCTTGCACAGAAATCCCTCTATCATCCAATAATTTTTAAACTCTGGTTCCGTTTCTAACGTCTTTTGATAGGTAGTAGCTCTTCACTCTGCTCCTGATTCCTCAGTACCTCTACATGTCCATATATGGATCCATCTTGTCGCAAAATATTTATAGCAATCATGATGTCACAAGACCTTTTATTTACATTATCTTTGCTCCGACTGAACGCATCCGCTATAAAATTATTTTCTCCCTTTATATATTTTATCTCAAAATCAAATTCCTTTAGCAATAAACCCCACCGATATACTCTATTATTGGAGAATCGAGGATTCATCAGGGCACACAACGCTGAATAGTCCGTCTTAATGACAAAATGCCAACCTATGAGATAAAGCTTTAATTTGCTCACGCCAAAAACCACTGCTGCCATCTCCTTCTCACTAATAGTGTAGTTCAGCTCATGCGGCTTCAGTGTCCGTGAAACAAACGATATAGGAACTTCCACACCATCCTGAATCTGGCAGAGCTCAGCCGCTAAGGCACTATCCGATGCATCCGTTCTTAAGATAAATCCTACGTCAAATCTGGGATGCCTCAAAATTAGCTGTTCGTGAAACAGCTGCAACAGGGTTAGGTACGCTGCCTCTTGGCTCTCCGACCACTTCCATTTGACTCCTTTCTTTAAGAGTTTGAACAGCGGCCCTGCATTTTCTGAAAATGCTGGTACAAACTTCTTATACAAATTGAGAACTCCCAAAAATGCTCTTAATTTTCTGATGTTATTTGGTCTCGGATATTTCAAGATTTCAGACAATCTTTCTTTGTCTATACACATACCCTCATGATTCACTACATATCCCAAAAATTTTACAGTTTTTGAAAAAAACTCACACTTGTCAATATTCAATCTCAAACCTGCTAACTTCAATTCTAATAAAATTCTCTCTAAATGAGTGTAATGCTCCTTTTTAGTTTCGCTAAAAATTAATATATCGTCTACATAGTGTATGCAAAACTGCTCATGCGCTCCTAAAATTGCCTGCATGGCTTTAATTAATGCTGCATTCGATGTCGACAAACCATACGGTACTACTTTAAAGTTGTACACTCTCCCTTCTACGGAAAACCCCGTATACCTTCTAGACTCTTTGTGTAATGGAATTAGCCAGAACGAATTCCTTAAATCTAACTTACCAAATATTAATTTGCCACTTAATCTCGTCAAAAGTGTGTCCATGAACGGTGGACAATGGAATTGTGGTTTCGTCCTCTGATTTATCTTCCTAGCATCCAGACATAACCGAATACTATTATCCTTTTTCTTAACCACAACTAACGGATTTATAAAATGCGTATTTGAAAATTCAATTATGCCATCATTTAACATTCTAGTCAACTCCTGATTCACTTGCTCCCTATATGCTGCCGGTATTGGATATACTTTTGCATTAAATGGTTCAGAATTGTCTACCTCTAAAACATGTTCATAATTTAACGCTGTGCTTGCCTCTACCACTATTAACTCTGAATGTTTCTGTAATAAATTTTGTACCTCTCCTAACTTTTCTTCCGGGCATTTAATGGTGTCGATCTCTCTCACTTCTTCATCATCTCCCTCTATACTATTAATACATTACCCCATGTCATCTTCTGTGACATCATAACTTGCCTTCCAGGGCAATATCCTATCCCCAATCCTAACTATTTTCTTCTCCATATCTATTATAACCCCTAACTTCATCATGCAATCGACCTCTAATATCCCTTTAAACTTTAATCCAGGTACAATTATAAACTCTTGTTCACAGCTTACTGAACCTAACTCTACTTTCAAAATAACCACGCTATTCACAACAGCAAATCGTTTTTTATTCGGCGCAACCAGGTGACTTCTTTTTATTGGCATTATCCTGTCACACACTTTATCTTTAATTTTATTGACGAATTCCTCCGATACCAAACTCGCCTCAGCTCCTGAATCTAATAACGCTCCTAAATTTTTCTCAAAAATTTTAATCTCAATTATGGGCAAACAAAATTTTTCTACAATTTCTGGCTCAATTTCTTCTTCTATTTTCAAAAATTTCCTTGGATGTTCATATTTGTACACAGCGATGTCTAGTGATTTGTCCTGCTCTAAAAATCCTGTCCAGGTCTGTTCTCCCTACTCGGTCCTGGTCTTGCTGTCACTTCTGCGTATGTTCTTGGCGTCTCAACTCTGTCCGTGTTGTTACCTTCCCTGTTTGTATTTGCTGTCCCCCTCATGTCCGGTGAACTGTTCTGTCTCATTGGTCCCGGTCTAGGTGCAAGTTCCCTGCCTACACTGTTGCTAATATAAAATGTCCGTCGCGGTTCCCAATTTAGTCGCTGATACATAAAATTATTCCCCCGTCTTGGGTAACTGTCCCGTCTGTTGTCGAACCTAACCGTGTTTACCTGTCGTTCCCTTGGTTCCCGAGGTCGTCCACTGTTAACGTCGTCATACCTCTGCAGGTAGTCCAGAAACATCTCTCTGTCCACAATGTTCTGTAACGCTACGTGCTGTCTCACTTCAATCTTAAAATGTCTCGACAAGTATTTTATGATCTGTTGGTCCGTCAGTGGTGGGTTCAGTTGTTTCGCTATGCTATACTTTCGTATAGCATAATGCTCCCTACTTCCTAAAAATTTTCCTTTAAATTTCCCCGTGATCAAATCGTCTCGTACCTGGTCCTGTCTGTGGTCACTCCAATAATGTTTTAAAAACCTGTCCTCGAAGTCAGTGTAGGTGTCAATTTCTTGTCCTATTAAATTGTACCAAGCTTCAGCATGGTCTTTTAGTAAAGCTTTTACAACATTTAATATTGCCTGTTCATCGTTTAAATTACTTATTAAACCCCTAATATTGTTAATGAATATATGCGGGTTTACCCTACTATCCCCATAAAATTTCATCTGTTGCTCTAATGACATATTACCTGTTACAAATCTTGGACCATCCCCCATTAAAGTTGCTACATTCTGTATAATCCCTGTTACTTCTCTCTCAACCCGACCTAACTGATCCTTACACGAGTCCGTCACCTCAGTCATTTTAGCATTAATCTCGTCTTCACAGAAAATCCTTACATCAGTCCTTAATTGTCCCATTTTCAGATTTAAACCTCTAATATCACGCTCATTTTTATCTACCTTATTTTCAACTTCCCCCATTTTTATCGTCAATTAAAATCCGAAAACTCTTTCGTCAAATTATCAATTTTCTGAATAATTTGCTCAAACTTTCGATTCGATTCCACACTCATTTGCTCCACTCTTTTCTTTGATTCTTCCCCGATTTCTCTAATCTGCTCAAACTTCTTGTTAGATTCTTCCCTACTTAATCTCATTTCTTCTAGCATTCTTATCATCAACTCGTTTCCAGCTTCTCCTGATTCCGTCCTCGACTGATCCCTACTCCCTGCAGCTTCCTCCATTTTTGAATTTTTATCACACAAGGCACTATCGTCATTTCCAATTTCCACTCCTTGGCTTCTTAACCACTCCTTTCTCTGCATACGTTCAAATCACTCCCACACACACTCAAAATATTCTTAACTTTATACAACACAGACTCTCTCTCTCAGATCGCCAGTTTCCTGGAATAAAATTGTTAAAATTCTATCTGGAACTCGAGCCTCACTTTTGGGTTGCCATAAATGCAGTGTAACCTCTCTAAATCGAGCCTCAGTAACAAAAATACATTCGAAAATTTACTAATTTTCTAAAAATCAAAAATCGCACACAATAGAAAATTTTTTAAAAAAAATTATTTCTTACCCAGATTCCTTTTTTCATCATCTTAATTCTTCAACCGCTTCCCTGGCTAGCTAAGTTGGAACTCCTCTTGGATACTTAGGTTCACTATCATACTCCTTATCGTTCACGCACACTCCCAATAAAACCACAAAATAATACAACAATCATACAATATTTATTTACCACTATTTACAAATAAAACTTCAAGATTATTTACATTTCGGTGCTCAAGTTACACCTCAATAAATTCTATTTGTAAAGTCCAGTATTTTTAACTAGAAATATTAAACACATTGAATGTAACCTGAGTAAATGGGCCTTGAATAATACCTTATTATTCGTTCTTTATTTATAATTAATTTTAATTAGGACGCTCTGGAGTATGATGAGCTCATGATAACCCAGTTTTTTTTATGATTAATGTATGCTTTTTACTTAGCATACGCTTACTGCAAACAAAAAACCCATGTACTCGTAACAATAAAAATTTAAATTCCTGATGGAGCGTTAATAAGCTTTATATACACCTATAGATTTATATTTAAATACCATAATAAAAGTTAGTTATACGTATTATTTTCAATACGCAGAATAATGCAAAATACCTTCATAGTTCACTCTCACACATCACAACAATATTCATAGTTTATAAAAACAACAAATTCTAAAGCGTTACCTGGAATTTCTTAAAGATCTCTACTCCGTTGACGAAGCCGTTAAGTTGTTTTCGCTCTCGGTTTCGTGGTTCTGCTCTGCTGGCCGCTTCTAGCTATTTGTAGATGAACACTATCTAAGTTGTGCTGCAGACTCTGCCTTCACGATGCATCCAAATCCAAATCCAAATTTATTACGGTTCCTTCATAATTGCGTACTTCAGTTTAATTTAATTTAATTTACGTTACTTCAGGAGCTTGTTAAGATATATGTTGCACCTCAATAAAATTTAGACTCGACACAATCCGCGTATCAAATTATGAGGTCGACACAGTACTATTTAAATTAAAAATTTTTATATACTTACAAGCTCGTGGTAAATTTCTGTACGTAGTCTCAATCGATGAAAGTACTAAGAGAACGAAGTTAAAAGAGAGCGATGCTAATTTTCTTCGGTTATTTATACAATTCAAATGTAACCTCTCCAGACCTTCCTAACGCGAAACATTTAATTAAGCTAATTCGTTCTTCAAATTTTGGTTCAACCGTTTTC
Organism: Platerodrilus igneus; assembly: GCA_036346225.1. Lineage (NCBI taxonomy): Eukaryota > Metazoa > Arthropoda > Insecta > Coleoptera > Lycidae > Platerodrilus > Platerodrilus igneus. The sequence goes on from JARFIW010001417.1 coordinate 537,814, forward strand.
GAAATCTTCGAAATATAGCGCGTCGTTACGATATTTTCCGAAAAACCTGCATTCAAATTTTCCCGTGTTTGTCTGTTAGCAACTAACTATATAGACCAATAATATATTCAATGACGCCTTGAAACCCCGCCTGTATTAACGCTATTCCTCTTTTATGCATATTCTATGTTTCCTTCTAACCTTGTTTGAGTGGTAGAAATCGATATTACTGTCCGCGTTTCAAATTAACCCATATGGACTGAATACGTGCGTTTTAAAATGAACTGCTATTATGCCTGTCTCCTTCCAAAGCATTTCATTGATCGTCTATCCCTTCTGCGCTTTGAGGAAACTTTTAGTTAGCATTTATACGAAACATTCTACTGTTTGTACAATATACCTCGAATACTGTCTTTAATCTATACAAATAAGGGGAACCTGACATTTTCAAAACCTGCAGGTGTTCAATAACGAAGGTTTTAACACAACATTTCTAGGAGGTTGCGTTTCAAGGTATTTTATATTCAACGGCTGTTTATGTGTTAGCAAAGCGTTTCACTTTGGTATTATCGATTTTTCATGCTTTTAGGCGTATTAGACGTAATTACCCGTTCAATTAAACTCAATTAAATTAATTAATAATTTGCATTTTTTCTCCAATTTATTTTCTTTACGAACCTAACTAAATTTTAATCACTACTTGTTTAAATTATAACAGTCACTACATTCACAAACATCTTTCTTTAACACAGATTGATCAAAAATATTGCTTACATACACAGATATAAAGAAAACTTGTAAATGCAATTTACAACTTAAGTTTAGAAAAAATAACATTTCAAGACAACTAAACATTAACACAATCTTTGCCTAGTCATGGTTAATAATTAGAAACCCTCAAAACTTTCCATCTGTATGTCACAAAATTTTCTTTAAGAGCATTATGGATAATCTAAATACTCTCCTATTATCCCCTCTCCGTGTGACTGATCATTTACCCCCGAGAAAATCTTTTGTAAGGGTGATATTACCACGAAGTTTGACATCAAAATTATACAAAATTAAATTATACACTCACAAGTAATTTGAAATAAGCAAAAGCCTTATACTAGCTTAATCTACTAATACTAGCACTGGTTGTCTCTCTATTGATTTAATAATTCTATACATGCGTTTTTAAACTTTTGAATTGTAGGATTGATACTTGGTTGAATTAATCTTCATCTCCAAATTGTTCCAACAATTTTACCCATAAAATTATTCGGAAAAATAAAAGTGTTCCATTGTATACTTTCATTTACTCTAAATAAAAATTTTTATGTCTAAGTCCACTTGATCAGTGTTCTAAGGCACTTTTGTTGTAATAGATTAAAATATCAAGGCGATTTTGCATTTCTATTAAAACAATAAATACGTCGCCGGTACTCTCCATACACAGCGCTTTAGTAACTATCTATAGATGAATTAGGAATGAATTATCATTAATTACCCCCTTTTGTATAATAAAAATCGTCACAGTTCTGCAAAGTTTCCACAATATCCCAGCAAGTCTGACTCACCGCATGATGTAATAATTAACTGTAGTTTCGTCTGTTGCTTATCTCAATTAGCTGTCAGTTTAAAATTTATTGCAATCATAATACTATACTAACTTTTTTTAAATGGCTTGGTCTAAAAAGATAAATGTAAAATACTGATTCGTTATCAATTTTGATATATTTTTTTACTATTAAAAATGTGTTATCTATGTGGTTTATAGTCTTTACCAATGTTAACGCGTTCCACAAACTTACTTAATTGTGTCTATTTATTTGTACAAGATAAATAATTGTCTTTCACTTATTTACAAATAATTTGCTTGTTTCTAAAAATCGACTTTATGAACACTCTGGAAAGGTTTAAGTTTCTTTCAAAGAATACTAATAAATGCATTATTTTGCGTTTGAAGTAAATAAAGTTTTTTATTGGGATTAAAGTTATTTAGTATTTTTAAAGTGGATGAATCTCTATGCATTATTGAATTAGCATTTATATTTTAAAAAATTACGGGTTTTTAATCAATGGCTCTTTCTAATTTTAGCGGATTAGAGTTTGTTCTAAATGATATATTTAGTGTTTTTTTAAAGGTTATACAACACGTTTTGCGTTGTATTCGAATTGTAAGTTTTTAGTGGAGAATAAATAATTACTTTTTAGAGATTGCTTAAATTAGAATTAAGGGTCCCACTTATATACTAAAATGAATACTATAATAAGTTTATCTTACTAGAAATTCTGTACCGGGTGTGTCTTACAGAACTTAAATATTGAGAAGTTTGTATTTTCTTGGCTATGGGGCGCTTTATTTTACGGAATTTGGTGCTCAATAACCACTTTTATATATGTGTATATATTTTGATGTGATAATCGAGTTACAAGGATGTGTAAATTTTATGACTCGTTAAACTAAATTTTTTACTACGTCCTTTTAATAAGTAATTGGAGCATTTGATTGAAAATTTTGGTATGTACCTGTTCAAATATGTTTTGTAAACCAATTAGTAGTTATTGTACCATTTATGTTTTGTTTTATTTCGATATCAAGGAAATGAATAATATTGTTAATGTGTTTTTCAACCGTGAATTGTAAACGTGGGTGGTATGAGTTGAATTTTAAGCTTCTTCAATTTTATCATATGATATACATAGTAGGCGATCAAATGTTCCAATTACATATAAAAAGAACGTAGTAAATAATTTAGTTGAACGAGTTATAAAATTTACACATCCTTCCATGAGACCTGATATTCTAACTAAAATTAAAAAAGCATTACTACAAAATGGATACCCACTTGAGTCTATAAAGCCTACAATAAAAGCAATAATTAATAAAATCTATAACGGCCTAAAAAAATTATAAACAAAAATGAACAGAATAATTTTGTTAGTATACAATTCCATCCGATTTTATCAAATAAAATACAATGTTTCAAAAAATATAAATTAAAAGTAGTACATAAACCCAATAACAACAACAAAAACCTATTTACAAAATTTAAACCATCAGCACCCACAAAAGATAAAACACTGCATTTATAAAATAAACTGCAAAGATTGCAATGGATTATATATTGGTAACTCAAAACAGTATTTAAATAGAAGAATTGATAAACATCATTATTCAATTAGCACCCATAAAAAAATACAGCAATATCTAACCATGCATTAAATCAACTACATAATTTTGATTTTGATAACACCAATATCAAAGAATTTCAACAAAATGATAATAAACGGGACTTTTTTGTTTATCGAATATTTCTTACAATCGGGTGAGGAGACGTAGTTTATTTTTAAATAAGGGTTTTATTAATTTATTTCCTAGTTTATCTTTGTTTTGATTTATATTTTGCTGTTTTAACATGGCGGCTCCTCCGTCATTAAATTTTTTGAAGGAAGTTTTATTGATCAAAAGAATTGTTTCTTGAAGTTATTTTTCCATTTTATTTTTAATGATTATTTCTTTTTTAGTGCTTCTTATTCATTATATTTGTATTTTTTTCTCAGCACGGTCAATATTATAGGGGACTTTATTCTATAGAAATTATTAGAATACGTGAACTTATATTAATGTTTTTTCATGCTGTGCCTTTAATTTTTATGGTATTGGTGTGTGATATATTTATGTATTTAAGTAGTTTAAATAAAAATATGTATTTGTAGAATCCAGGATGTAGTGTTATCTTAAATAATTTTAATTTGTTTTATTTATGCATATTTTTTTTTTGATTAATTGGATTTTTAATATTTTTATTTAGGATTTGATTTATAATATTTGATTGTGTGTATATATTGGAATATGAAATTTTAAGTATTAATTTAAGAGTGTTAGTTTGTTCGATTTTGTTGGATTGAGTGAGGTTGTTGTTTTTGAGCTTTGTGTTATTTATTTCTTCTATAGTGTTTTTTATAGGCGTAGGTATATGGCTGATGATTTATATATTAATCACTTTATTTTGTTAGTTTTTTTATTTGTAATTTCTATAATGTTTGTTATTGTAAGTCCTAATTTAAATAGAATTTTACTTGGTTGGGATGGATTGGGATTAGTTTCTTATTGTTTAGTAATTTATTATCAAAATTTAAGAAATCATGTGGGAGATGTAATGTTGTTGATTTCTATTGCTTGAATAATAAACTTTGTGGCGCGTGCGTATTTGAAAACACGCGTTGTTGTTTAGGGGTTAAAGTATAGATAATGAAATACCAAGTAGCATGCGTATTTGATAACAATGCTAGGCTTGGTGTAGACTTGTGTATGATTATTGAGTAAAGGGTTAACAGTCTAAATGACCAGCAAAATAGTGGATAATCAGATAATAAATATAACAGATTGTTATGTAGAATAAATGATAGGATAACTAACCTTGTTTGACATGTGGTGTAGTTTCGACTATATTCTTGTTTGAAGTGGTGAAACGGCTTACACTTGATGATGGATTGTCTGTTGATCCAATATTCACTTATCACGCACTTCAATGTAACGTTTTAACTGATTATGCCTCTTTAACGCGCCATATGCACGGCGTATCGGAGGACGCGTGTTGATTGCTTGAAAGTTGCTCGAACACTCTCGTTTCTTATCTGTTCCTTTGTGTTTGGTTAGTTTAATTAGGTAGGGATAATGTATAAAGATCGATTAGGTATGCAGGAGTGTTTTGGTATATACAAGGGGAATTATAAATAATGAACGGTTACGGAACACTTTGGGAGATGAAATTTTATTTTCTATTTAGATTTTAGTAATGATTTTTATTCCCAACTAGTTATATTGTCAGTTATTTTTGCAGCTTTGACAAAAAGAGCACAAATTCCGTTTTCGGCGTGATTGCCTGCGGCAATGGCGGCCCCAAATCCGGTTTCTGCGTTAGTACATTCTTCTATTTTAGTGACGGCAGGAGTTTACTTTTTGATTTGATTTAATAGATTATTAAGTTGAAATTTTATGATCGTGTTATTATTTGTTTCTAGGTTGACTATGTTTATATTTGGATTGGTTGCTAATTTTGAATATTTTTTAAAAAAATTATTGCTCTTTCTACTTTAAGTCAATTAGGATTAATAATAAGTATTTTGGCAATAGGAGGGGAAACATTGGCCTTTTTTCATCTATTAATGCATGCATTATTTAAAGCATTATTATTTATATATATTATATATATATATATATATATATATTATATATATATATACTAGGTTATCATAAAGTAAGGGATATATTTTAAATCATTACAACTTTTTAATAAATTAAGTTAGTAACATAAAATAAACGAAATCTAGTTGCTTAATGAATGGGATTTTACCGTATCTATGAGAAACAAAAGCGTTGTCATAACAATTGTTGACACTAGTGTCAAAACAAAATTATTCAATTTTTCTTTGCGAGTAATGGCTCAGATGGATTTTGAACCCGAATGGTTATCCCGTATTTTATGGACAGATGAGGCACATTTTACTCTGAATGGTGGAGTCAATACTCAAAACTGTAGAATCTGGTCTGCAGAAAATCCGCAACAAATCGTTCAAAAAGGTTTTCATGACAAGAAAGTCACCGTTTGGTGCGGTTTTACAGCTGATTTTATTATTGGTCCGTATTTCTACGAGGAAATGCAGAATGGACAAGCCGTATCTGTAACTGTAAATGGTGAACGATACTTGCAAATGTTACAAAATTATGTTATTCCACAGCTGCAAAACGAGCACTACGGAATTGAAAACATCATTTTATGCAGGATGGAGCACCCCGCACATTTTTCGACCAGTCAAAGAATTGTTAACCAACGTTTTCAAGATCGCGTGTTAAGCAGACATTTCGTAAATTCATGGCCACCAAGATCACCTGATCTAAACCCAGCGGATTACTGGCTGTGGGGTTATTTAAAAGTTTAGTGTTTAGAAGACGACCAACTACGCTACAAGAATTAAAAGACAGTATTACGGAGCAAATTGGTACAATTCAACCAGAAATGTTACGAAATGCTGTGTACAATTTGGAGGTAAGGATGGTGATCTTACAACAACAAAATGGAGGTCATATTGAGCAATTGCCGTAACCTGTTTTGGGCATACTAAATCCTATTTCATAAGCAATTAGATTTCATTTATTTCTTGTTATTAACTTAATTTGTTAAAAAGTTATCATAATTTAAAATATATCCCTTACTTTATGATAACCTGATATATGAATTATTAATAACGACCTCCTTTATTTTAATTTTCCAAAAATATTGTGGGTTTTAGGTCGGCTGGATTATTTAAGAAAACTCTTTTTTATAAACCTGAGCTTTCGGATTTATTTTAATCCTTTTTCAAAGGTACTACAATTACAAAATTGATGAATAAACAGTCAATCATATTTTATACTTACTAAGGTGAGGTAATATAATAAAATTGGCAATTAACATAAAAAGTTATTTTTGTTATAAATTTTTTTTTTATTGTATATAACAACGCCAAATTACAACAAGAGGTAAAAATATTATGTATATAAAATATTGATAATAAATAAAAGTCAAAAGTTTGATAGAAATTGTTATTAAAAGGCAACCTTAAAAAATGTTTATTATAACTATGTATGTACCTGCGTGTAACACTGTGAGTGTATGTATGAGTCTGTATGTGTGTATGTATGTGTAGTGTGTGTTTCTGGGTTTTTTTTTGTTTGTAATATATTTACGAGAAATTTATCTTATAGATCCATTGATAAATTTGTTGTTGTATGGTTGTTTTTATTTTTGATATTTAGAAGATACGTGTAGATACAATTTAAGTCATTAACATCTGTTCTTTTGTTCATAGTATTTTTTTTGTTGGTAGATGTGGCACATTTCTAGAAACTCTCTTTTTGATTTTTTGTCTTCCATCTGTAATATAATTGGATTGTTAAAATCTATTTTATGTTTTTCAGTATTTACGTGTACACATAGGGCACAAGCATTGGGTTTTATACGTATATCGCTCTTGTGTTGGGTTATTCGTTGTTTAAGTGTTTGTTTGCTTTGCCCTACGTAACATTCATTGCAATCCAGACAATTGATCTTATATATGATATTTCTTTTATTTATAATCGGAGTTTTGTCTTTAATTTTAGAGAAAAGATAATTTAAGGTTAAAGTATTTTTAGAAGTTATTTTTATGTTAAATTTATTAAATACGTTAGTTAGTTTTGGTGTAAAGTGTTCAATGTATGGAAGAGATTTGAATGTAACTGTAGTGTCTATTTGTTTATTATTATTATTTGTGTTGTTTTGTGTATTATTATCCATAATTTCTGCATTGTGGTTATATAAAAGACGTTTTATTAATTGTGGAGGATAGTTGTTTTTTATTAGGATATTAAAAAGTTTGTTTAAATTTTTTTGATAAAATGTATGGTGACTTATTGTTTTAATTCTGTTTTTTAGCGTTAAAGTAAAATTTATTTTTATTTTGTAAGAGTGATATGAGAGAATAATATTATTTTATTAGATTGGTATCAAAAACCAACTAACTCTGGTAGGTATTTAAATTACTTCTCATGAATTTTCCCCCTCAAAATAAATATAAAAAAAACGACAACTTAAGCCTTTCAATAATGCAATCGCACACTTCTTTAATAACCATCCTCTCAATTGTATAAATAGAAACATGTTAAAAAATGTTTTCCAATTCCAAGTTATTGAATTTATATAAAATTCACCAATAAAAATTAATCAGCTGATTTCACGTTAAGCGTATTGGCTACCTAAAGAAAGCCGATTCCAGGTCGCAACACAAATTGAAGGCAATCATTCTGTTGAACTTTAAAAATTTTTGCTTAGTATACTCAAACTAAATATTTCAAACATCAATAAATCAAAGTCACCTTTAATTTATGTCATAAATGTCAAACTTGAAGTTTTTATTATTATTTTGACAACGATCCTAGGTCATGGATCGAAACGTAAATAAAGTTGATTTTAAAAACTATGAGTGGTTTAATTCCCTAAGAAGATTAACCTGAATACACATGTTGTGTGAGAATTTCAGGAAACTATGTAGGCTAGCTCAGAATATAAATAAGTGCAGGTACGTATCCAACCAGTTTTGAGACCGAAAACCTAATGGCTGCGAAATACCTGCAACTAATGTTGACTGTTCGAAAAGATAATCGCCAAATCGTTAAGTGTTGAGAGAACTTGGCAGCCACAGACTGCTTACCTCCCTTCACAACTATTGAAGGTCGGAGAAATAGAGCATATAACTGTAAAACAATAGAAAGTGATCGAACTGCATCTAACAAGAAAGAACATCGCCTATGAGGAAAGACAACAAACAGAATAAGAAGAAAATTGTTGAAAGCATATGCGTGGAGCACAGCACAGTATGCCTCTGAAATACGTGAAGTCTGAAACGCAGACAGAAAAACGGTAGCAGCCTTGTGAAATGATGTGCTTCAGATGTATGAGGACGATAGCATGGACAGACAAAGATAATAACAAATAAGTTACAGAAATAGTAGGGGAACAAGGGTATCTGGGGAAAAAGAGAAATAGTAGGGCGGAATACGTTCTAAGGCATTTTTGGGGAATAGTATGTGATATATTACAAGCAGAGATAGGAAAAAAGAGGTAGATGTAGACCTAGATCAGACAGTTATAGATGCAAACTGTGCATATTTTAGGGAAATCTGTAGGTTAGTTCAGAATAGGGAACAATGATGGTACGTGTCTAACTAGTTCTAGGACTGAAGACCTAATGATGATAATTATTTATATGTGCCCGTTCAATAATTCATAATATGGGAAATTGTCAAGATATTCGATATATGGGGGCAATAGTTAACAAAATTCCTTTAACTAGCTGTTTTTTTATTATTTGTAATTTGGCTTTATGCGGACTTCCGTTTTTGTCAGGATTTTATTCTAAGGATTTAATTTTAGAGTTTATATCTATGAAATTTTTTTATATTTATGTTTATTTGATTTTTTGTTTTTCTATTGGTTTAACTGCGATGTATTCTTTACGATTAATTTATTATGTTTTAATGAAGCCTTTCAATGGTTTTTGTTATTTTTCTATTGTTGATTCTAGTAATGAGATATTGTGCGGCATGGGGGGTATTATTATTTCTGTGATTTTAGGTGGCAGGGTAATTTCTTGGTTAATATTACCTACCCCGTATTTTGTGTGTTTGCCTGTGAGTTTAAAAATTATAGTTTTTGTATAATAATTTTTGGCTTTATGTTGGGAATTTTTATGTCTTGATTTAGTTTGTTAGATTATTCTAAGGGCCTTAAATGTTACAAAGTTTCGTTTTTTATGAAATCTTTGTGAAATTTAAATTTTTTAACCGTTAGATTTAACTATAGGGTGTTATTGCTAAGAGGGAATTTTTTAAGTTGATGGATCATGGTTGGTGTGAATATTTTGGAAGACAAAATTTAAACAGTTCTTTAAAAAATGAGAGACGAATAATTCAAGGCTTTTATAATAATAACTTAAAAATTTTTTTAACTTTATTTTTAGTTTGAATTTGTTTGTTAGTTTTATATTTTAATAGCTTATAAAGAGTTTAATGCTGAAGACATTAAGGAAGAATTTTTTTTAAACTATTTAAGAAAACTATTTATTTTTACAATGAAAATGTAATGTAATTTTTCAACTACTTAAATAGAAATATGAACGGGCGCTCTTTATTAAAGTTAGAAGCTTTAAATTTTTATTTCTTTAATTAGAAATATTTCAGTTTTGTTATTAACAGTAACATACCTCTTTTTGGTTTTAATTAATTTAAATAAGGGATAAGTAGTCCAACAGTTTAGGTCGAAATTAAATACGATTCTTCGTTTCTTATTTTGCTAAATTTCATTAACTGAATAATGAGCTAATCATAATGTAATTGTCTATACTAAGAAGTTAAAAGGCCATTAAAAATTATATTGTACGATAATGTATAAATATATATAGCTCATAGACTACCCATAAATTATTTTTTTACTAATGAATAATTTGTTCACGAAATTTGTACACATTTGTTATTCTTTATCAATAAAATCATTTCTATTAAAGTTATGAAAACAAGGTTTTTTTTATACTAAATAACGCTTTCTATATAAATGTTTAATGAATAAAGAATAATTCACTTAATGCTTTATTCCTAATTACCATTTATGTGTTTTTAAATTAATTATTATTAATTTAATTATTAATAACTAATATTTTATGATAATTAATAATTGATTATTAAATATATATATATATATATATATATATATATATATATATATATATTACTCATATTTAGACCAGGGTAGAAAATTAAATAATCACATCAAATAATTTTAATCACCGTGTATAATGAATATTATTAGATAATACGCGTTATTAAAACCGTGAAGCATAAAAATTTATTAGTTTCATTAAACATAAGAGATTTAAATCATGTACAAGACGCTTTATATCAAAAGAAGCAGTATTAAAAAAGCTCTGCGTGTAATGTAATTATTCCTAAACAAATGGAAATTACGTGCAAAATTTATCTTAATTAACTCTATTTCAAGTAACCGGTATTGAACAAAACGTACAGATAATATCTATAGAAACTTGTAAAACCCAATAAAATGCAAATCCTAGAAGTGTTAGTTAGAAGTAGGATGTTTGAACACACCTGCGTATTTTAAAAGGCAATTTCAGTTTAATTTGTTTAGATAAACATGTCGATTCTAAGGATATTGGAAACGGTCAGATGCTTTAGCACGAAATACAAAACAGGGTTTATTTAAAAGCTCTGAGAATTAATATTATTTTGAACACCTGCGTAGTTTAAATATCACGTACGGCGAAAATTGTGTAGATAACAAATGGTTTCAAAGAATCTTGGAGAAACCGGGGCTTAATATTCACGAGAAGGTGCGATACGGGGTTATTAAACCCAGATAGTCCACATGGACTAAAATATAATCGATAATAAAGAATATCAATTTGCACCAATACGAACAGGTTAGAAAAGGAAAGAGAAAATGCGTCAAGCAAAGACACATATAGTAAAAGGCGTGATTTAAGCAACGTCACGAGGGTCACAATTGGTTGAAAATAGGATGCAAATATCAGAGGTAGAAACAACAATTTCTGTACAAAATTAATTAGTTTTTCTCGGACATGCTTGCGTGCCGTGTGTTGAAATTTCTGAAATTTAACTGGGGTGAGTACTAAATTCGTAAAAACCGACGCGCGAGCGACAGACTGGGAACATAGAATGAGGAATTCTTTAGAATTACCCGTTTTGAGGACAAAAGCGACGTGCCGGCTTTTTGCTATATATACCGAGATGAATATAAACAAGCCCTCTTAGACTTTTGACTATTCGATGCGTTAAAAGCTCTTACATTCGCGACTTGATTGAAGATGTTAAACAGTGCATTTTAGTTTGATAAAATAATTTAAAATTTTGCTCGTATATTTTAGTGATTCAAAATAGTTGGTTATTTACGTGCTAACATGAATGTACTTCAGTGCACTTAGATACAAGGTAATAAAATTTAGTTTCACTGTACCAATTAGCAAAATTTACAACGACAAATGTATACACAAAAGTAGGCAGTTTTGGCGTATATTGGTGAAAGAAGTATGAAGTTATTTGCTATTTTTCGGGGTGTTAATAATTAAATGGTTCAAATACGTGTCTGGATCCACGAAACAAGGGTCAGATATACATAAATGAGTTCCGGAAAAGCCCAGAAACAACTTTAAATAAATGGTGATGGAGAAAATTTTAAAAGCATTGAGAATTAGAAGCCGTAAATATAATCCTGTTGGAATGGTGTGATTAACTAAAGGGACGATGTACTTTGAAGCTACGAGGACAGTAACCTTCAGGTAAATTATACTATTTTGTTTGACATTTTGTGTGTGTTGAATAACTTTATAATTGATTTACTTTAAATGGACATTAGTGAAATTGTACTAACCATAAAATTTTAATTTTAAGATGAAATTTGCTTGTTGAAGTAGAAAGGGTATTTAGTTTTGATGTTCGGTAATATGATGAAAATTTGGGTATGTCTTTGAGCTCAATTAGACGAACCTGGTTAATTAACGTAAAGGGTGGTAGATGCTCCTTTATACTCAGACTCGGTCTGCTTATATTGTTATATTAATTAGTAGGCATCCAACAAGGACTTTAATTTTGGATGCACATTAAAAGGATAATAAAATTAATCTTGAAATTCTTTTGAAAACTGAAATTTATGCTGAGTTTTAATTTTGAAATTTTAATGTATTCTGAATATTGATGTAAATAGAGTTAACGTTGATGTTTTTGGTAGGAATGTGTTGTTTTTTTTTATGAATGAGGAGGTTTATAACATTAGGTGAGCAGCCGAGGCGAAAAGAGGATCACAGCCGTTTATGACGCCCAATCTGTGGGACTAGAATTTTTTTGTTGAAAGGACCCAGTTCCCGCATTCAAAGGAGGATATCACAGCAATATATATATATATATACACATAATGAATATATTTAAATATCACAAGATTTATTAATAAGGTATATAAATCTATTCTTTCTCTTTTTCCTGAGGACTTATATAACGACTATATATGAATAGTTCTACATACACACTTATTTCTTCTACTATATCAAGAACTTTTTTTAATATCTGATAGTTTAATATATATATATATATATATATATATATATATATATATATATATATTTCTGTGATAAGGGGTTATTTAAGGGTGTGCTTTATAGTAAGGTCGTTTAAAAATTAGAAATTACAATAGGAAGCAGAAAACTGCATTTATTTAGTAAAGAATTGAGAAATGGAGATAGTTTGTGAATAGTAAGCAGTCAACACCCTGTATATAAAGTATTAGTGGTTTTAAGTGACCCAAATAGACACACAAAGACGCATAGTTAGCGTAAAAACAAGGAAGACATGCATTAAGTAAATAGTAAATATTTAATACCCTGTAGATAGAGTTTTAGTTAATTTATGCAATGCAAATAATGATATTTTTCAGTGGAAGCAGGCGTATTTTATATGTAAATATAATAAAGTGTAATTAAACACGCATTCAAAAGAGTTCCAAACAATTAGGTTAATACGGAGATAAGAAATAGAGCTTCAGGAAGCATAGTGTAAAGCGTAGAAAATAGTTAACCATTTTAATAAGAAAGGAGATTAAAAATTGCGTAAATAACGTGCATATATGAAAATTAAAAGTCGAATTGCATCAGTTGTTTATGGAAAAGCGATTAGATTCGTCAAAACACAGCATGTTTGATAACGAAGCACTGCGAGTAGAAACTACTTTAAATGCAAATATTTGATTGGTTAAAATGAACGACGAGTTTGTAGACCATACCCACTGACGGAGTAGGAGGGCAATGATATATTAACAGGCACAGTGATAACGAACTCAGTTTTCAACTCAACAAAGGCCGAGGTGCGCCACTATGAAATAAAGTGTGATACGTAATGATAATTCAAAGTGAAAAATTGTGTAAGTGCGACTAAGATGAAAATTACGATTGCGATTAAACGTAAGTAGATTTTGGGAATTTATTTAAACTAAAACATAATAATAATAGGGCTCTGAAACTGGGGAGAATAATACAATTTTGAGTCCGGGAAGAATAAGAATTCCAAATTCGAGTTTGGGGAGGATGATAATCCAATTCTAAGTTTGGGGAAATTGATAAGAAATAATAAGTCTGAATGAGATGACAATAAATTGGGGTGCATAATTATAAGTTAATAATGGTAGTCCAGAGGGTGATGGCAATAATTTAAATGCAATGTTTCAAGCGTGTGGATAGACAATATTTCGAATGGGCATGTAATAATTCTAAATTGGGTGGAAAATAAATTTTATTCAAATGGATGGCTTAATGCATGGGAAATACTAGCTGATTATGAATGCGTCAATGCGAAGAAAATAGACCAGGTCAGATTTTTAGTTATAAGACATTTTTTTTCTATTTTTTTTATTTGAATATTGAATTTGCTTAATATAAATGAATGTGAAAAAGTCAACAGAAAGAGGACTTGCATACGTATTAAGTGCGTGATATGATAAGAGGTTTTGAACGTTCCACACTTCTTTTTTTTATAAAAATAATAGGTTTTTTTGGTGATCTTGGGTTTGATTAAAAAATATATGATTTTTGATAAATGAGATTTACAACATTAATTAATTGAAAAGTGTATTTTAAATAATTTACAAAAACTGTACATAATATTTGTTTCATTATATAGAATCGAATTAACTGAATTTTATATTTCCAAATAAATGCTAGTCCAGGTCATAAGATAAAGTTAATGGGAGTGATTTGATAATTTAAACAATCAAGGAGGAGCTATAAGTTGAATACGAAATTGATAACGAGTAAGGCGGTAACATATCAAATTTTGTTATTGGTCGACAAGGTAGGTTCAAGATAAAATCCAGTTAAGTTCCTGAAGGGAGTGTATAGCAATATTAATAAGGCAGCCCAACGTCGGAGAACGATAATTCCAATTTCTGTTTATACATAGTTTATTATATATTTATATATAGTTATGATAAAATTATAAAATTATTCTTATAAATTAATAAATACTTATTAAATAATAAATGGTATATATTTTTAAAATTATGTATATATAAAAAGTAAAATTTTATATAGTACATTTAAATTAAAGCCTTCTTCAAAATCAATGGAAATTTGGATACAATAATAAAAAAAAAATGAGTCTCCAAGGGTCGAATTTTTACTACCAATTTTTTATTAACTAGCCTATTCGTAATGTTTTAAAAAAAATCTACTAGATATTTATTAAAAAATTCGTAAAAATGGTTTACCAAAAATATTTTGTTAAAAAGCTTATTTTCAAAAATCGTGCGTATAGCCCGGTCTATAAAAATTGAATAAAAACCTAATTGCTCATATAATCAATAATAAATTTTTATTAACCTGCCTAATTTGTAAAGATTAATAAAAATAAAATTATATAAAATCTGCTTTCTGGCAATATTTAGTGACCTGCCTGAAAAAGGAATATTTTGATAGAATAGAGCATGCAGAAAACCTGCGCTCACTACGCCCAGTAAATCAATTCACCTCCTAAAATCTCAAAAATTTTAATACATCATATAATAAAGCATTAAAATTCAATCAAAACGGTAAGCTAAAATAAGCTTTTGGATTCATACCTCAAATATGAAGAAATTTTCTTTTTAATTAAAAAATTATTCAAAATAACATTCATAATTACACTCATTACTAGATCAATGATTTCAATTTCCAGTAATAATTGATTAGGAATATGAATTGGCTTAGAAATCAACCTATTATCAATTATTCCGATTATACAAAAATCCATAAATAAAATATCAACAGAATCTACAATTAAATATTTTATTACACAAGCTTTAGCCTCATCGATCTTAATTATAGCTATAATACTAATGATAATAAAAACCGGATTAACTACAAATATAGAAAATTCACTATTAAATCTTATTATAATCTCAGCTCTTATAAAAATGGGAGTAGCCCCGTTCCACTTTTGATTTACAGAAGTAATAGAAGGATTAACGTGAATAAATTGTTTAATCATAATAACATGACAAAAATTAACCCCTATAATTTTGGCATATATATATTATGGTTTTTCCAATATTCATAGGAATTATCATTATATCCAGAACTATTATTAGCAGAATCATAAGGTTCAATCCTACTAGAATACGAAAACTACTAACCTATTCATCCATTAACCACATGAGATGGATAATAATAAGAGCAATACTCGCTCAAACTATTGTATTATACTATTTTTCTATTTATTCACTAATAACAATAAATATTACATGAATAATAATAAAAACTAAGATATCCTTAAATAATCAGCTTAGATCTAATAATTTATCCTCCCCAATAAATACGCTTTTCTCATTGAATTTTCTTAATTTAAGAGGCTTGCCGCCTTTTCTAGGATTCTTACCCAAATGAATAACAATTGAAATACTAGTAAAAAAAATATAGTATTCTTAACAATAAGAATACTAATTTTTACAACCCTAATAATTTTCATTTATTTAAAAATCATACTATCCTCACTCTTAATAGAAAAATCATTTAGAAATTGAAAATCAATACCCATTAAAATAAAATCATTCTCATTTAGCTAATTCAATATTATTAGTCTATTAACCCTACCTTTTACAACAATCGCATTCAATTTAACTTAATCCGTAAGGATTTAAGTTAAATCACAAACTATTAGCCTTCAAAGCTAAAAACAAATACTTTTTAAGCCTTGAAAGTAATTTACCTTTAAATTTGCAACTTAACATCATAATTGACTACAAAACCTATTGAAAGAATAAAAATTCGTAAACAATTTACAGTTCATCGCCTACAGCTCAGCCATATCGATGAAATGACTATTCTCTATTAATCACAAAGATATTGGAACCCAATACTTCATTTTCGACGCTTGGGCCGGAATATTAGGAACATTCCTAAGATTATTAATTCGTATAGAATTAAGAACCCCCAAGACAATAATCTTTTTTATAGTAATACCCGTAATAATTGGAGGTTTCGGTAACTGAATAGTCCCCCTAATATTGGGAGCACCAGATATAGCATGTCCTCGAATAAATAACTTAAGATTCTGGCTACTCTCCCCTTCATTAATTTTATTGATTAGAAGGCTAATTGAAAGAGGGGCCGGAACTGGATAAACAATCTATCCACCCCTTTCATCCAATATTGCCCATAGAGGTAGAGCTATTGATGTAGCCATTTTCAGAATTCATTTAGCGGGTGCCTCATCTATCTTAGGAGCCATTAATTGTATTTCCACCATTATTAATATAAAGCCCAAAAGAATAACCTTCAATCAAATACCCCTTTTCGTCTGAGCTGTCGGAATCACAGCAATACTTTTATTGTTATCACTACCTGTATTGGCCGGAGCAATTACCTTACTATTAACAGATCGAAATATCAATACATCCTTCTTCGACCCAGCGGGTGGAGGAGATCCTATACTTTTCCAACATTTATTTTGGTTTTTTAGGCACCCAGAACTATACGTATTAATTTTACCTGGATTCGGCCTAATTTCTCATATTATTATACATGAAAGAGGAAAAGCGAAACATTTGGACACACTGGAATAATCTATGCCATAGCAACAATTGGTATTTTAGGATTTATTGTTTGAGCCCATCATATATTCACAATCGGCATAGACATTGATACTCGGGCCTATTTCACATCAGCCACTATAATCATTGCAGTCCCCACTGGAATTAAAATTTTCAGTTGAATAGCTACAATGCATGGAAGATGAATCTATTATTCTTTCCAAACCATATGAGCACTAGGATTCATTTTCCTATTCTCAATTGTCGACATTACTGGAGTAATTTTAGCTAATTCATCTTTAGATATTATTCTTCACGATACTTATTATGTAGTAGCGCATTTTCATTACGTATTATCAATAGGTGCAGTTTTTGCCATCATAGGAGGAATTGTATACTGATTTCCCCTATTCTTGAGAATTAGAATAAACAATAAATTATTAAAAATCCAATTTTTAACCATACTCACAGGAGTAAATATAACATTTTTTCCTCAACATTTCCTAAGAATAAGAGGAATACCGCGACGATATTTTGATTATCCGGACGCTTACATACTCTAAAACATACTATCATCAATAGGATCAATAATCTCAATAATAAGAGTAGTTCTGTTTGTCTACATTTTGTGAGAAAGATTAATCATTAAAAAAAACACAATTATAAAGACAAACATAGAAACATCTTCAGAATAATTACAAAAACTTTCCCCATCAGAACACACATATAACGAATTATCAATTTTAATGAAATTCTAATGTGGCAGATTAGTGCAGTAAACTTAAGATTTTCCTATAAAATTTATATTTCTTTAGAATGGCTATCTGAGCCAACTGATCACTAATAGAAGCAAATTCACCCTCTATAGAACAATTAATTTTTTTTTATGATTATAGAATAATAATCCTAATCGCTATTATTTCTATAGTAGCATCAATAACAATTTCAGATTTCATTAAAAAAGAACTAAATTCGTTTCTAAGAGACGCCAATAAATTCAAATTCCGCTTTCTAGATGTCGATAATCAATTAATTTTGCTATTAAAATCAAAAATCCGAATAATATTCTCATCACTTGATGTAATTCACTCTTGAACTATTCAGTCTTTAAGAACAAAAATTGATGCCACCCCAGAACGATCCAATTATTGTTTATAATCAATTATCCGGGAATTTATTTTGGACAATGCTCAGAAATTTGTGGTATGAATCATAAGTTCATGCCAACATCTAGTGAAAGAGTAATCCCAAAATTTTTTATTAAATGGCTAAGAACTCTATCATTATATAACTGAAAGTAAGTACTGGTCTCTTAAATCTTCTAATAGTAATTAACGACTATTTC
Organism: Platerodrilus igneus; assembly: GCA_036346225.1. Taxonomy (NCBI): domain Eukaryota; kingdom Metazoa; phylum Arthropoda; class Insecta; order Coleoptera; family Lycidae; genus Platerodrilus; species Platerodrilus igneus. The sequence continues at coordinate 556,282 of JARFIW010001417.1, forward strand.
TAATAGAAAATTTAGTTAAAATCATAACATTAGTTAGTCAAGCTAAAATCATTTATACAATAATTTTCTATCCCCCAAATAGCCCCGTCCATATGATTAAACATCTTAATTTTAAGATCAACAATAATCTTAATAGTAAACTCAATAATCTATTTTCAAAGGCTAACAATTATTAATAGTAAAAACAATTTAAATTATTATTATACAAATTGAAAATGATAAATCTCTTCTCACCGTTTGATCCAACTACATCAAATAACCTTTCAATAAACTGAATAATCTTACTAATCGTCGCAATCTCAATACCGTGCATTTTTTGATTGATTCCCTCGCGCAGAAATTTTTTATGAAACATTTTAACAACAAAAATAAATAAAGAGCTAAAAATAAACATAAAAACTAATAAAACCTCTACACTCCTCTTTATCTCTTTATTCACATTCATTTTCACTAATAATCTAATGAGACTGTTCCCCTATATTTTCCCAAGAACTAGTAGCATCTCAACTAATCTTTCTATAGCTTTTCCTCTATGAATAGGAATAATAATATTCGGCTGAATTAATAACACAAAACATATACTAGCCCATCTAATTCCCACAGGAACGCCCCCCGCATTAATATCGCTCATAGTATGTATTGAAACAATTAGAAATCTAATCCGACCAGGAACTCTTATCATTCGATTGACCGCAAACCTCGACGCAGGACACTTAATAATCACATTACTGAGAAGTTCACCTCTTAATTATTACATCTTAACCGCTTGATTATTAATTTTAGCTCAAACAATATTATTAATTCTAGAATTAGCAGTATCAATTATTCAAGCATACGTATTCATAAAACTTGTTATTCTATATTCAAGAGAAATCAATTAATGATAAAGAACCATCCATTTCATATAGTTGAAATTAGCCCATGGTCAATTTTAACCGCCTTATCTTCAATATCCTTAACAATTGGTATTATTATAATAATACATTTAAACAATACAAACTTATTAATATTAAGAATAATAATACTAATAACAAATCTATACCAATGATGGCGAGATGTTACTCGAGAAAGAACATTTCAAGGATTACACACTATAAAAGTAATAATAAATATAAAATGAGGAATAATTCTATTTATTATTTCAGAAGTAATATTCTTCACATCTTTCTTTTGAAGATACCTTCACAGAAGATTATCGCCAAATATTGAAATCGCAATAATATTACCCCCCAAAAATATCTTAACATTCAATCCCATAGAAATTCCGCTTCTTAACACACTAGTATTAATTTCTTCAGGAATTTCTGTAACATAAGAACATCATAGATTAATAGAAAACAACTTTAAACAAACAAAAACCAGATTAATTATAACAATTACTTTAGGAATTTATTTCACCGTATTACAAAGATTTGAATACACACAATCAATCTTTACAATTTCAAACTCAATTTACGGATCAACATTTTTTATCGCAACCGGATTTCATGCAATTCACGTAATTATTGAAACTACATTTTTATTAGTTAATTTAAAACGTATTCAAATAAATTATATTTTATCCTCACACCACTTCAGATTTGAGGCCGCAGCATGATACTGACATTTCGTTGATGTAGTATGACTATTTTTATATATTTCTTTATATTGATGAGGAAAATATTTATATACTATAAATATTATCTTTAACTTCCAATTAAAAGATTTAACTGAACTAATATAAATAATTCTTCTTATACTATGAACCATAACCACAATAATAATTATTTCCGCACTTTTAACCATTACAGCATTAAATTTAGCAAAAAAACATTTAATGATCGAGAAAAACTATCACCATTTGAATGCAGATTCGACCCCAAAACTTCAGCCCGACTACCATTCAGAGTTCACTTCTTCTTAATTGCAACTATTTTCTTAATTTTTGATGTAGAAATTACAATAATATTACTAATAATAATAATAATAAAAATCACAAAATTATCAACTTTAATTATCCTAGCAATCACATTCGTCATCCTTCTTTTAACTGGTCTATACCACGAATGAAACCAGGGAGCCTTAAACTAAACAATTTAGGATAATATAACTAACTTGCAAATAGTTAAATATTTGATTAACATTAAATTATCTTAATAAAAAAAGGTCCCTTGTTTTCATAACTTTAATAGAAATGATTTTATTGATAAAGAATAACAAATGTGTACAAATTTCGTGAACAAATTATTCATTAGTAAAAAAATAATTTGTGGGTAGTCTATGAGCTATATATATTTATAAATTATCGTAGAATATAATTTTTAATGGTCTTTTAACTTCTTAGTATAGACAATTACATTATGATTAGCTCATTATTCAGTTAATGAAATTTAGCAAAATAAGAAACGAAGAATCGTATTTAATTTCGACCTAAACTCTTGGACTACTTATCCCTTATTTAAATTAATTAAAACCAAAAAGAGGTATGTTACTGTTAATAACAAAACTGAAATATTTCTAATTAAAGAAATAAAAATTTAAAGCTTCTAACTTTAATAAAGAGCGCCCGTTCATATTTCTATTTAAGTAGTTTAAAAATACCATTACATTTTCATTGTAAAAATAAATAGTTTTCTTACATATTTTAAAGAAAATTCTTCCTTAATGTCTTCAGCATTAAACTCTTTATAAGCTATTAAAATATAAAACTAACAAACAAATTCAAACTAAGAATAAAGTTAAAAAAATTTTTAAGTTATTATTATAAAAGCCTTGAATTATTCGTCTCTCATTTTTTAAAGAACTGTATAAATTTTGTCTTCCAAAATATTCACATCAACCATGATCCATCAACTTGTAAGCCTTTTACGTATGGATTTAGTTTAACGAGAATTTCCGATAATTAGAAATGGAGCCCACGGCAAATTAAGATGGAAGGTGGCTCTAAGTTGAGGAAATCTCAAAGGCAAGCGGCTAGTCGAATTATATGCTCTGGGTAGAGAATGAGCTGTGGGTCGGGGTGTAATTGCAACCACTAATAATAAGAATAAGGCGCCACCGTATTTTTTTATACTGAGAAGACCTAATACAAGTCCCTTGTACAAGGCTAATGCGGAAACCTATTTTCTATAACCGCTATATAATTTTTAAAGACCACCTAATCTTTAAAGTGTCTTACCTTATGGTTCGACCTTGACCTTAGCAATCCTGCACTGCACCTGTGAACAGATTAAACAAAGAAAAGCACTGTTTGTGCATTCAAATTCAAAAATAATTAAATACAATCAGAATCGACTTTCATTCCTCTTAAATAAAAGATAATCTTTAGTCCGAAAATAAGAATCTATTCTTTTGGTATCCAATAAAGTAATTTTTCGTTTACAAAAATATGTCTTCCTTTATAAGTTAATTTAAATTAGAAAGAGTTAATTACAATGGTACTGAAAGTATCCGTACCACTTACTATTTAATGAAGTTTATATAACAAATTGACAAAGCATAAAATTGCTTATTTAAAGAAAGAGTTAATTATGGTAAATTTACCTTAATTTCACAGTAAATAATTACAGCTAATTGTTCATAAAATATCAAATGTAAAAATTCAATTTCTAAAGGTTTAAAATTATGAGAATTTAATTTATCTAATTAGTAGTGACATCTTCTGATGTTTCTTTGAGTTAATAAAAGAATTTGTAGAAACAAATTACAGATTCATAACGTATGACTACGAAAAATATAACTGAGGTCTGGCCTTGACCTGTTTAAGGTTAACACAAGTCGATTACAGCAAAATTTATCTCGTTACTACGTCGATAGTTCAGACAACATACGAACATAATTTTTTGTACATACCAGAGTTCCAATTTGCACCTATATACTTGCGTGAATGCTGACATATGTTTGAACAACGGAAAATTCCATTCCAAACAAACAGCTGCGCCGCTTACTGAAAAACCGTCATTTGGCTTCCATTAACTGCGTTTCTAGAATTCACACCACAAGAAAGCAAATGTTGTCTGTAATTGATCCGAACAACTTTATATATGTGATTCCATATTATACAAAGATACAATTGTTTTCCATCAACTTCGAATGAATACCATTCAGAAAAGAGCTTATTCACAATCTACGTTGCAATATAATTTAAATTCAAATTTAATAATCTCCAATGTTACATGTTTTAAATTTAATAGTTTCCAAAGTTACACTGAAAATTTTAATTAATATTTTATAGAAACAAATTCACTTACTGTTCCTAATAGCATACACGGGCAATTTTCCATCGTGCACGCCTCCAACAGCAAAAGTTAATCACGGACATCGCTCCTAAGAACAACTTTCGACCTGCTTGAACCCCAGCTGTGTTGGAAGTGACCTGGCGGCTTGTTGCTGCCCAGTAACAAAGTTACGTTACGATTCCTGAGTGGAAGGGGATCCAGGAAGGATACCAAACAAAAGCTTTTATCTTGTCTCCGTAGAATTCAACTTTTAACATGAACTAAATACTAGTTCTTTATTGGACAATAGATATAATTATATTAAGTGGATTGGATAACATTATAATGTGTTATATTATTTAATATTTAATAAAAGGATTGATTATACAGATATATATATATATGAGGTAGAAAATAAAATTGCTACACTGCCTCTTTCTAAGAGAAAAAATTCTGGAATAAATACAAAGAATTTTTTTTTGAATTTATAGTTATATATTCACGACTTATTATTATTAATTTTTACAAAATAAAACAAAAATTACCACTTAAGATACAACATAGTTGAAAATGAGTGATGAGTAACTACGCGTACTATACGCCACAAGGGGACAAATTCGGAAGTCTTAATCGGTAGGGTGTCATTATCGTTTAATCATATTCGGGGTTATTATATCACTCATTTATACTCGAAACTTAAACAACAAAACATATAATACTGCTGTATTATAATTCCTTAATGAAAATATCAAATTATCATGACAAACATATTTTTACTTTATTAACTTTAATTTACATATTTACAAAAGAAGAAAAGGACTCTCACTATCTTTGAGATCCACTCTAAACATAACTTCAAAACAGCAAACATGTCTTGAAATCACTAACGTTCAACAATCTACCGCATGTATATGCAACCAAAATGTAGAAATATCTCTTTCCCAGAAGAGACAAGTAAAACGTCTCCACGTCTTACTCCTCAAAAATCTCACTCACGCATGAATGAACAAAATAGAACATTACTATCTCACACAATATTCATTATAAACATAGAACATTGCTATCTCACACAATATTCATTATAAACATAGAACATTGCTATCTCACGCGATATTCATAATTAAACATAACTATCAAAGTTACTAACAATATTGACCTCCAACCAATATTTAATATGGACTCAACTACCTGATTCCTAATATAATTATCAAATACTTTAATCACAAATCCAATAAATAATAACCAACTATACTCAATCTTAATTGTCAAACACTTTAATCATAAATCCAAAAGAAAATAATAAACAAATATATACAACTTTATTTATCAAACAATTTAATCATAAAAATACCTAAACATTCCTTTATAACCTTGAACTAAAGAATTATACGACCAATGAAATCATTTGACAAACGGAAACATGTAACTTTTTATCTTGACTCAAATAAATAACTTGCAACTAACAATATCAGCACAGTCTAGTGTCAGCCTTACTGCGCTACAAAAAATTCTTTTTATACTTCTTATCCAACATCTAAAATTTTTAGACTACCAAACAGTATTCCAATACAATATTTAAACTCTTTACTAAAAGATAAGACAGAAATAATTCCTACTATCAACCATTAAATGTATCAACAACACTAATTAATGTTCAGAAACGTTCTCTCTTTCAATATCACCACTGAACTCTGAATAAGGTTTTAAGTCCTTAACATGCCATCTGCCTGCTCTCGAACCATTTTCATTAATCAATTCATAAATTAAACTTGAAACCTTCTTTTTAACAATACTCAAAACATATTTTGGCGCAAGCTTAGCTGTAAATTTATCACTTGCTTTCGAAAGAACTTTATTTGACCTCCAAACTTTGTCACCTACTTCGAAAGAAATGTTACGTCTTCTTAAATTATACGAATTACTAGACTGCATGTAAGCTAAATGTAACCTTTTCTGTACGTCTATAAAAATATCAAACAGTCCTTGATGATCTGATACATACGAAGGTCTATCTCTAGAAATGAAATCAATATCAACTGAGGGTTCCACATCAAGACCATAAAATCTTCCAGACACAGGAACATGTCTACCAAAAACTAAGAAATTTGGCGAATAACCAGTGGCATGATGTTTTGCAGAATTAATCGCATACTGAATTTGGGGTAACTCTATGTCCCAAGTATCATGTTCTCCAATATACGAACGTATAGCTGTTCCGACTGTTCTATTTATCCTCTCTACAAAGTTACATTGGGGAGAGTAAACTGCATTAAACCAAATTTTTTGAACGTCATATTTTTTACATACGGCCTTGAAATTTTTACCACTAAATTGTGAGCCATTGTCACAAATAATATATTTGGGAACACCATAAACTAAAAAAACTTTTCCTCCAACACACGTTCTATTAAATGCGCTTTTGCACTACGTAATGGGAACATCAACGTGAATTTTGAGAACCAATCACCTATAACTAACAACCATTTGTGTCCAACCTTAGACCGTGGAAATGGGCCCATGAGGTCTATAGCAATAATCTGAAAGGGAACTTCACTTCCTTTTCTTTCCCATTAAACCAAGGGGTCCTCTATTCGATGCCTTCTGTGCACCACAAGTTAAACAATTTTACAAAATTTCAACACATCAATACGCATTTTGGCCAATAAAATTCTCTTGTATGCGTGCCAATGTTTTAAAAACCAAAATGACCGGCCACTGAAGGGTCATGATTTATCCGAATAACCTCTTCCTTCTGTGATCTAGGGACTAAATATTTCCATTCCTTACATTCGACGAGAGTGGTAAATTTGATGAAAGAAATTTAAATACATAATTATCTTCTACCTTCCATTGGGGGTAATCATCAGGTGAAGCTAAAATTTTCTCTCGAAGAGACATATACCAGGGATCCACATCATCTAGCTTGATCTCAACTAAACTATCAACATGACTTCAAACATTAAACCAATGAACTTCAAACTTTAAGAACACCTTCTCTTTTAAATTCGCAGACAATGACAATTTTAAACATAATAAATTTATAATTTAGATTACTCTCAACCTTCCATCTAGGATAACAATAAATCAATGTTCTAGTACACTCTTACACTACTCATAATCAAACTGTCAAGATAGACAAAAGTACATCACAACGCATAAACTTGCTAGGGTGACAAACTCCTCTGTGAGTCTCACCTAGACTTATAAACAAAAAATTATAACCTTATCACCAATCTCAAAAATAGTGATGCCAAAATCGCTAGAGTGACAACTTACCTCGAGTCTCGTTTAGACTAATGTAATGCTGAGCGACCGACTTTTCCTAAGTCTCGTCTAGACTGACATACTGCTAATCCGACCAACCACGACGACAAGTTTCACTTAGACTTACAACCAATTAACATACTGCGTTGCAATGCGGATATAAATAAATCAAAAATTGCTATCAAAATATATCAAAACAAAACGTGCCTATGCACAAGAGCAATCTTGAAACGGTTTACCGACAGTAAAAACCAGTGTACCAAATTATAAACATCTATCATCTCTACTATAAAAAATTTATCAAACAACTATTGTAGATAATACAAATGGAAGAAAAACCTAAATACAAATCACTATTATCAACTACACTGTGAATTATTATTCACTGAAATACTTCAAGCTGCGACTAAAAGAACAATTTTACCATGTAAGAAAGCTTCTTCTAATTTCTTACACAACTTTATCAATGTAGACATACTATCAATTTCCATTAGAGCTAATTGACAAATAAAATCAGGTAATGTTGTTTCTTTGGCTAATAATCGGCCTAACATTTTTCTCTTATCCTGCATCGGTCTGCTGCTAACAACTCCACGAATTCTCAATTCATAATCCAACTCATCTTTATGCAAATAAACTACTTGATACGTCTCAGCCATCATGGAATAGACTAACTAACTAATTACAAATTAAACTCAATTGAACAACAACATCAATAGACTAAATTAATCTGAGGGTAAATGAATTACAAACCACAAGTGTAAACAACCAAAGTCAATCGAAGCCTATACTTTATGTGCTTATACAATTGATACAGCAATCGAGGCCTACACGCTGGGCGCTATTTGTAAGCCTTTTACGTATGGATTTAGTTTAACGAGAATTTCCGATAATTAGAAATGGAGCCCACGGCAAATTAAGATGGAAGGTGGCTCTAAGTTGAGGAAATCTCAAAGGCAAGCGGCTAGTCGAACTATATGCTCTGGGTAGAGAATGAGCTGTGGGTCGGGGTGTAATTGCAACCACTAATAATAAGAATAAGGCGCCACCGTATTTTTTTATACTGAGAAGACCTAATACAAGTCCCTTGTACAAGGCTAATGCGGAAACCTATTTTCTATAACCGCTATATAATTTTTAAAGACCACCTAATCTTTAAAGTGTCTTACCTTATGGTTCGACCTTGACCTTAGCAATCCTGCACTGCACCTGTGAACAGATTAAACAAAGAAAAGCACTGTTTGTGCATTCAAATTCAAAAATAATTAAATACAATCAGAATCGACTTTCATTCCTCTTAAATAACAGATAATCTTTAGTCCGAAAATAAGAATCTATTCTTTTTGGTATCCAATAAAGTAATTTTTCGTTTACAAAAAAATATGTCTTCCTTTATAAGTTAATTTAAATTAGAAAGAGTTAATTACAATGGTACTGAAAGTATCCGTACCACTTACTATTTAATGAAGTTTATATAACAAATTGACAAAGCATAAAATTGCTTATTTAAAGAAAGAGTTAATTATGGTAAATTTACCTTAATTTCACAGTAAATAATTACAGCTAATTGTTCATAAAATATCAAATGTAAAAATTCAATTTCTAAAGGTTTAAAATTATGAGAATTTAATTTATCTAATTAGTAGTGACATCTTCTGATGTTTCTTTGAGTTAATAAAAGAATTTGTAGAAACAAATTACAGATTCATAACGTATGACTACGAAAAATATAACTGAGGTCTGGCCTTGACCTGTTTAAGGTTAACACAAGTCGATTACAGCAAAATTTATCTCGTTACTACGTCGATAGTTCAGACAACATACGAACATAATTTTTTGTACATACCAGAGTTCCAATTTGCACCTATATACTTGCGTGAATGCTGACATATGTTTGAACAACGGAAAATTCCATTCCAAACAAACAGCTGCGCCGCTTACTGAAAAACCGTCATTTGGCTTCCATTAACTGCGTTTCTAGAATTCACACCACAAGAAAGCAAATGTTGTCTGTAATTGATCCGAACAACTTTATATATGTGATTCCATATTATACAAAGATACAATTGTTTTCCATCAACTTCGAATGAATACCATTCAGAAAAGAGCTTATTCACAATCTACGTTGCAATATAATTTAAATTCAAATTTAATAATCTCCAATGTTACATGTTTTAAATTTAATAGTTTCCAAAGTTACACTGAAAATTTTAATTAATATTTTATAGAAACAAATTCACTTACTGTTCCTAATAGCATACACGGGCAATTTTCCATCGTGCACGCCTCCAACAGCAAAAATTAATCACGGACATCGCTCCTAAGAACAACTTTCGACCTGCTTGAACCCCAGCTGTGTTGGAAGTGACCTGGCGGCTTGCTGAGGCCCAGTAACAAAGTTACGTTACGATTCCTGAGTGGAAGGGGATCCAGGAAGGATACCAAACAAAAGCTTTTATCTTGTCTCCGTAGAATTCAACTTTTAACATGAACTAAATACTAGTTCTTTATTGGACAATAGATATAATTATATTAAGTGGATTGGATAACATTATAATGTGTTATATTATTTAATATTTAATAAAAGGATTGATTATACAGTAAATATATATATATATATATATATATATATATGAGGTAGAAAATAAAATTGCTACAAACTTAAAAAATTCCCTCTTAGCAATAACACCCTATAGTTAAATCTAACGGTTAAAAAATTTAAATTTTACAAAGATTTCATAAAAAACGAAACTTTATAACATTTAAGGGCTTTAGAATAATCTAACAAACTAAATCAAGACATAAAAATTCCCAACATAAAGCCAAAAATCATTATCACAAAAACTATAATTTTTAAACTCACAGGCAAACACACAAAATACGGGGTAGGTAATATTAACCAAGAAATTACCCTGCCATCTAAAATCACAGAAATAATAATACCCCCCATGCCGCAGAATATCTCATTACTAGAATCAACAATAGAAAAATAACAAAAACCATTGAAAGGCTTCATTAAAACATAATAAATTAATCGCAAAGAATACATCACAGTTAAACCAATAGAAAAACAAAAAATCAAATAAACATAAATATAAAAAATTTCATAGATATAAACTCTAAAATTAAATCTTTAGAATAAAATCCTGACAAAAACGGAAGTCCGCATAAAGCCAAATTACAAATAATAAAAAAACAGCTAGTTAAAGAAATTTTGTTAACTATTGCTCCCATATATCGAATATCTTGACAATCTCCCATATTATGAATTATTGAACGGGCACATATAAATAATAATGCTTTAAATAATGCATGCATTAATAGATGAAAAAAGGCCAATGTTTCCCCTCCTATTATCAAAATACTTATTATTAATCCTAATTGACTTAAAGTAGAAAGAGTAATAATTTTTTTTTTAAAAATATTCAAAATTAGCAACCAATCCAAGTATAAACATAGTCAACATAGAAATAAATAATAACACGATCATAAAATTCCTTCTCAATAATCTATTGAATCAAATCAATAAGTAAACTGCTGCCGTCACTAAAATAAAAGAATGTACTAACGCAGAAACCGGATTTGGGGCCGCCATTGCCGCAGGCAATCACGCCGAAAACGGAATTTGAGCTCTTTTTGTCAAAGCTGCAAAAATAACTCACAATATAACTAGTTGGGAATAAAAATCATTACTAAAATCTAAATAGAAAATAAAATTTCATCTCCCAAAGTTTAATATTCAAGCAATCGAAATCAACAACATTACACGATTTCTTAAAGCAGTGATTATCCCAGAATTATAAGATTTTAAATTTTGATAATAAATTACTAAACAATAAGAAACTAATCCCAATCCATTCCAACCAAGTAAAATTCTAATTAAATTAGGACTTACAATAACAAACATTATAGAAATTACAAATAAAAAACTAACAAAATAAAGCGATTAATATATAAATCATCAGCCATATACCTACGCCTATAAAAAACACTATAGAAGAAATAAATAACACAAAGCTCATAAACAACAACCTCACTCAATCCAACAAAATCGAACAAACTAACATTCTTGAATTAATACTTAAAATTTCATATTCCAATATATACACACAATCAAATATTATAAATCAAATCTTAAATAAAAATATTAAAAATCCAATTAATCAAAAAAAAATGCATAAATAAAACAAATTAAAATTATTTAAGATAACACTACATCCTGGATTCTACAAATCCATATTTTTATTTAAACTACTTAAATACATAAATATATCACACACCAATACCATAAAAATTAAAAGGCACAGCATGAAAAAACATTAATATAAATTCACGAATTCTAATAATTTCTATAGAATAAAGTCCCCTATAATATTGACCGTGCTGAGAAAAAAATACAAATATAATGAATAAGAAGCACTAAAAAAAGAAATAATCATTAAAAATAAAATGGAAAAATAACTTCAAGAAACAATTCTTTTGATCAATGAAACTTAACTCAAAAAATTTAATGACGGAGGAGCCGCCATGTTAAAACAGCAAAATATAAATCAAAACAAAGATAAACTAGGAAATAAATTAATAAAACCTTTATTTAAAAATAAACTACGTCTCCCCACCCGATTGTAAGAAATATTCGATAAACAAAAAATGATATTGGTGTTATCAAAATCAAAATTATGTAAGTGATTTAATGCATGGTTAGATAGTGCTGTATTTTTTTATGGGTGCTAATTGAATAATGATGTTCATCAATTCTTCTATTTAAATACTGTTTTGTGTTACCAATACATAATCCATTGCAATCTTTGCAGTTTATTTTATAAATGCAGTGTGTTTTATCTTTTGTGGGTGTTGATGGTTTAAATTTTGTAAATAGGTTTTTGTTGTTGTTATTGGGTTTATGTACTACTTTTAATTTATATTTTTTGAAACATTGTATTTTATTTGATAAAATGGGATGGAATTGTATACTAACAAAATTATTCTGTTCATTTTTGTTTATAATTTTTTTAGGCCCTTATAGATTTTATTAATTATTGCTTTTATTGTAGGCTTAATAGACTCAAGTGGGTATCCATTTTGTAGTAATGTTTTTTTAATTTTAGTTAGAATATCAGGTCTCATGGAAGAATGTGTAAATTTTATAACTCGTTCAACTAAATTATTTACTACGTGCTTTTTATATGTAATTGGAACATTTGATCGCCTACTATGTATATCATATGATAAAATTGAAGAAACTGTTAAAATTCAACTCATACCACCCACGTTTACAATTTACGGTTGAAAAACAGATTAACAACATTATTCATTTCCTTGATATCGAAATAAAACAAAACATAAATGGTACAATAACTACTAATTGGTTTACAAAACATATTTGGACAGGTATATATTAAAATTTTCAATCAAATGTTCCAATTACTTATAAAAAGGACGTAGTAAAAAATTTTGTTGAACGAGTCATAAAATTTACTCATCCTTGTGACTCGATTATCACATTAAAATATATACACATATATAAAAGTGGTCATTGAGCACCAAATTCCGTAAAATAAAGCGCCCCATAGCCAAGAAATTACAAATTTTTCAATATTTAATTTCTGTAAGACAGAGCCGGTACAAAATCTCTAGTAAGATAAACTTATTATAGTATTCATTTTAGTATATAAGTGGGACCCTTAATTCTAATTTAAGCAATCTCTAAAGAGTAAATATTTATTCTCCACTAAAAACTTACAATTTGAATACAACGCAAAACACTAAATATATCATTTAGAACAAACTCTAATCCGCCAAAATCAGAAAGAGCCTTTGATTAAAAACCCGTAATTTTTTAAAATATAAATACTAATTCACTAATGCATAGAGATTCATCCACTTTAAAAATACTAAATAACTTTAATCCTAATAAAAAACTTTATTTACTTCAAAACGCAAAATAATGCATTTATTTGTATTCTTTGAAAGAAACTTAAACCTTCCCAGAGTGTTCATAAAGTCGAGTTTTAGACACATCCAAATTATTTGTAAATAAGTGAAAGACAACTATTTATCTTGTACGAATAAATACACACAATTAAGTAAGTTTGTGGAACGCGTTAACATTGGTAAAGACTATAAACCACATAGATAACACATTTTTAATAGTAAAAAAATATATCAAAATTGATAACGAATCAGTATTTTACATTTATTTTTTTAACCAAGCCATTTAAAAAAAGTTAGTAAGAGGATTATGATTGCAATAAATTTTAAACTGACAGCTAATTGAGATAAGCAACAGACGAAACTACAGTTAATTATTACATTATGCGATGAGTCAGACTTGCTGGGATATTGTGGAAACTTTGCAGAACTGGAACGTATTGAGATTTTTATTACACAAAAGCGGGTAATTAATGATAAGATTTATTCCAAATTCATCTATAGATAGTTACTAAAGCGCTGTCTAATGAGAGCACCGGCGACGTATTTATTGTTTTAATAGAAATCGTAATATAACTGGATGCAAAATCGCCTTGATATTTTAATTACAACAAAAGTGCCTTAGAACACTGATCAAGTGGACTTCGACATATAAAATTTTATTTAGAATAATTAAAAGTATACAATGGAACACTTTTTTTGAATAATTTTATGGATAAAATTGTTGGAACAATTTGGAGATAAGGATTAATCCAACCAAGTATCAATCCTACAATTCAAAAGTTTAAAAACGCATGTATAGAATTGTTTTAAATCAATAGAGAGACAACCAGTGCTAGTATTAGTAGATTAAGCTAGTATAAGGCTTTTGCTTATTGAAAATTACTTGTGAGTAGATAATTTAATTTTGTATAATTTTGATGTCAAACTTCGTGGTGATTTCACCCTTACAAATGATTTTCTCGGGGGTAAATGATCAGCCACACGGACAGGGGATAATAGGAGAGTATTTAAATTATCCATAATACTCTTAAAGAAAATTTTGTGACATACAGATGGAAAATTTTGAGGGTTTCTAATTATTAACCATGACTAGGCGAAGATTGTATTAATGTTTAGTTGTCTTGAAATGTTATGTTTTCTAAACCTAAGTTGTAAATTGCATTTATAAGTTTTCTTTATACCTGTGTATGTAAGCAATATTTTTGCTCAATCTGTGTTAAAGAAAGAAGTTTGTGAATGTAGCGACTGTTATAATTTAAACGTTTGTTTCCAAATATGTCATTAAAAGCTTTTGTTAGTTTTGTTGTTTATTATAGCTGAACTGGCAAGATATAACGGGCATATTTGGGTAGGAATTCACATCATGTAATTTTCATCGTTTCAACTATTAGTCATTGCACCTTTATTGGTTTGGGTAGCTGTACCCTAATATCCTCAGCATAATTTATTGGCTCGTAACGTTTGGGCAGTTTAGGCTAGCATTGACAGCAATATATATATATATATATATATATATATATTGCTATGTTTCCCTGTATCAGATTCGAGCCTCACGAATTGGGCGTCAAGAATGCTGTGATACCTCTTGAATTACCTTAACTGTGTTGGTCCAATGACTTTCCTTCTGTTAATCGCCTCGGCTGCTCCTCTAGTTAAACCTTCATCCTCATTCATAAAAAAAACAAATACATTCCTACCTCAAACATCAACGTTAACTCTATTTACATCAATATTCACAATACATTAAAATTTCAAAATTAAAATTCAGCATAAATTTCAGTATCAGAAAATTTCAAGATTAAATTTGTTATCATTTTAAAGTGCATCCAGAATTAAAGTCCTTGTAGGATGCCTACTAATTACTATAACAATATATGCAGACCTGAGTCTGAGTACAAAGGGAGCATCTACCACCCCTTTACGTTAATTAACCAGGTTCGTCTAATTGAGCTCAAAGACATACCCAAATTTTTATCATAATCCAGAACATCAATACTAAATACCCCTTTCTACTTAAACAAGCAAATTTCACCTTAAAATTAAAATTTTATTGTTAGTACAATTTCACTACTGTCCATTTTAAGTAAATCAATTATAAAGTTATTCAACACACACGAAAACATCAAAGTTCAAACAAAATAGTATAATTTACCTGAAGGTTACTGCACTCGTAGCTTCAATGTACATCATCCCTTTTGTTAATCATACCATTCCAACTGGGTTATATTTACGGCTTCTGATTCTCAACGCTTTTAAACTTTTCTCCACCACCATTCATCTAAAGTAGTTTCAGTGCTTTTCCGGAACTCATTTGTGTATATCTGAAGCTTGTTTTGTGTATCCAGACACGTTTACGAACCATTTAATTATTAACACCCCCGAAAAATAGCAAAGAAATTCATATTTCTTTCACCAATATACGCCAAAACTGCCTACTTTTGTGTATTCCTTTGTCGTTGTAAATTTTACTAATAGGTACAGTGATACTAAACTTTATTACCTTGTATCTTCTTTTCTAAGTGCACTAAAGTACATTCATTGTAGCACGTAAAGAACAATCTGTTTTAAATCACCAAAATATACGAGCAAACTTTAAATTATTCTATCAAACTCGGAAAACTAAAAAGCACTGTTTAACGCATTGAATCAAGTCGCAGATGTAAGAGAGCTTGTTCATATTAACCTGGGTATATATAGAGGTTAGCCTGTCTGTCGGTCGAGTCCCCAAAACGGACAATTCTAAAGAATTTCGCATGCTATGTTCCCATTCCGCAGCCCGGCATGCGATTTTTACGAAATCTGCACTCGCACCAGTTAAATCTCAGAAATTTCGACACGGCTCGCAACGTCTGGAAATAACTAACTAAATTTTGTACAGAAATGTTATTTTTACCTCTCAATTTTGCCTTTTATTTTCAACCAATCGCAACCCAATGACGTTGCTCCACTCACGCCTTTTACTATATGTGTCTCGGTCTTGCGCATATTATCTGTCTCTATCTACCCTGTTCTTATTAGTGCAAATTGATATTCTTTATTATCGATTATTTTCAGTCCACATGGACTGTTATCTGGGTTAAATAACCCCGTATCTAGTCTTCCCGTTAATATAAACGACGGTTTCTCCAACATTCTCTGAACCCATTTGTTATCTGCAAATTTTACGCGGAACAAGCTTTTTTAAAAATGCGCAGGTGTTCTGTATTTCGTGCTAAAGCATCCGACCGTTTCCAATATCCGTAGAATCGACATGTTTATCTAAACAAATTAAACTGAAATTGCCTTTTAAAAATACGCAGGTGTGTTCAAACGTAACATTTTAAATACCCTTCTACGATTTGCATTTTATTGGGTTTTTACAAGTTTTTTATAGATATTATATGTTACTAATGGTTCAATTAACTTCAATTAAAATTAATACCCTTTAATTTTTAGTGACTCCTAATCAAATATTAATTATTATCTGTACATTTTGTTTAATACCGGTTACTTAAAATAGAGTTAATTAATATAAATTTTGCACGTAATTTCTCTTTGTTTCTTTACTAGGAATAATTAAATTACACGTAGCTTTTTAATACTGCTTCTTTTTTTTTATAGCAAGCGTCTTGTACATAATTTATCTCCCTTATTTTTAATGAAACGAATGAATTTTTATGCTTCACGCTTTTATTTAATAAC
Organism: Platerodrilus igneus; assembly: GCA_036346225.1. Taxonomy (NCBI): domain Eukaryota; kingdom Metazoa; phylum Arthropoda; class Insecta; order Coleoptera; family Lycidae; genus Platerodrilus; species Platerodrilus igneus. Next base: position 573,357 of record JARFIW010001417.1, read on the forward strand.
TCGTACCTTTTTCCAAAGCTTCTACACGGTGATTAAAATTATTTGATGTGATTATTTAATTTTCTACCCTGGTCTAAATATGAGTATTTTCCCCCTATTTGAATACAAATAATCCCACTTATTTGAATGCAAATATAAAGCATTTAGACTGCCAAAAAAAATTTACAAAAAAAATTGCCTATCTCTCTCTACCCTTATCTATCTAACTTACCTAACTTATATCCAATCAAAAAAAAAATATTTACACCTATCCTATATCCCTATCCTATTCCTAACTCTCACCTAATTTTATAAACTGAAATTATCCCTCACTTCATCCTACTTATCCATCTAATCCTATATACATCCTATATACCTATCCTATTCCTAACTTTTAATTAATCTTCACTATACTTTACTTCCCCCTAACTAATTCTATATACCTCTACTATTCTTATTCTATTCCTAACTCGCCACTAATCTTATAAGAAATATCTACACTTAATCTATCTTATTTTCTTCCTACATTTACTCTTTATTCTCATCCTAAACCTATTTCTAATTATCTCCCATATTTATCCTATACCTAGCTTTATTTTCTATAAACACCTACTTCTACTCTTCTATATGCACCTATTCTATCCCTATCCTATTTAAATTTTACTTTATTATACACCTATATCTCCTGTGGCGCTGGTTCTCCGGTATAAGGGAATAGTAGGTTGACGTGAAACCGTCCCCTCTCATTTCCCGTACCTACTTCCCTTAATAAATATGTGCACTCCCCTACTACTTCACCTATCTCAAAAGGTCCCTCATAGGGCAAGTGTAGTTTAGCACATGTCATCCTATCTCTCTTCCCTACTCTCAAGCTTTTTACTACTACCTGGTCTCCCACTTTAAATTTTACCCTCTTTCTAATTCTCGCGTTCATCTTCCTTGTATATTTTTCAGCTCTCTTCCTTAACCTCTCCCTCACATCTACCAAAAGTTGTTGAAATTCATCGTCCCTAGGCACAATTTGCCATGGTTTTTCGGGATACTGTTGCTTGATCAGCATAATGGGACTGGTTTCTGTCACGGTACTAGGGGTTTCATCGATAAAAGATTCAACCTTGGACAAATTGTCTTCCCATAAACGATGATTCCTATGTGAAGCCAAACGCAAGAATTTAACTGTCTCTTGAATATATCGCTCAGCTGGATTAGTTTGAGGATGCCTTATGCTGCAAAACACCACTTTGATGTTTTGCCTCTCCCAATAATCCCTAAATCTTTGATTATTAAAATATGTAGCATTGTCTGCTAATACTCGTTTAAAAGTTCCTACTTCCCTACAAAATTGTTCCAATTTCTTGTTGGTTCCGACTGTGTTACAATCCCGAGTGGGATATAATTTGGTAAATTTCGAAAACACATCAGTCACAATCAGCACATGTTTGTGTCTCTTTGTACTTCTGACTAGATTACTCAAATAGTCAATAGCAACTAAGTCCAGGGGATTTTGTACGTGTATACTTTGTACCACATCTTGACTCGTACTATTTTTGTACTTTCCTAAAGTACATAAGTGACAAGTGTTGATGACTGACTTTACTAACCCTAAGTCTTTAGTTGAAAAAAACGTTTCCCTAAAAATTAACCATGTCTTTCGGATCCCTATGTGACCATATCTTAAATGCAGATCTTTAATAATTAATTTTGCTTGTACCCTATCTACTACATACACTTCCAAGTCTTGAATTTTTACACAAAATCCGTTTATCATATGGAAGTTTTAAATCCCGGTTCGTTTTCTAACTTCGTTCTAATAATCTGTAACTCCTCACTCTGCCTCTGGTTCCTCAAGATCTCCTCTTCTCCATATACTGAATCGTTTTGTAGTAGACTGTTCATGGCAATCATGATGTCACACGGTCTTTTGTTATCCTTGTCTCGGTTTCTACTAAACGCGTCTGCTATAAAATTGTTTTCTCCTTAATATATTTAATCTCAAAATCAAACTCCTGTAGTAACAACCCCATCGATATACTCGATTGTTAGAAAATCTTGTATTCATCAACGCACACAACGCCGAATGATCCGTTTCGATTACAAAATGTCTTCCAATCAAAAAATTTTAATTTTGTAACCCCAAACACCACTGCAGCCATCTCCTTTTCACTAATCGTGTAATTTACTTCATGCGGCTTCAGTGTGCGTGAAACAAAAATATGGGCACCTCTTCCCCTCTTGTACTTGGTACAACTCTGCTGCTAACGCACTATCCGATGCATCCGTCCTCAGTACGAAACCTACATCAAATCTGGGATGCCTCAAAATTAGTTGGTCGTGAAATTGTTCCAACAGTGTTAGATATGCTGCCTCTTGACTTTCCGTCCAACTCCATCTTACTCCCTTCTTCAGAAGTTTAAACAATGGACTCGCTTTTCAGCAAATCCCGGTACAAACTTTTATAAAAGTTAAGGACCCCAAAAAGCTCTTAATTTCCTAATGTTATTAGGTCTCGGATATGTCAAAAGTTCGGACAATCTGTCTTTATCGATACACATACCTTGAGTGTTCACCACATACCCCAGAAATTTAACAGTTTTGAAAAAATTCACATTTTCTATATTCAGCCTCAATCCTGCTAATTTAAGCTCTAATAATATCCGTTCTAAATGAGAGTAATGTTGTTCCTCAGTTTCACTAAAATTAAAATATCATCCACATAGTGTATGCAGAATTGCTCATATGCTCCTAAAATTGCTTGCATTGCCTTAATTAATGCTGCACTTGACGTTGACAAACCATACGGTACTACCTTAAAATTATAGATTTTTCCTCTACGGAAAATCCTGTGTACCTTCTAAAATCTTTGTGTAATGGAATCAGCCAGAATGAATTCCTTAAATCTAATTTACTAAAATAAACTTGCCATAATCTCGTTAAAAGTGTGTCCATGGATGGTGGACAATGGAATTGCGGTTTGGTCCGTTGATTAATTTTTCGTGCATCTAAACATAAACGAATGCTATCATCCTTTTTCTTAACTACCACCAACGGATTTATGAAATGAGTGTTTGATACCTCTATTATGCCATCTTCCAACATTTTATTTAATTCTGCCTTCACCTGCTCCCGATATGCTGCTGGAATTGGATAAACCTTTGCGTTGAACGGTTCTGAATTATCCACTTCCAATATGTGCTCATAGCCTAACGCTGTGCTTGCTTCTACCACCACTAATTCTGCATGTTTTTGTAATAAAGCTTGAACCTCTACTATCCTATCCTCTGGACATCTTATTGTGTTGATCTGTTTAACCCTATCATCCTCTACCTCTACTACATTAATACTCAACCCCGTGTCATCCTCTGTGACTTCATAACTGCCCTTCCATGGCACTACCCTATCCTTAATCCTTATTACCTTCCGTTCCATATCTATCAAAACCCCTAATTGCATCAAACAGTCAACACCTAAAATACTCTGAAACTTCAGTCCAGGTACAATTACAAACTCCTGTTCACAGCTTAAACCTAATATATCTATCCTAAGCACCACAACACTATTTACTACAGCAAACTTCTTTTTATTTGGAGCTACTAAATGGCTACGCTTTATAGGCATAATTCTATCACAAACCTTATCCCTAATTTTGCTGACGAATTCCTCCGATATTAAACTCGCCTCTGCCCCTGTATCAAGTAATACTTCTACATTATTCTCAAAAATTCCTATATTAATAATTGGCAAACATAATTTTTCCTCAGTTTCTGGCTCTACTTCCTCCTCAATTTTGAAAAATTCACGTGGATGTTCATATACATTTACACTGAAATCTAGTGGTCTGTCGCGTTCTAAAAATCCTGTCCAGGTCTGTTTTCCCTACTTGGTTCTGGTCTAGCCGTCACCTCAGCGTATGTCCTAGGCGTTTCCACTCGTTCCGTGTCTGTATTAGCAGTCCCCTCATGTCCGGTGAACTATTCCTTCTGGTAGGTTCCGGTCTCGGTGCAGGTCCCTTCCTAAACTATTACTTCTAACGTATGGTCGTCTCTGTTCCCAATTCTGTCGCTGGTATCCGTAACTATTCCCCCTTCTAGCATAGTTGTCCCGTCTATTGTCAAACCTAACTGTGTTGATCTGTCTTTCCCTATTATCCCGAGGTCTTCCACTACTTACGTCGTCGTACCTCTGCAGGTATTCTAAAAACATTTCTCTGTCTACTATGTTCTGTAGTGCTACGTGTTGTCTTACTTCTAGCTCGAAGTGTCGTGATAAATACTTGATAATTTGTCGGTCCGTCAGTGGTGGGTTCAGTTGCTTTGCTATGCTATACTTGCGTATAGCATATTGCTCCTACTTCCTGAAAATTCTCCTTAAATTTCCTGTGATTAAGTCGTCTCGTACCTGGTCTTGTCTGTGGTCACTCCAGTAGTGCTTTAAAATCTGTCTTCAAACTCCGTGTAGGTGTCTATGTCCTGTCCTACTAAATTGTACCATGCTTCCGCGTTGTCTTTCAATAAAGCCTTTATCGTATTCAGTTTAGTCTGTTCGTCAAATAAATTTCCCACTAGATTTCTTACACTATTAATAAAAATTTGTGGATTTACCCTGTTATCGCCATAAAACTTCATGTGTTGGTCCAATGCTACTCCACCTGTAGAAAATCTGGGACCATCCCCCGTTAAATTTGACATGTTATATTTGATACTACTAACTTCGCGTTCTACCCTGCCTAACTGATCCCTACATGAGTCCGTTACTTCAGTCATTTTTATAATAATCTCTTCTTCACAGAAAATGCGTACTTCGGACCTTAAATGTCCCATTTCCTGTCGAAGACCTGTAATATCACGCTCATTTTTTTCAACCCTATTTTATACTTCCCCCAGTTTCACGGTAAGACTATTTTTAAATTCTGTAAATTCTTTAGTATTTTGTTCAATTTTCCCGCTTATCTGCTCTAATTTTTGGTTGGACTCCTCCCTCGCTCTATTCGATTCTTCTCTAGCTCTATTAGATTCTTCCCTAGCTCTATTAGATTCATCGCTTAGCTGTTCTAATTTTCTGTTGGACTCCTCCCTAGCTAATCGCATTTCCTCTAACATTCTCATCATTAACTCATTTCCTTGATCCCCTGATTCCGTCCTCGACTGATCTCTACTGCCTCCAGCTTCTTCCATTTTCGAATTTTTCCCACACAATGCACTATCGTCACTTCCAATTTCCACTCCTTGACTCCTTAACCACTCCTTTCTCTGCATACGTTCTAATCACTCTCACCCACTCTAAAATACTCTTGAATTTATACACCCACAGAAACTCTCTCTCTCAGATCGCCAGTTTCCTGGAATAAAATCACAAAAATTTTATTTGGAACTCGAGCCTCACTTTTGGGTCGCCAAGTATGCTATGTTTCCCTGTATCAGATTTGAGCCTCACGAATTGGGGCTCAAGAATGCTGTGATACCTCTTGAATTACCTTAACTGTGTTGGTCCAATGACTTTCCTTCTGTTAATCGCCTCGGCTGCTCCTCTAGTTAAACCTTCATCCTCATTCATAAAAAAAAACAAACACATTCCTACCACAAACATCAACGTTAACTCTATTTACATCAATATTCACAATACATTAAAATTTCAAAATTAAAATTCAGCATAAATTTCAGTATCAGAAAATTTCAAGATTAAATTTGTTATCATTTTAAAGTGCATCCAGAATTAAAGTCCTTGTAGGATGCCTACTAATTACTATAACAATATATGCAGACCTGAGTCTGAGTACAAAGGAGCATCTACCACCCTTTACGTTAATTAACCAGGTTCGTCTAATTGAGCTCAAAGACATACCCAAATTTTTATCATAATCCAGAACATCAATACTAAATACCCCTTTCTACTTAAACAAGCAAATTTCACCTTAAAATTAAAATTTTATTGTTAGTACAATTTCACTACTGTCCATTTTAAGTAAATCAATTATAAAGTTATTCAACAAACACGAAAACATCAAAGTTCAAACAAAATAGTATAATTTACCTGAAGGTTACTGCACTCGTAGCTTCAATGTACATCATCCCTTTTGTTAATCACACCATTCCAACTGGGTTATATTTACGGCTTCTGATTCTCAACGCTTTTAAACTTTTCTCCACCACCATTCATCTAAAGTAGTTTCAGTGCTTTTCCGGAACTCATTTGTGTATATCTGAAGCTTGTTTTGTGTATCCAGACACGTTTACGAACCATTTAATTATTAAGACCCCCGAAAAATAGCAAAGAAATTCATACTTCTTTCACCAATATACGCCAAAACTGCCTACTTTTGTGTATTCCTTTGTCGTTGTAAATTTTACTAATAGGTACAGTGATACTAAACTTTATTACCTTGTATCTTCTTTTCTAAGTGCACTAAACTACATTCATTGTAGCACGTAAAGAACAATCTGTTTTAAATCACCAAAATATACGAGCAAACTTTAAATTATTCTATCAAACTCGGAAAACTAAAAAGCACTGTTTAACGCATTGAATCAAGTCGCAGATGTAAGAGAGCTTGTTCATATTAACTTGGGTATATATAGAGGTTAGCCTGTCTGTCGGTCGAGTCCCCAAAACGGACAATTCTAAAGAATTTCGCATGCTATGTTCCCATTCCGCAGCCCGGCATGCGATTTTTACGAAATCTGCACTCGCACCAGTTAAATCTCAGAAATTTCGACACGGCTCGCAACGTCTGGAAATAACTAACTAAATTTTGTACAGAAATGTTATTTTTACCTCTCAATTTTGCCTTTTATTTTCAACCAATCGCAACCCAATGACGTTGCTCCACTCACGCCTTTTACTATATGTGTCTCGGTCTTGCGCATATTATCTCTCTATCTACCCTGTTCTTATTAGTGCAAATTGATATTCTTTATTATCGATTATTTTCAGTCCACATGGACTGTTATCTGGGTTAAATAACCCCGTATCTAGTCTTCCCGTTAATATAAACGACGGTTTCTCCAACATTCTCTGAACCCATTTGTTATCTGCAAATTTTACGCGGAACAAGCTTTTTTAAAAATGCGCAGGTGTTCTGTATTTCGTGCTAAAGCATCCGACCGTTTCCAATATCCGTAGAATCGACATGTTTATCTAAACAAATTAAACTGAAATTGCCTTTTAAAAATACACAGGTGTGTTCAAACGTAACATTTTAAATACCCTTCTACGATTTGCATTTTATTGGGTTTTTACAAGTTTTTTATAGATATTATATGTTACTAATGGTTCAATTAACTTCAATTAAAATTAATACCCTTTAATTTTTAGTGACTCCTACTCAAATATTAATTATTATCTGAACATTTTGTTTAATACCGGTTACTTAAAATAGAGTTAATTAATATAAATTTTGCACGTAATTTCTCTTTGTTTCTTTACTAGGAATAATTAAATTACACGTAGCTTTTTAATACTGCTTCTTTTTTTTTTATAGCAATCGTCTTGTACATAATTTATCTCCCTTATTTTTAATGAAACGAATGAATTTTTATGCTTCACGCTTTTATTTAATAACGCGTACCTTTTCCCAAAGCTTCTACACGGTGATTAAAATTATTTGATGTGATTATTTAATTTTCTACCCTGGTCTAAATATGAGTAATATATATATATATATATATATATATATATATATATATATATATATATAGCTATGTGTAAGGCGTTGTTTGGGGACGATTTCTCAAGCGGGCGCATCATTTAAGGACTTTTGAATACTTTGGGGTCTGGTCTCAAAGAGATCCTATATACAATAGATAGATTGAGTACATTCTATATATATAGAAATTTATATACTTTCGGGTCCTCCTGGTTTATTTGCTTGTATAACAGATGGAGCCTTAAGTATTAATTGTGGAGTTAATGTGTCTCAATAATAGGTGTCCTCAAAATAAACATTGCATAATAATATTTAAATTACACTGTTTCTCACACGTTTAGATAGTAACAAGGAGTATCATCCCGTGAGACATTGTCCTCAAAGTATGCGTTTTACGAATTTATAAGGTGGGGTAATCATAAACATTACAACCTTTCTAAATTAGGAGAATAATATTAAAAAGCACATGTTTACTTAGTTCTGGGTAAATGTATATTATTTTCCGAATAGTACTATTTACAGTTAGCTGACTGAATTCCTTTTGGTATAACGTTGTTGCAACAGTTTAGCGATATAAGGGCATTGTTGTTTTACATTTGGTAATTTTTTACTATAATCCATTTCCTGTAAGCGTTGGGATCATTGAACTGATTCATATATTTATGAGTGTTGGTGGTTGTGTAGCTATGGAAATATGATGAATCTGCAAATATGTTTATCTGTTGACAGGGCACGAGTGGTAATCATTTATTTTAAAGATGTCACAAACTCTGGTGCCGCATTATTAATTTAGGGAATCTGAGTGAATATAATGTTCCCGATAGAATACCATTAGATGTTGAACAACAAATTATGCAACTTTTACTAAATATGCGTATATCTGTATAATACGTTATCTGAATGTTATTTAGGATATGATGTCTTCTGTTGGATGCATATAATTTAAACCGTTGACAGCTGTGTGCACTTACTGATGAATCATTTACCAAGGACATTTGTGTTTTTATAGATCTGCGAACTGGGCTCAAAAGTGCAGTTCATGGTTTATTGGTGTTTTTTCGATTATAGTAGAAATACAAAGACGTCCATACAATTTAAAAACCCACCCCAAAATTGACTTCTGCAGATAAAATATAAATTTTCAAAACCCAAAAGCATAAAGTTCATTTCTCGATAAATTTTTAATTTACGGTCGCCCGTTTAACCTCAAAAAGTCACCACCAAAAATGACTTATGCATGTCAGGTATCATTTCTCAAAATCCAAATGCCTAGATTTTATTTTTGGAAGAACTTTTAATTTACGATATCCCTCAACCCCTAAAATTAAAAAGCCATCACCAAAAATGACTTATGCATGTGAGGTATCATTTCTTAAAACCCAAATGCCTAGATTACATTTTTGAAAGAACTTTTAATTTAGGATCATCCCTTCAATTCCTACAATTAACAAAACCCTGCCCAAAAATGATTCATGCACGGGAAGTACCGATTCTCAAAATCCAAAAGCTTAGATATTATTATGGGAAAAAATTTTAATTTTAGATCATCCCTTCAACCCCTACAATTAAAAAGCCAGCCCCAAAAATGACTTATGCATGTGAGGTATCATTTCTCAAAATCGAAATGCCTAGATTTTATTTCTGCAAAAACTTTTAATTTAGGATCATCCCTTCAACCCCTACAATTAAAAAAGCCATCCCCAAAAATGACTTATGCATGTGAGGTATCATTTCTTAAAACCCAAATGCCTAGATTTCATTTTTGGAAGAAATTTTAATTTAGGATCATCCCTTCAATTCCTACAATTAACAAAACTCTATCCAAAAATGATTCATGCACGTGAAGTACCGATTCTCAAAATCCAAAAGCTTAGATATAATTTTGGGAAAAATTTTAAATTTAAGATCATCCCTTCAACCCCTACAATTAAAAAGCCAGCCCCAAAAATGACTTATGCATATGAGGTATCATTTTTCAGAATCCAAATGCCTAGATTTTATTTCTGGAAGAACTTTTAATTTAGGATCTTAACTTCAACCCCTAAAATTAAAAATCCATCCCCAAAATGACTTATGCATGTGAGGTATCATTTCTTAAGATCCAAATGCCTACATTCCATTTTTGGAAGAACTTTTAATTTAGGATCATCCCTTCAATTCGTACAATAACAAAATCCACCCAAAAATGATTCATGCACGTGAAGTACCGATTCTCAAAATCCAAAAGCTTAGATATAATTTTGGGAAGATCATCTCTTCAACCCCTACAATTAAAAAACCACCACCAAAAATGACTTATGCATGTGAGGTATCATTTCTCAAAATCCAAATGCCTAGATTTCGTTTCTGGAAGGACCGATAATTTAGTATCCTCCCTTCAATACCTACAATTAAAAAAAATATTTTAAAAATGATTTATGTACGTGAAGTACCAATTCTCAAAATCCAAAAGCTTAGATATCATGTCGGGAAAAATTTTAATTTAGAATCATCTCTTCAATCCCTAAAATTAAAAGCCCACCCCAAAAATAACTTTTGCACATGAGGTATTATATCTCAAAATCCAAAAGCCTAGATTTCATTTCTGGAAGAGTTTCTGATTTAGGATTACCCTGCAACCCTAAAATTAAGAAACAAATCCCAAAACGGTATGCACGTGAATTATCAATTCTCGCATGTCCAACAGCCTAGATTTTATTTCTGGAAAATTTTATAATTTAAAATATTTCATTACACCTTTAAAATTGTAAAGCCCATCCTAAAATAATTCAATGCGTGACGAATCAGCAATCAAAATCCAAAACTTGGGTTTAATTTTAATAAATTAAAGGCCCCTTGAGCCCGTCAAATTTTAAAATCCATCCCCAAAAATGATTTATGCACGTGTCATATCAATTTTAAGATCCGAAGGTGTAGTTTTCATTTTAAACGGACTACCCTATGTTGACAAGATTTGGAGTATTGGAACCCCCCTTCAATGTTTGTAGCACGTGACGTATCATTTTCCAAAACCCAAAAGCTTAGATTTCATTTTGGTAAAAATTTTTTACTAAAGCTTACCGTTCATCCCCAATATCGGTACTCCGCCCCAATAATGATTCAAACGTGTGGTGTTTCATTCTTCAAAAGTCGGCATGTTAGATTTAATTTCTGTTAAATTTGATACCCTGAGATCAACCTTTCTATGCGTGTGAATACTACGCCCAAGGTCTCAGGTTCCAATCCCGACCGGTTCGTTTGAAAAATGTTAGGCGTGCATTTTCACAAAATACGCTCTCGTTCGGGTAAGAGGTAAAATGGAGGTCCCGTGTGTGAGTGTTCTCACGCTTCCTGTCCAATGTAGTACCTTCGGGTGGAGCATTGGAGAATTACATGTAGTGGTTCAACTCTTCTTTGAAAAAAATAAGTTGGTTGGGGCCAAATTGGCACCAACCGCGTCCATGCAACATTAAAAATTTTTGTCATTGCAAATTATTTGTTTTGGTTTGTTTTGCCATTTTCGACGTTTGTTTAGACCTACAGATGCGGGGATTTTGAAAAAAATTAATTGGGTGGAGACAAGTTCACACCAACCCCACCCATGTAAGATTTTGAAATTTTGTCGATGCAGATCGTTTGTTTAAGTTTGTTTTGCCATTTTGACGTTTGTTTAGGCCTACATATGCGCGGATCTTGAAAAAAAATAATTGGATGGGGCCAAATCGTCACCAACGGCGTCCGTGCAACATTAAAAAATTTTGTCATCGCAAATCATTTGTTCAGGTTTGTTTTGCCATTTTCGACGTTTGTTTAGGCCTTCAGCTGCGCGGACTTGTAAAAATCAAATTGGATGGGCCCAAATTCGCAGCAACCGCGTCCTTGCAAGATTTTAAAATTTAGTCATTACAAATCGTTTGCTTGACGTTTGTTTGGGATTGTTTTGTCATTTTGGAAGTTTGTTTAGACCTACAGATGCGCGGATTTTTATTAATCAAATTGCATGGGACCTTATTGGCACCAACTCCGTCCTTGCAAGATTTTAAAATTTTGTAATTGCAAATCGTTTGTTTAGGATTGTTTTGCCATTTTGGAAGTTTGTTTAGGCCTACAGATGCGCGGACTTTTAAAAATCAAATTCGCGCCAACCGCATCCATGCAATATTTTAAGATTTTGTCATTGCAATAGTGAAACAATTCCAAATAAACAATTTGCCTAGACAAAATTCTAAAATCTTGCAAGGACGGAGTTGGTACGATTATGACCCCATGCAATTAGATTTTTAAAAATCCGAGCATTTGTAGACCTAAACAAACCTCCAAAATAGTAAAGCAATCCCTTTGCTAAAACCTTCAAAACAAATCCGCGGGGTCGGGGTAGGTCTTACATTTGATTTTTCAATGCTCCTCCCGAAGATACTACATTGGTTGTTTTTACACACGGGACTTACATTTTACCTCTCATCCGAACAAGGGCATATTTTTATGAAATATGCTCGCTTAACATTTTAAGCGGTCCGTTTTGGAACTCAAACCCTGGACCTTGGGGATTAGTACTCATAGGTGAACCAAGGTCGGCATACATTTTACTTAAACATTCATTGTAGAAAGAGGTTTATGTTCATTTTGCTAAGCACAAATGTTTTGATTATTTAGAAATCTTGTCTGCTTTATTACTATAGATACTAGTTGAAATTGAAAATAAGAATTTATTATTTACTTTAATTTTTCAAAGGCTTAACATGATTCGTATCAAACTTCTGTTGTAAAAGATGTTTATTTACGGAATGGGACGATTTGACACCGTCGTTTCGGCACAGCAGATTTGGCGCAGAGACGTGTCGGCGCAAGGAAATTTCGGCGCAAGGACGTTTCGGCACAGAAATGTTTCAACGCGCAAAATTGCTTGCTATTTGTCCATATTGCAATTTTGTGATATCTGCAGTGTTGTGGCGAAAATAGTCTTGGGGTTTCAAATAAGGTTAGTAGTAGAAAAGTTTTACTACTAATAGAAAACTATGGATTGAGCACATGTGCGAAAATAGTGTTGATGTATCAACGTCTCTGCGCCGAAACGTCCCTACGTCGAACCGTCCCTGCGTGGAGACGTTCCTGCTCAAAACATTCTTGTGCCAAAATGTCCTGTACCGAATCGGCCCCGCCGATGCGTCGTGGACATGGTATATTTAAGTATTACGTTTCTTTGGACCTGTAGTATATATACCGGGTAATCGATTTTAATGTTAGCTTTGTTAATGGTACGCCCCTGGTGACTAGAGTTTTTTATCTATATTTAGTTAGCGTAGCGCTCCAGGGGTTAATAACTTGTCAAATGTGGTGTACAAGGGCCGTCATATGTTGGTAAAATGTTGTCAAATGTTGTTAAATGTCTCGAAATCTTCAAATGTTTGGCATAGGCACGTTTCGGCTCAGAGACGTTGATACCTCAACACTCTTTTCGCCTCAACACTATCTTCGCACATTCACCTTTCGATTATTATATTTTTGTAGTAAAACATTTCTACTGCTAACCTAAGTTAAAACCTCAACACCATTTCTGCCTCAACACATGTGCCCAATCCATTATTTTCTAATAGTAGTAAAACTTTTCTACTACTAACCTAAGTTGATACCTCAACACTGTTTTGCCTCAACACTATTTTCGCACATGTACTGTATCTATAATTACCTCTTAGTAGTAAAACAATTCTACTACTAACCTAAGTTGAAAACTCAACACTATTTTCACCACAACACTGCAGATATGCACAATATTGCAATATGGACAAATAGCAAGCAATTTTGCGCGTCGAGACATTTCTGCCCCGAAACGTTCTTGTGTCAAAACGTCATTGCGCCAACACGTCGTGCGCCAAATCGGCCGTGCCGAAACGACGGCGTCGTATCGTTCCATTCCGTAAATAAACATTTACTACAACAGAAGTATGATACGAATCATGTTACGCCCCTGAAAAATTAAAGTAAATAATAAATTTTGATTTTAAATTTCAATTTACCTATAGTAATAAAGCGGACAAGATTTCTAAATAATCCGAACATATTTGTCTGGACCAAAACGAACATAAACGTCTTTCCACAATGAATGTTTAAGTAAAATGTATGCGTTTCGTATACATCACTTCCAAAATGGGTGAAAATTTATATAAATTAAATTACCAAAACCTAATACATATAAAACTTTGCAAAATGGCTTAATTTTTTTATTTATATTTCAAATAGGTCCTTACCCAACAGGGTGCAGAAAATGTGAGATAAGTGCTAGATGGTGCATAATGAGTGCATTCTGTATATAAATGTTTGAATAAAAATTGTTCAAAAGTTAAATTTGGTAGTGGGTGAGGGTGGTTTAAGAAAGGACGAGAAGATTAATTTTGGGGAAGCACAAGGATGCATTGCTTTCTAAAAACGGTAGTATATTTTAATTTTTATTTGAAGTGTCGGCCGACTAGGGTCACGTGAGCTTGGCCGCGCACTATAAATTTATCAATAAATCTTTAACTGAAGGGGTGCAATAAAATGTGAGGTTGGTGCATAAGGGGTGCAATGTTCCTGTATTATTTTTTTAAGTTGTGAAGTGGGCCAATTGGTGTCAAGGTGTCATGGAGCCACCTGGGTGGGGCATTGAGTAATTCGATAGATTTTTAGTTTAATAAATTTTGCCTTTTGTTTACGCATACTATAAAATTCGCAAAACCAATTGAATAATTAATATGCAACGTATGTAATATAAGCAAACTTATAGAATATAAACCCAGAAAGTCAGTTTTCATCGATAAAAACACAAGTAACATTACTAACAATACTATATTTGCGGAAACTGCAAGAGCTTTCAACTTTTAACCGAATAAAGATAGATTCATGCGGTTTTCACTGAGGTGCTTCACAATGACACAAAGTTTAATTGAACACATTCAGTTTGCCAAAAAACAAAATGGAGGTTTATTTGAATTTTTTTCAAACGCCGGCGCAATTGAGCACAAAAAAAGCGCAATTTGATGGAATAAGAAAAAATTGACAAAGTAAAAAAAAGCGGGAGCTAGCGATCAACCTGCCCCCCCCCCCCCGATTTGTTTTCATTTTTTCGCTATAAGCAAATGAGCACAATTCAAACAAACACCATCAGATTTGAGCCCAAAATGAGCACAATTTAATGAATTTAACAAAAATTGAAAAACAAAAAACCACGAGCGCGAGCGGTCAACCTGGCATTTGTTTTTAATTTTTCGCTATAAGCAAATGAGCACACTTGAAACAAACACCAGCACATTTGAGCACAAGTCAATAGACTTAACAAAAATTGAAAATCAAAATAACACGGAGGGCTAGCGGTCAACCTGACATTTGTTTTTAATTTTTTCGCTTATAAGCAAATGACCACAATTCAAACAAATACCGGCACAATTGAGCACAAAACGAACACAAGTCAATGGAATTTAAAAAAATTGAAGAAGTCAAAAGAAACGAGGGGGGGGGGTCAACCTAACCTCCGGAATTGTTTATAATTTTTCGCCAAAAGTAAATGAGAACAATTGAAACAAACACCTGCACAATTAAGCACAAAACGAGCACAATTGGTGAGAAAGAAAAAAAAATTGAAATCTCGTAATTATAAAAATTGCTTTTTATAGTTCTTTGTATCCTGCACCTGCGGTATCATCTTGCGTCTGGAATGCAAAGTAGTTGCTTCCGTTCTCATGTCTGATATGAACTTTCCTTAACCTTTTATAATGCATCCTTTAATTATACAATGTAACATTCTATTTTTTAAGACAATAATTATATTTATATTTGTATACATATTGTGGCGTGCTACTACTACCGCGTTTCACTAATTTAAAACAAGTAATAACAAGAGTCTTTATTACTCACTGTTCACAAGTCTAATTAACAGTATATGCCTTATTTATAGATGTTTTCAGTCCAATTAACAATGAAGCACTATCACACTAATGAATTTACAAGCACTAATATCTTATTAAACTAACTTCTTAACCATAGGTCCATTAACAACACTAACACAACTATTATAATTTATTTATGACACTTTTGTCTATTTATGTATTCTACAAGCTGCATGTACATTAGACACTTTCACATCATATAACATTTATGTATACTGTTGGACTTACAAATCTCAACTATTTAACTTTACACGACATAATTTATATTCAACATTCTGATATAGACTAACTTCTTACATTTATTAGCGGTCTTATATATACTCCGAATTGAAAAGGATGACTCATTCTCCAGTAATTGCTAGAAGTCTGTCGGTCCATGGAGAATATGCAGTGCCTACGCAGCACTGCCCCCTCTTTAAAACCGTTACGTCTCGTAACTGTAAATACATTTTGACGCCAATTCGATGACCGATGATGGTATCGGCAGCTATCTCCTCTAGTGCATCCACCGCGTCGTTGGAAATAACAGTCAACACCCTTTTCTTGGTCTTGGTAGGCAACCGGTTGATAACAACAAACAAGAACCTGGACGTTGGTTTCCTGGAAAACTACTTCTAGCATATTTCGGACTATCCTCCAATCTAAGCGATCCAGCCCACAGCCTAGCTTGGGTACCACTAGTTTCGTTACTCCATTTTCCATCATCTGAGCCTTAAGATTTAGCAAAGCCTCCCATAGCTGTCCATGAAGAATTTTTGGTGACCAGATAGTAAACATAACGTTTTTATCCTGAAGAACCAAAGTTTTTCCTACAGTTGGCTGCTGTTGTACTAATTCATCCACACATCCAAGCTTTTACTTGAAAACAACAGCTATTCCTCTTGGCATTTCCAAATCTTGAGCTACGCAATGTGCAAGGGAATACTCCTCTGATGCTCTAAACAGATCTTGCTGTTTTTCAACAACGCCAAATCTCGCCTTAGCGGAACCACCATACGCCGCCATAAAACTCTCAAAATCTACATTTGGCTCATGATTAATAACTTGTCGAATACCATTCTCATCATTCGAGCCTTCCTGGTTGTTGCCAGCGTAGGATGTTAAACGGTCAAAGTGTACCACTTTTGGTTTACCACGGGGAGATCTTCTGATCCGGTACAATACATCACTAATTCTTGTTAAGACTTCATACGGGCCTTCCCATTGTCTTTGAAATTTTGGCGACAACCCACGCTTTCTTTGTGGATTATACAACCACACTAAATCTCCAGGTTGATAACCACCTTCTTGTGTTCTCGTGTCATATTGTGATTTCATTCGATCGCTTGCTGCCTGGATATTCTTTCGGACGTTTTCGTGAATGCTATTTGATCTTTTACAAAGTTTACTAACGTAATCTTCCCCTGCGATCTCCTCTCCAGGTTTAAATCCAAACTGAAGATCACATGGTAGCCGCAATTCACGTCCTAACATCACGCAAGCGGGAGAGTATCCTGTGCTATCTTGTACCGAAGATCGGTACGCCAGTAGGAACAAATGTAAATATTGATCCCAGTCTCGTTGATGTTCAGAGACAACTTTGGCTAGGTACTTTCCTAACGTCCTGGTCATTCTTTTAACCATTCTATCCGATTGAGGATAAAGTGGCGTGGTTCTAGTCTTCCTGATTCCAAGATGCTTGCAGACGTTTTGAAACAACGCTGATTCGAAGTTCCGACCTTGATCGGAGTGTAATTCCAACGGAACTCCAAAGCAACAAAACAACTCCCTCACTAGTACATCTGCAACCGTCTCGGATTCTTGGTTAGGTATAGCATATGCTTCCGGCCATTTGGTCAAATAATCCATTGCAACCAAGATGTATTTATTTCCTTTCTCTGATTCAAAAAACGGACCAGCTATATCACTGGATACCCTCTCAATAAGATTCCCCACGTTTTACTGTCTCATTGGGGGTTTCCGTTTGTGACCGGGCCATTTCCAGAAGCATACAACTCACATTTCCGGCACCACTCCTTCACATCTTCTTTGCAGTTCACCCAATAGAATCTTTCTCTCACTCTTTCGAGAGTTCTTTTCACGCCAAAGTGCCCTCCAAAAATATCATCGTGCAAGTGCTGCAACACTTTCAGCACTCTGCTTCTCGGTACTATCACTTGGAGACCCTTAGTGCCATTTCACATTCCAGGCGTCGTTTCAAGTTTCTATTTTCAATCACCAAGGAGTCACACTGTGCCCAGTATGCCTTCAGGCTCCTACTTGAAATACTAATTTCTTCCCAAGCTGGTCGTTGTCCTCTACTTTTCCACTCAATAATACGCCCCAATTCGGCGTCATTTTCCTGGTTTTCTCGTACTCTTTCGGGTTGCTAAGTATCATAGGTTACCGTCATTCTATGGATGACACTTATTTTCTCTTTCTTGCAGTAACCATTTTAGTGCAGCATGGTCTGTTCGCAACAGGAATTTACGACCGTATAAGTACTTATAAAAGTGCTCTACGGATTTGACGACGACCAGCAGCTCACACAATAGTTCCTTTCTGGCCGCGACAAAAACTTGCTGAAATACCCAATAACGTTTTCTTGTCCGTCTTGCACTTGAGAAAGACCGCTTCCTATAGCTGTTTTACTGGCATCAGTATCCAACACAAATTTTCCCTCCATCCGCGGATAATTCAAAATTGGTGCTGTAACTAGTAGCCGTTTCAGTTGTTCAAATGCACTGTGGCAGTCGTCATTCTAATCATATTCTTGTCCATCTTCGGTTAATTTTGTTAACGGTTTGGCAATGTTTGCAAACCCAAGTATAAAACGTCGGTAATATGTGCACAATCCTAGAAAACTGCGTAGTTGGTGTTTATCTGCTGGTGTAGGCCACTCTTGTACCGTTTTTATTTTGTCAGGGTCAGCTCTTACTCCGGGCTCCGAAACGACATATCTTAGGTATTTCACCTCTTTTCCAAATAGGTGACACTTCTTGGGGCTCAATGTAAGGTTTGCCCCGCGTAATCTTTGAAATATCTCCTCTAGGTTCTTAAGATGTACTTCAAAGGACCGGCCTAACACTATCATGTCGTCTAGGTACACGAGACATGTTTTCCAGAACAGTCCACGCCGTATCGACTCCATCAATCGTTCAAAAGTAGCAGGGGCATTGCATAATCCATATGGCATGACCTTGAACTGCCATAATCCAGTTTCAATTGTAAACGCAGTCTTTTCTTTATCGTTTAGCTCCAAGCCTACCTGCCAGTATCCGCTTTTCAAGTCCAAGGTCGAAAACCATTTAGATCCGGATAGAGTATCCAAGGTGTCATCAACTCTGGGAAAAAGATAGTTGTCTTTCTTTGTCACATTGTTTAACCTCCGGTAGTCTACACGAAACCTTGTCGAACCATCCTTTTTGCTTGACAAGCACTACCGGGGATGTCCATGGACTATTCGAGAGTTCAATCACTTCTTGTTCTTCCATGTCGGTGATAATTTGCTCGGATTCCTTACGTTTTGCCAAAGGAAGCCGCCTGGGGTGTTGTCTTATTGGTTGCGCATCTCCAGGATTGATCTTATGTTGCACAACATTCGTCCTTCCTTTCTCACTATCATCCAGTGCAAACACACCTCGATATTGTCCGTCCAGTTCTTTTACCTTGCCCAGTTGGTCGCCGTTTGATCCTTGACACAAAGGTATCAACATATCCAGCAATTTCTGTGAGCAACCATTGGCTGGTTTATCTTTCGTGTCGTCCACACAGCGTTTAATATGGCATACTGGATTGCAACTTCCCACAATCATGTCTTTCTTCAGGGTCACCGTATGCGGATTAATGTTTAGCACCCTTACTGGTATCATATTTCAAAACTTTACCAGCGTTTTTCCAATCAGTATTTCCTCTTGACCCATTCCCAATTCAGTTGCTTCCATCATGCATATTTGTCCTTCCCGGAGCGTACCATGCGGACGTTCCACTACTATCATTTCCTCCGGGTATCTTCATATCACAAATCATTCGAACTTGCATCGTCTGATTACTCGTCCCTTGAAATGGAATCTCATCATCATCTATGCGAAGCACATTTTTTTTCATGTTTACATGAAACCCATATTCTCTCATGAGATCAATTCCCAAGATCACTTCTTCTGTAATTTCAGCAACCAACACCCGATGATTAATTAGTTTGTCCCCTATTGCCAACGTTACGGCAGTCTCTCCGTGAGTACAAATTTTCTCACCACTTGCCGTTCGAAGACACACCGATTCAGGAAGCACTTTTCCACGACCAACCAAATCTGGTCTTACAATAGTCCTTGTTGCCCCTGTATTCACGAGTAATCGGACAACCCTACCATTAATTCCACCATCGATATAAGTCCTGTCCAGACTTCCCATCAACGATGCAGCACGGATGATAATCTCCGGGGCACTACGTTGTGCTGTCGAAGTTCACCCCCTTACGTCTACTTGCTTTAGTTTTCCTGCTGCTCAACCGGTTGTTTTGCTGGTTGAGTGCAGCGTCTCTGTATATGACCAATTTCACCGCAGCTCCAGCATCGCAGACGCCATCTTCGCGGTCGTTGTCTTTCCAGCCTTTCAGCCACATGGTTGATTATTTCATCTATGTTGTTCGCGCTTGACCAGGTTCCTCTAAAGCAGACCGAACTTGGTGACTCATCCTGTGTGATGTCTGCTTAGCTGCTTCAAATTCAAGCGCATGGGCAGTACGTCATCTAACATTTTTGGCCGTGCTAATCTTAGCGCTTGCTGTATTTCGCTGTCTCTAACGCCATCCACAAATGTCTGTACAGCTAGTTGTTCGAGAAAGCTATCTTGTTCCGTTGAATATGCCAATCTAACTAATCCGGCGATGTCAGCTTCGAATTCTTGCAGACTTTCATTTGTCTTTTGCGAACGGTTTTTAACTTGTGCATGGTAAACTTGTTAAAGGTGAGCGTCTCCATATCTCATTTCAAGCTTCGATGTTAAGAAGCTGTAATCATTCTGCTGGTGATCGGGAATCATTTGTAAGATGTTAAGAGTTTCCCTCGTAGGGCCACTATTAAGGAGATAGCCTTCTCTTTGTTGGCCTCAGCTTCAAATTGTTTCAAATATGTGGGCCAAGGTGTTTTACCATCGAATGTGGGTGGTTTCACTTTAAATTTTGACGGTAATGACTCGCTTCCTTTCATGCTTCTTATTTCTGGAATGTTCTGATTTACAACTTGGTTTACTATTTCAAGTGGCCGCGTTGTTAGTGAAATCACTTGTTCTTGTAGCGTCATCACATCTTCTTCCATTTTTATCAATTTACTGTCCAACTTTTGCTCAACTGCTTTTACCTGTTCAGTGAAATCTTCTTTCAATGCAATGGAGCTTTCCATTAATTTTTGTTCTAACGTGGCTGTACTTTCATTCAACTTTTTTTCTATTTTGGCAGCATTTTCACTTAACCTTTTTATTTTCACAGCATTTTCACTAAACTTTTCTGCTATGTTCGCAGCATTTTCACTTAATTTTTCTTCTACTATCTCACCATTTTCACTAAGTGTCACTTCCATACCGTATTTAAACTCTTTAAGGGTCGATTCCAGTTCAACTGACCTCTCTACGTTTTCATTTAGTGTCACTTTCAGTTTAGCCGACCTCTCCTCTATTTTCTCAGCATTTTCACTAAGCTTTTCATCTATTTTCGCAGCATTTTCACTTAACTTTTCTTCTACACTGGATTTAAAATCCTTAAGAAAATTCATTAAAGTTTCTGCCTCCATTTTACTTTTACTTCTTGTTACAAGCATATACAAACTACTTAAATATCTTTAGACTTGTGTTTTTTTTAAATTAATCAATATACCCCACACAGGCTGACACCAATGTAGCGGGTTACTACTACCGCGTTTCACTGATTTAAAACAAGTAATAACAAGAGTCTTTATTACTCACTGTTCACAAGTCTAATTAACAGTATATGCCTTACTTATAGATGTTTTCAGTCCAATTAACAATGAAGCACTATCACACTAATGAATTTATAAGCACTAATATCTTCTTATACTAACTTCTTAACCATAGGTCCATTAACAACACTAACACAACTATTATAATTTATTTATTACACTTTTGTCTATTTATGTATTCTATAAACTACATGTACATTAGACACTTTCACATCATATAACATTTATGTTTACTGTTGGACTTCCAAAAGCTCAACTATTTAACTTTACACAACATAATTTATATTAGACATTCTGATATAGACTAACTTCTTACATTTATTAGCGGTCTTATATATATATACTCTGAATTAAAAAGGATGACTCATTCTCCAGTAATTGCTAGAAGTCTTTCGGTCAATGGAGAATATGCAGTGTCTACGGCGCTTGTGTGTTTGACGAGCTGCCTAATAGTAGCTCGCAACAATATTAATTGGGGGAAATGTAACTTGCGTGTAACAAAAATATCAGAAATGCGTGTGGCCTATACAGAAACATACCAGAAGGCGAAATGCGAGTGAAAATTATTTTTTTAAATATCACATTTGAATTTAACTGGGTTAAAAGGTTTCAATAGACCCAGAGCAAGTTATAGAAGTAGAGTTGTAGAAGAACCCATAATTACCTGTTGAGTATTCGCTTTTCTATTTTCTTCTACAACTTTACTTCCATAACTTGCCTTGGGTCTATTGAAACTTCTTAACCCAGTTAAATTCAGATGTAATTTCAAAAAGTAATTTTCCCTCGGATGTCGCCTTTCTGGGTATGTTTCTGTATAGGCCACACGCGCATTTCTGATGTTTTTGTTGCACGCGTAATAAACTTGTAGCATATCAATATGTTATTCCTCATTAGAAAAGTGCATTTTAATTGCTTGCTACCACAATTTATAAGTTTAATGACAATTACTGGCAATTGTTTTACCATTGTTTTCTTTATGGCGGTATCTTAATTGTGCATAAGACGTTTTATTGAGAATAATGGATATTTTAGTAACATTAATATAGGGATATTATACATTTTTGAAATCAGGAAAAATTCTCTGTACAACGGCATGAAAATCTAAGATGGCGTCCATAAGGAATAAGAATGTTGATGACGGTTTAAAAGAAGCAAAACGATTTATAAAAAAATTAATAGCTTCAGCTGCCAGGAAATAAAAAATTACCTTAAGAATGTCGTTACAGTTTTCAAATAACAAAGTTACAAATAAAAATGAAAATCAACTTTTTTGTTTTTTTTATCATTACACGGAAACAAATACCGTTAGGCGAAATTTTTTGTGGCATATTATTAAGCACAAAATTCTGCAAAAGTGCCAAATTTAAACCTACCTGCTATCACTTATATTAAACGAAATCTACATGTTGCTCCCGAATTTGAAACACCCTGTATAATTTACAGATTTATATTTTGATAAATATTCCATAGTTCTTTTTATTTTATTTTTTAGAAAACTGCACGATAGTTTTTGTTAGACGACCCATCCGGTTAGACAGATTAAGCTTAATAAGCTGAAAGTAACCGTTTGTCCGGCCAAGTTCACGCAGCCGCATTTTTTGGTTTTTTAAAAAAAAAATTGTGCCATAATTAGGCCCCCATTAGACGTTATTTTGCGCCGTTAAAACAAAATTTTGCGCCCAACCGATCAACGAGTTATATTGAAAAAATGATTGCTCCGGCAATTCACGCAGCCGCAATTTTCGGAATTTTTAAATTTTTTTTGTGCCATAATTAGGCGCCATTTTGCGCGGTCTTTGCAAACAAGTTATTTAGAATATATTCCGTAGGTGCGTAAAGTTAGCCGCACTTTTTTGAATTTTATAAAAAAACTTTGAGTCATAATTGAGCACCAATTAGGCGCTATTCTGCGTCGTTAAAACAAAATTTTCCGCCCACCTGGCAAATAAGTTATATTAAAAAATTATCGACCAAGTTCACGTAGCCGCACTTTTTCGGAATTTTGAAAAACATTCTGTGCCATAATTAGGCACACATTGTGCGCCATTGAAAAAAAAATTCTAAAAAAATTGTTTGCAACGAGAGCGCAAAATCTTGTTTCAATTGCACGAAATGGCGCCTAGTTATAGCATAAAATTTTTTGTGAAATTCAGAAGAACCGCGGCTAAGTTAACGCGTCTCAATTGCTTTCTTTTTTTTACATACGTATATAATGCGTTGGGATTGGGAGACATTTTATCATCATATATCACGCTCAATGTTTTTCAAATACCAGCTTTCTTCTTTTCTAAATTATTTATAATTTCTTCTTTGTGTTGGTGGTAATGTTTCACATAAGAAATATTGATCAATGTACTTCGGTCTTCCGGTCATTTCTAATATTTTGCAATTTGCTATGCTTCCTGTATACAATACAAACTTCAGGAATTTTATTTACATTATAAGGATTTAAGTTATTTCCCACTGTTGAGATTTGTATTACTGCATTTAATTTTTGAATTGTATTGGTATTGCCCTCTTGTCGGTTTGACTTGAAATGTACGTTACGGATCACAGGTATGCGTTTGGATGCGGCTTTCACTTGGTATTAAGTCGTCACTTTACTGTTTTTTGGAGTGTAGCGTTTGAACATGGACGCACGTTTCAGTATTCAGTCTTAAAAACCATGTAAATAATCAATGTGTATATAGTTTCAAGAACCAATAAAATGTGATTTAGTTTGTCCCAATTATTATTAGCATCATTTCAACACCAGTATAAAATCTGCGGTCTATTAAATCAATATCAACCAACAAAGAGGACTGCAAATATTCAGTCAGGGAAGCTACAACCTGCATTTTTCTACTTCTCACAAAGGCCATATAAGCACTTCAACATGTGATCCTTCGAGCCGGATATTACAATACTAATAATTGGAATTTACAAGCATTAAATTGCATTGCATCATTTCAAGAATATAGGTAACGTTGCAATTTAAATTTTAGAAGCATTTTTCATGTGTTGACTGTACAACGCGTCACACATTCCAACAAATTTCACTCTTTATACCGCCTTATGAAAGAGAACGTGTTACAAGTTGCAGCTTCTTTGTTTGTCATTTGAAGCTGTTTGCATTTGTATGTAACAACAAGCGCTTAATGCATACGAAAGAAAGAGAAGGCGCTAGGAGATAAGATAGGTTCAATTGTTTGTATTTGTACACCTCCCTATTTTATCCCTTCACATTTCATTTATCTGCATTCGAAAATTGCTCATTGCGTTGATGATTTATAACTAAATAAAAAACTGAGTTTTATTTAGTTTTAAGAGTACACATATTCTAGTTTATCAATTTCAACATTTGCTTTCGTATTTATTATGTAAATATTAAACACGAAATTTATTTAGCTATATAAAGAACGAAATTAGCTCCATTGAAAGCCACCACCACCGAGCGCTTTATCGCATTCATAGTTCCTGTATCACCTGCACATCAGCGGTGGGTACATACAATCACCACCAGTAGCGTGGTATGATATTTTCAGTTTCAAATAACCATCAATTACAACATGGAGACTTAATCAATCCAGAGGGTATATTAAGGCGCGACTAACTCGTTTTATAAATCACGTTACGTCTTTAGAAGGAATTCACGAGAGTTCTGATCAGTCGATCCTTTAGTTTCGGAATTTTACGAATTAGATTTCAAGATTCTAGAGTAGGACCCCAATGCGGCGGACTCTGATTCTGAATGTGAAGGTAATTACTATTCCGCAATTTCTCGTGCCGAGAATTTGCTTCAGCATTGTAATAACGGGACTGGCCGTCGATCTGTTTCGCCAAATTCAAGTATAGGATCGCGTATACGCAACTCGGATTCACAAATTCGTTTGCCAACAATTAGCATACCTAAATTTTCTGGCGAGGATCCCTCTGATATCATTGAGTTCCATGCCATATTTAAAAATCTCGTACATGAGAATAGTTCATTAAACGATTTGCAACGTCTACACTAACTTAAAGCTAGTTTGTGTGGCGCTGCAAGTCAGATTGTTAAATCATTAGACTATCGCCCAGAAACGTACAATGTAGCATGGGAGGCCGTGTGTTTTCGCTACAATAATCCACGCATGTTGGTACACAACCATTTCAAATCTATTATTGAATTTGAGCCACTCAAGGGTGAGTCAGCTTCCAAGTTATATAAAATAAACGACATGCTGTTTAAGCATTATACAGGAATCAAGTCGTTGGCTTCAGATCAGGAGCTGTTGGAGTTTCTGATAATCTATATTGTTTCTAAAAAACTTGATCCTCAAACTTTCCGACAATGGGAAATCTTGAGAAATTCTTCAGGGCTTCAGAGCTACCCACACTTTCTGAATTCAAAGAATTCTTTTAAAAATCCGTTAAGTTGTTAGAAACCCTAGAGTTAAAACAAGTTAAAATAGAACCAGAGCGATCTATAAAACCGTCAAAGGCACAATCGAAATCATTCGTTTCAAATAGCCATTCGTGCGTTTATTGCAAGTGTGCTCATGCATTACATAGATGCGATGAATTTACAAAATTTTCTACAAGCAGTAGGATATCTAAAGCAAAGGCACTTCAAGTCTGTTTGAACTTTCTTTCAAAGGGGCATTTTCCAGTATTTTTGTAAAAAATGCTCGCTTAACATTTCTCAAGCGGTCCGAGTCTGGAATCGAACCCGGGACCTTGGGATTAGTAATCATACGCAAACCTACTTAATCCACAGAGCCACCCACAAACTCCATACCACCAACTGAGGTGGTGTTAGAGGGATTTACTAATTAAAGAATAGCTTAAGTAATTGAATCGAAATAAGTTTTTTAATTAGGATCGTACGATGAGATTTTCTAATGTTTCATTATCATAATCTGAAAATGTTTCAAATATGAGTTCTAGTGCAATCAACATTCAACCTTGTGCTATTTTAGTTTGTAATTTACAGTATGTTAACACCATACAAAAGCAAATATTTTAAATTTTTACTCCAATTCTGCAAATGTTTTATAACTGCTCCAGCTGAAGTGCATGCAAAATAGAAGCTTAAATAGTTTGTAGCAAGACAATTCAATAAATAAAAATAGTTTTAACAAATTTTTTAGTTAAAATTTACAAAAGAACATATAAATCGTGAAAGCCAGAAAGAATTGTTTTTAGTATTGGTAATAAAATTGTCTTTAAATACATGGTCCCGATCCTCATTTTATCGTGCCTAACTAAAAGGAATATTAATTAGTTGCTTAAAAAATCAAACTTCTTGTCTACTTACAACCTTTGGCCTTCTGTATTCTCGTCCATAGTTTCTAGTACAGCGGTATAGGGTACCGGAATACAAACAATTATATATTTAAATGGGGTGACTAGGAATTCGACCACCAAATAGATAATGAAGATTTTACTCATAAAACAATACACACTAAGTAAGGAACCAATTTCCGGAAATGCACTGTCTCCGATATACAGGGTGTTGAAGTTGAAAATTATAAAATTTATTTTCCATGCTACGCCCAAAATTCTCAACATATTTCAATGAAATCAGTAGTTTTGTGTCTAGATTGCTTTAATTTCATGTAAAAATCAATTCAATGTGCTAGATCAGTGGCATTGCATGTGGGTTGCGATTCCTTTTCCCCCTTATTTTTCTACGCCACTGATTCGATTTTAATTTTCTGATTATTATGTATCAATGAACTGCAGTCAAATAATATGCACGCCTACATTCAAGTCTAGGTCTCTCTGAAACCATAGATTTTTTGTATTCAAACGTACAAAATTCTAAAGAATCGATTAAAAATTAGAAAATGTAAATTGAATCAAAAAAAGGAACTGCTACTTATATGCAACAGCTAAATTATAAATTTCCAGGTAAACAAAAACTCACTTCCTGACCAATGTACCATCCTACGGTAAAGCATTGTACACTCTGTTAGTTCTTTTCACTTACAAGCCATCATATGTGAACGAAGTTAGAATAAGCACCATACAATTTTCAAAAAATATATATGTAGTTCGTTTATGACGTGCAGTGGCAAATACTCAGCGGTTGTGTTCAAAAATTGTACAGAAAACACAGAATTTAAAGTCGGCTATGTATGACTATTTGTTTTTACTCTATTCTCTTTGTTGTGCAAAACAATTATGCAAGTTGTAGAAGCTATGCTTACATAATTAATATTTTAGCATTATAGTGGAGCTAATAAAAGGACCTATGTTTTTATGCAAAACATGCCAGTTAATAATAATATTTCAGGCAAAACATAGCTCACGAATGTGCATAATTTACATAATCAGCCATCTTCAAATTTCTTTGTTGCACAGACGCTTACATTATACAAAACATCCTTTCCAATTTTTTTCTAATAAAAAGTTTAGATATGACATTTGTTACATAAGTTGAAGACGACTTTGATTTACTAATGGTTGATATATGTGACAAGTATGATTGTATGCTAAATAAAAAACTTTAAAAATGAGGAGTATTGTCCTCATTTATATTGCGTACCTGGGAACGACTTTCAGTGGTAAACAAGGGAATTTGCGTTATATTGTACGGGTAGTTTTTATTTTAAGATATATTAAAAACTGATAATCACAAAGCATACTTTTTGAACTAAGAAAAATTATAACAACAATTTTAATTTCTTTATTACCAAGAACCGTAGGGAAAGTGATCACAGTCAATTTTTATAAAAATAGTGTCGATTCCAACTTCACACACATCAAGTCTTTTTAGTACAAGCATTCATGACATCTATAACATCGTTATGCAACCTATTGCCAACTAGAAAAGTTCAAATTTATACGCATAGTTCGAAGTAATCCGACTATGTCCCTGGCTCGTAAGTAGAAAAGTCTTTCCCTGCCCGGGACGAACTTCCCTCTCATCATTAATATCAGTAGATTCTTTACATGTTTACTAATAATGTACTTCAATTAATGGTTTGTCGTTACTTATGTTCCTTAATTGGTAATCATCATTATTAGATCTTCAGTCCTGGAACTTTCAGCTTTCAGATTAAAACTAAAATTGGGAATGTTTACGGCCGATTTTCGGCACGTAACATACTATTTCCCAAAAATGCCTTAGAACGTATCTTGTCCTTCTATTTCTCCAATTTTTTTTTGTTTTCCACAGATATCTTTCTTCCTCTACTATTTCTATAACGTATTTGTTATTAACATTGTCTGTCCATGCTATCATCTTTATACATCTGAAGCACAACATTCCAGAAGGCTTCGATCTCTTTCTGTCTGCTTTTCCTACTGCCCCTATTTCATAGACGTACTGTGCTGTGCTCCACACATATGCTTTGAACAATTTTCCTCTTGTCTCTATGTTTGTTGTTTTTGAACATATCCGCTGTTCTTTCTTGTTAGATACAGTTCGGTCACCTTCTATTGCTTTACAGTTATATACCCTATTTCCCCGATATTCAGTGGTATGTGAAGGGAGGTAAGCAGCCTGTCACTGCTAAGTTAACCCAGTACTTGAACATTTGTCGAATTAAGTTTCTTCAATATATCATTTCGCTCAATCAACATTAGTTAAAAATATTCACAACCAACACCTGTAGTTGTTTATAGTAATCATCAGATTTAAGTGCACTTCTTTTTTCGTCATTAGATTTTTCTTCTTGAAAATAGTTGTACGTGTACCTTCACTTATATACGTTCTGTGCTAGCCTACACACTTCCCTGAAATTCCCACAACAGCCTATATACAGCTCGGTTCTACTCCTATTGTTTTCTAATTGTATGCTTTATTTTATCGAAATTCAGTAGTATGTGAAGTGGTTAAGCAGCCTGTAGCTGTCAAGGGTCCCTCAACATTTAGACATTTGCCGAATTAATAGTTTTCCAGTAAATACTTTCGTACTATTAACATTAGTTGAAAATATTGCAAGACCAGTATCTGTAGTTGTTTATAATAATCATCATGTTAGATGCGTACCTCCATCAATTTCTATTCTGAGCTGGCCTACGCATTTCTCTGAAATTCCCACATCCTACATCTTTCACCATCTGTGTGCAATAATCTAATCTAGGTCTACCTCTACTTCTTTTTTTTCCTATCTCTGCTTCTAATATATTGCGCACTATTTCCTCGTGCCTTAGTTTGTCCTATTATCCTATCTAGCCTAGCTATTACTGCTTTCCACATATTTCTTTCTCCCCTACCCTTTCCCGCTCCTCTGTGTTTGCAACTTTGTCTCCACATGATATCGTCATCATACCTCTGTAGCATAACACTTTAAGAGCTTCTATTATTTTCCTGTCCGCTTCTCCTATTGTCTAAGTTTCACAGCTGTACACTGCTGTGCTCCACATATACGTTTTCAGCAATCCTTTTCTTGTTTCTATGTTTGAACACAGCAGTTTTTTTTCTTGTTAAATGTAGCACGACCTTGTGCTAATCTTTGTTTATTATCTTTTGTGCTTTTCCCATCTTGCGTTACTTGGCTTGCTAGGTAGCAGAAATCCTTAACCTCTTGTAAGTTCTCGTTACTTATTTGTATTCTTGTTTTTGAATTATTTTCCCCCTCCTTTGCATACTAGAACTTTAGTTATATATTTCTTAATTTTCATACGGTATGTCTCTGTTAAAACTGTTTCCATTTCATTAAGAACAACTTCTAACTCTTCTTTGCTAGATGCTAATATCGCTATATCATCTGCAAATCTAAGCACATCTATCTTTTGTCCGTGTATAGTAATTCCAAATGTATTCTCGCATTTGTCAGTATTCATTGCTTCTTCTATGTGCAAGTTAAAAATTAATGGGGATAAGGCACACACCTGTGTCACCCCTTTCCTAATATTTACTTTTCTACGTTCCTACTCTAATTCTATTGCAGATGTTTGCTCTTTGTGTAAGCCATGTACTATCCGTCAATCCCTAAAACTCATTTCAATCTCTTTGAGTATTACGAACATCTTTTTCCATTTTATTTTGTGGAATGTTTTTTCCAAATCTACAAACCCTATATACACGCTTTCCCCATTTTCTATTGTTTTCTCTATTGTCATTCTCAGAGCTGAAATGGAATCCCCTGTTTCACATAAACCCAAATTGATCTTCTCCTAGTATTTCTTCTAATCGTTTTTTATTCGTCTTTGTACAACTCTAGTTAATATTTTTGACACGTTTGCTGTCAGACTTAATGTTCGAAAATTTTCACATCTATCCGCGCCACTCTTTTTTGGTATAGTGACTATGATGTTACTTTTGAAATCTTTGGGTATCTCGCCACTCTCATACATGTAGCTTACAAGTTGGAAGAGACGTTCTATTACTGCTTGTCCAGTGGCTTTTAGAGTTTCTGCTTGTACCTTATCTGTACCCGGCGCCTTACCATTTTTTAGACCCTTTAATGCTAATTCAAACTCATCTCGCGGTATAGGATATCCCAAGTCATCATTTTCAATGTCTGGATCCTGTTTTATTGCTGTTATTTCCTATCCTGCATATAAATTCCCTATATATTCCTGCAATCTAACCACTTTCTCTACATTTTCTTTAATGACGTTTCTTCTCGTGTCCCCATATCTAAGCTGGATTTAACGTTATTCCATTCTGTTTCTACTTCCTTAGTATCACAAATTTTCCCGAAATCTTTCAGCAATTCATTTCACTTTTTTTTTAATCTTTCATAGACATCTCTATCTTTTGGTTTACCAAAGTCAAAGTGCCTTTTTCCATTTTTTTATTTCAAATTTTTAAATTTAAGAGCTGGCTTCATAATTACGGTGTTATGGTCTGTGTCTATATCTGCTTCTGGATAGCTTCTACAGTCTTTTACTTGATTCCTAAACTGTTGTCTAATAAGAATGTAATCTATTTGATATCTTCCTATATCCCCGGGCATCTTCCACGTGTATCGTCTTCTAGCATGATGTTGAAATAATGTGTTTGTAATGGTTATATTGTTTTTGCCGCAAAATTCTACTAACCTATTTCCCTTGTCGTTTCTCGTGCCTAAACCAAATGAACCTACTACCGCTCCTTCCCTGCCCTCACCTACAACTGCATAAAAATCTCCGGTCCTCTTACGTATTTTAGTATGTCTTCGATATCTTTGTAAATCGCTTTACCTCTTTCTCACTGTGCCTGGAGATGGGCATGTATATTGTAACTGTATTTATTGGTTTAGATTCTAATCTAATCATGAGTACTCTATTGTTCTTTTGAAAGTAGTTTTCTACACAGTGGCCGATCTTTTTCAACATAACTATCCCCACACCCGAATTTCTTTCCTCTGCTCCTGTATAAATTACCCTGAAGTCTCCGCTCCAAAAATCCCCCGTTTCTGGCCCCCGAACTTCGCTGAATCCTACTATGTCTAGTGCTAACCTATCCATTTCAATTTTTAAGTTCTTTAGCTTACCTACGTGCTTCATACTTCTGACATTCCACGCTCCGACTCGCAGAATGTTCCTGATTCTTTTTCTAAGTTTTCCGATCACATCCTCCATAGTAGTCCCCTCTCGGAGATCATAATGGGAAACTATTTTACCTCCGGAATATTTTGTCTCAGAGGATGCCATCATTTTAAATACAATTTAAGTACGCTTTGTACTTGGGAGGTAATGTGGTGGTTTTCAGTTGCCTTCCACATCGCGGTAATGTGTTTTAGAATACCATACCGACTCCTATGGTCTCTGCCAATCTAAGTACCGAAAGTGCCACTGCGCTCTTTCGGGGACCTGTCTTAGTCTGGTTCCTTACTAAATTTGGTTGAACCTGTAGTTTGGCTCTTTAGATCACTGGAACACAGTAGGCATTCCACTTCTTCAAGGTGTAGGTCCATTCGGAATGGCAATTATGCCCGTTCAGTCATATTAAGTAATAAAACATTTTCTCCAGTAACCTAACCTATCCACTATTTTTGCATACACATATTATTTCGACTCTCTAGCAACCGCGAAGATGACCGCAGGAACACGCAGGTTGCATCACCAATGGGTGGCCAGGATTGAAGCTTTTTTTATGTAGTTAAACTTGGTCACTTGGACAATTATCAGATTTTCGTTCAAATAATCACATATTTGTGAATTATAATAAAGATTATGCTAATATAATTTTAACTTTAGTTATAATACGAAGAAAATTAAAACATAATTGCAGTAGTTTTAAAATGGCCGTTTGCACCACATTCATAATTCCAGATTTAATTAGTGTTAAGGAGAGAATAGTATGTACTTTCATTTGCACCACACAAATAATCGTTTTTAACTGTTACTTAAAATAAGTACCCAAAATTCCTCTCTCAAATATATTAAGGAACGATTTCTAACCTCACACCTTAAAATGTAAACACATATCAATATAATTCCTTTTTAATCTATAATTTTTCTTCCTGTGTGTTTCTAGTGTTGGATAATTTTTGTATTATAAGATTTTGTATATTATGGACAATGGGTTTCCTACACGAATTATTTTAATGGGAAGGATAAATAATTTACATTTGTTTGTGTTTCAAAAATTTAGATTAATCAAAAGGACTGTCTTACAAGTATTACCTGAAATAGAACATTTGTTAGAATTTAATAAGGATGATGTTAAGTAAGTTGCAATGTTAAGAATGTGCCAAAATTCAAAACACGCAGAAATTTAAAAAATACATTATTATTGTTGCGAGCTACTATTAGGCAACCCATCAAACATACACAAGCGCCGCAAGCACTGCATATTCTACAGCGATCGAGAAGCTTCTGGCAATTATTGGAGGATGAGTCATCCTTTTTAATTCACGATATAAATAAGACCGATTATGAAGTACAGAGTTAGTCTATACCAGAATGTCGGATATAAATTATATCGTGTAAAGTAAAAGTAGTTGAGCTTTTGGAAGTCCAAGAGTATACTTAAATGTTATATGCTGTGTCTAATGTACATGCAGCTTGTAGTATACATAAATAGATAGAAGTGTAATAAATAATAGTTGTGTTAGGGTTATTAATGGACCTATGGTAAAGAAGTTAGTTTAAGAAGATATTAGTGCTTGTAAATTCATTAGTGTGATAGTGCTTCATTGTTAATTGGACTGAAAACGGGTCGACGAGGTTTTGTGTAGACTACCGGCGGCTTAACAATGTGACAAAGAAAGACAGCTATCTTTTGCCCCAGTATTGATGACACCTTACATACTCTATCCGGATCTAAATGGTTTTCGACTTTAGACTGGAAAAGCGGATACTGGCAGATTGGCTTGGAGCCAAACGATAAAGAAAAATTGCGTTTACAATTGCAACTAAACTATGGCAGTTCAAGGTCATGCCATTTGGATTATTCAATGCCCCTGCTACTTTTGAACGATTGATGGAGTCGATACTGTGTGGCTGTCCTGGAAAACATGTCTGGTGTACCTAGACGACGTGATAGTGTTAGGCCGGTCTTTTGAAGAACACCTTAAGAACCTAGAGCAGATATTCCAAAGATTACACGGGGCAAACCTTACATTGGACCCCAAGAAGTGTCACCTATTTGGAAAAGAGGTAAAATACCTAGGACATGTCATTTCGAAGACCGTAGTAAGAGCTGACCCTGACAAAATAAAAACGGTACAAGAGTGGCCTACACCAGCAAACATACACCAACCACGCAGTTTTCTAGTATTGTGCACATATTACCGACGTTTTATACTTGGGTTTGCAGACATTGCCAAACCGTTAACGAAATTAACCGAAGATGAACAAAAATATGATTGGAACGACGACTGCCACAGCGTATTTGAACAACTGAAACGGCTAACTAGTTACAGCACCAATTTTGAATTATCCACGGATGGAGGGAAAATTTGTGTTGGATACTGATGCCAGTAAAACAGCTATAGGAAGCGGTCTTTCTCAAGTGCAAGACGGACAAGAAAACGTTATTGGGTATTTCAGCAAGTTTTTGTCGCGGCCAGAAAGGAACTATTGTGTAACAAGAAGGGAGCTGTTGGCCCTCATCAAATCTGTAGAGCACTTTTATAAGTACTTATACGGCCGTAAATTCCTGTTGAGGACAGACCACTCTGAACTAAAATGGTTACTGTAGTTTAAAAATCCTGAAGGGCAAGTTGCAAGGTGGATAAAGCGGCTGCAGGAATATGACTTTGACACAGAACATCGTGTAGGAACTAGCCATCGGAATGCAGACGCTTTATTAAGGAGACCTTGTCCGGTAGACTGCAATCATTGCTCCAAATGGAAGCGAAAATAAGTGTCATCCATAGAATGACAGTAACCGATGATACTTGGCAACCCGAAAGAATACGAGAAGACCAGGAGAATGACGTCGAATTGGGACGTATTATTGAGTGGAAAAGTAGAGGACAACGACCAGCTTGGGAAGAAATTAGTATTTCAAGTAGGAGCCTGAAGGCAAACTGGGCACAGTGGGACTCCTTGGTGATTGAAAATATAATCTTGCAACGACGCCTGGAATGTGAAGACGGCACTGAGAGGCTCCAAGTGATAGTGCCGAGAAGCAGAGTATTGGAAGTGTTGCAGCACGTGCACGATGATATTTCCGGAGGGCATTTTGGCGTGAAAAGAACTCTCGAAAGAGTAAGAGATAGATTCTATTGGGTAAACTGCAAAGAAGATGTGAAGGAGTGGTGCCGGAAATGTGAGTTGTGTGCCTCTG
>JARFIW010001418.1:600000-777137 GCA_036346225.1 Platerodrilus igneus
TGAAATGTTCAATTTAGGTTTAAGATAATCGAACATACGTTAGTTTTGCTACTTCTGAGTGTATAGGAGTGTAATCTATCATATTTGGCCCCCACCGACTATGTATGTTTCCCTATTTAGTTTTCTCGATTATATTTCCCCTAAAGGACATTCGGTACGCGAAGTTATCACACTCTCTTCCTACAAGTCATAAAGACTGTCTTTTATTTCCAACTTGAGTGCGATTATATTATGTTAAGATAACTGTAGTTTATAATTTATTAGGTCCAAGATAATTGGTAAGTAATATATAAATGCATATAGGTGCGCTTGAAAAAAAAAATTTTTTGATTTAAATTAAGAGCTTTCGTGTTCCCCGAAAAATTTTGCTTTTTCGAATAGGGGTAGTGTACCTTTTTTAAATACTCCGTTCAAATTACCATCTTATTAGGTATTGCTGTACATGACAATACATAATATTAGATTTAGGCAACTCAGATCGTAATATTATACACTTCAAATAACAGTTTAGTTGTCAATTAGAACACCCTTCATACTTGTATTAAGTTTATTTGAATTTGTGGTTTGGTTACAATGTAAATAAGCATCTACAGTCGTATTATATATATATATATATATATATCATTTGATGATGTAGTGAAGCCATCTACCATAAAGATTTACAAACTTGTGTAAATTGTTTAACAAAACGCCGCTAGGACTATTTATCCGCGTCGACTTCTGCAACGGGTTTCCTTATCAAATAGAGGCATTCAAAGGTTGTCCTTTAAGAGAACAAGATGGGTCATTTGGAGACCTGCGACTTTAGAATAGCTATTGCAGAAGTGTTGGCAGGGTTGTGAAAGCATTTCAGCGACTGCTTTTAATTAATCGCAATAGTGTATTACTAATATGTATTCAAGCGTTAATTCTTGTTCTTTTCCACAGGGCATTAAAGTAATATTAAAGTAGGATCCTGTCTTAAAGTCACCTAGAATGCACACACGTGTTTTACCAACTTAGCTTTGGGGAATTGTTGAAGTAATTACATCTTAAACCAATGTTGTTAATCTTCAATGCTGTATAATTTATTCAGCTTACCATCTTATTTGGATTAGGTAAATTAGACAACTTGCTGTCGAGTTTGAAGAAAATTTTAGGACACACCAAGAGGTCAAAGCCTAATTATGTCACGGACATATTATTCCGGTTGGTGATACAAGTGGTATTATTTTAAACTGCACTTCCAAGGTTTGTACTCTTTACATCTCATTTGAAGGCAGTGTTGTTAGCTTTGTTTTGTTTATATTTCATTTGAGGTTTATTATATAAACTAGGGAAGTAAGAATTTGTGTTTGGAATTTAATTCGAACTTAAAAGTCAGATTTGGATTTGATGTATGCACTGATTCTTTTTGTGATAAGATAACATAGATCAATACAATTAAATAGACCCCTAGTATTAGTATCATAAAGATTTGCTTGCTATTATATCTATCATCTATCTGATAAAGGTGGAGAAAGAGAAACATATTTATATCAAAAATTGAGATTATATATCAACTTAATTATCAAGCTCAATTGATGCTGGAGTTAAAGTTCACCCAGAACATCTATTATTTACATAATTGATTTTGTATATAAATTTAAACGTGATTTTGCTTCCCTTGTCATTTAGCTTTGGAATATTATACGTTTTATATAATTATGAAGTATTAAGATCTATACATTTTAATTATGAGCAGAAAACAGATCCAGTTTTTTTTATTGTAATTTTAAGAACCAAGTATGTATGTTCAGGTTTTTTATACTTTGAGATTTAAAATAATAAGAATAATTAATTTTTATTTAAAATAAACGAAACCAAATTTATTATGGAATATCAGTCTGTTGCTTTGTTAATTTGTACAGAAATGTTTTTGCGTTTCACTATATAATCTAAGAAAATTTCCATCTCTTTTTATTGAAAGAAAGATTTTACAGTAATTAAATATAACATATTCTATTGATATTTGGTTATGTTATGAGATACAAAGTGATAATTACAATATCGTATTGCTATAATTTTGAACTACATTGGAGGCGGAAATTGTTGCCTCCTGTCTTTTATTTTTAAACTTATAATTTCTTTCAGGTATCTCATCGTTGTACTTAATTTTCTTGTATTGACAACAATTTCTTTTGGGTTCTATATTTCCCTTTTTTGCTAAATGTAGTGGCGCTCTTTCATCTTTGGAAACAACCCCTACGCCCGTAAAGTCTAGAGTTTAGCTGTGAGGCACACAGAAAAGGAAAAATTGTAAGAAGTTACTTCAGGACACCTTTTCTTCATATTAAATATGAGTTAGAAGGCATGCCTAAAAAACAAATACAATTTGGAAGTCTAAGTTTACTAAGACTCCAAGCAGTGTCCTGACATTGCAAAAAATTATGTTTTCCGTATCTCTCAATATACGAAGAAATCGATAAGAAGCCCCTCCCAATTTTCTAATCTTGTTTTTCATAGTAAATTTTTTTTTTTTGAAAAATTAAGAGTTTGTTGACTTTTATAGGCACAACTTTAGTTTAAGTTATGATCGAACGGACATTAGATTCCAGTTGAACCGAGTAACATTTTTATTTTAAACAAGTGCTGTTTATAATACTGCTGAGATTAGTAATTATTGCGTGTGTCCGCCTCCATATTTCTAACATATGGTGACGGTGTTTACGGAGGTTGTACTACTTTAAATTAGCCACACTACTCCAAACACATGCATAAGCGAAAGGAAAATTTGCATAGCTTGTATGTACATTTGCGTGTTCAGTTTAACAATGCGCGCCTTATTTACGTAAATATTACTAACCAAAGTACAGAACTAATTTTCTCATGAATTCATATCTTTCACAATTGGCATTTTTCACGTATAAGGGACGTTTGTCGATCCTTAAGTAGCAACGTATTGTACAAACGCTAATATTGGTGATATATGTACACCAAAAATGCTTATTAATAAAGACGTCGACCCAAATGAGATTGTGATCGTGATATATTGCTAGATGACGTTTGGTGATATGAAGCGGAAAACATGAATTGCTCGCTAAAAAAGCGTTTGACACGAACATCAATTTTCTAGATTGCTTGTCACAACACCACGCTTGTAACAATTTCTTAAAAATTGCATTCTAGAGAGATGCTGTATATTCCAATCTATGCGACGGAATATACTACCCATTCCCAAGATACATCCCAAGACGTATTTACTCTGTGCTTCTTGGACAATAATGCTAGTAATTAATATCATTAACGGTAACTACTTTACAACAAACGTTAGAAAATTATGCCAGTCTCACAAGCTAGTAATTAAAGCAGGGGCGTGCAGTCCATGGAAGATATGGAAGCACCGCTTCCCCTAGTTGTTATAAGAATAAGTATTTAAAGTTTGTTCAGTATTTGATACAGCATTCATTGCCCATTGACATACATTGCTCTTTGAATCTTTCATCTGTGGGAGAAATTATCTCCCACGCTAAAATAAAACACGTAACTATCAGGATGTAAATAGATTATTTTTATTTTCTGCATAACTATAAACACACTTAAAGCAATCATTCATAAACAGTATATCCAATATAACATAACCTTCTTATCTAAAACATAAAGTGTCTCCACTATTCCCAATGTGGAAATTACAAGTTAGAAAATCGATAGAGTAGGAACTAAAACATAAAATGTCTACACATGAGTAAGTTACCTCTTCAAATAAATACAAGAAACCGAATAGAAAAGTATTCATGTTGTCTACATCATCATCTGTAAACGACCGATCATACATAATCGCGCCCCCTCGTCTGTCAGCAAAGACTTTTTGAACTTGACCACTTTGCGGCATTTTCGTGTGCCTTATTGTTTATAGTTATTAATACTTAGATTTTTTATTGCTTGATAAGTAAATTGAACGTTACAGTCACCTTAATTTGAATTTTTATGTCCTTAGGTTTATTATTTTCTTAACCAAAAATGACTTTTTAATATTTCTAAAATAAGATGATTTAGTTTTACTTCAAACAATAAATAAGTTTTAAAGATATATCTTTGTTAATGTGGGTGCAATTCTTAAAATTGGCAAAATAAAAGAGCAACGTGGCTTCCTCACATTTTAACAGCTGGCTCTTATTGCAAAATTCGCAGAATATTTTATTGGTTATATTTTAGCATATTTTTTAAAAAGGTTGGTCCAATTCTAAGAGAAAGTTTATTGGCATCAAAGGTTTTGAATAACTTTTTAGGTAATTTAAAAATTCAAAACAATACAAACATTAACAATACATAAATCAGCAAAATTAATTATTTCAAATTCAAAGAAATAAAGCAATATGCTGTAATACGCCTCCAAAACAACACATACTTTCTTATATCTACTTTTTTGCTTCTACACAAAGGTCAAGCTTCTTAATTTACACTGTAATAAAATTTTTACTTTTTGGTTAATATAAGGCAGAGGGTAGCTTCAATTAAAATGACATAGAGCCAAACAGTGTTGCCAAAAAGAATTATCTATGCTCGCGGACTAGTTTCGGGGTCTATCCCTGCGGAGGCAGGGACCCCTATTAATTAACCTGTCTTTATACAATTTTAGGGCGCCACTACGTCAAATACATAAACAAAATATAATCTTCTTAAGGAAAGACCTAGATAAACCTTAAAGGAATTAACTTATGCCTGAAGATAGATATCCAACAATATAACTGTGCTTCTTTTACACTTAAACATTGTAGCTAGAATTTCAGAAATAAAACTATTACAGCAGTTTGCAGATATGTAATAAAGTTATTTGATGTTCTTGTATATACAAAAAAATAAATAAAATAAATTAAAGACAATCATAATTATAAGAGCATGAAGTGGAAAGGTCTTATCAATGCTGAATCGACAAATTAGCAGTTGTTAGTGGGTGAGGCCTATCATAAAAATTATATCTCATTACATTAAGCGAACGCTTCAAACCTAGCAATTTTTAATGGGTGAAGCCCATCATAAAAAAAATATTTCATTACATTAAGCGAATGCTTCAAGCAAAGATCTTTGTTCTTGGCTCACAAGGATAAGTCAAAGATTAGCTTATCATACAATTTGTTACAGAACATATGTTTGACTTGTTTCAGTAAACATGTAACTCCAGATGTTTATCTAGCAGATGTTAAACCAAGATGTGCCCTAATCGACTATTTAAATTTAACAAGTAATACAAAAAATTTAGCCAGATCATCTGACACAGTCTAAATAAAGTGAATTTTTTTTTACTGGAAAGCTTTCTAAATCTATAGTCAAAAACACTAAAATTATTTCAAATCGTTAAGCAAATTATCTTATATGTATTCAGTGACGCATAATTTATTTTAATAAGAGAGCTTTTATACCTTAGTATATGAAAATATAACAATATAATAATACAATTTTTAAATAGTTTAACAATAAAACTTTAATATATTTAATGATCGGAAATGTATTGAATAATCTAAAAATCATTTAGGAAATTATTTATCCTCTAAGTCGACAACGTTACACAATGAATTTAATTCTTGCTTGGGTCGATGTTTGTTACAACAAATAAGAACGTACTCACCGAAGGAAAGTGTTTACACACACTTACAATACCTGTGGATTGTAACCACGTGCCAAGGTCGTTACATTATCAACGGATGGGATGCCATCTCCAAAGCTTGATCGACTTTCATACATCACAAAATTATGCAAATCAATTACTGAAATCCATTATATATTTATTATTAAAGGTGAAACTTATAGGTGAAAATGCTTGCGTTTTATAGATCCTCTACACTTCGCTGATTGTCTTCAATAAATATTTGCCCTCTTCATATACCATGCAACGTGTCTCTGCCAAAATCTAATTTAATTCACTCATCTTGGTAGGAAAACTTTAGTATTGCTTCTTTATTTGACTACATCCGGTACAAGAATGCATTAGGTACATCGGGCAGACGCCTTGAAACCCCCACGCGCATGACTGCGCGGATAGATAAACAAGTCGACTACATATTTACGCCTGGATCGCGGCAATCCATCAAACATATAGCAATTTGGTAATTGCCTATAGATGAAAACGTTACACTGCCTCTCTCCTCCAAAAAAAAAATGAGAGGTGAACAAAATCAAAATAACCAAAACCGCAACATTTTTTTTTATACGGTTCAAATAAACAAAGAACAAAGTCTAACATAAAATATGACTTGACTCCAAAAAAGAATTTAACCATGTAAGGGATTAAATTGGGGGTATTGGACAATAATTAATACACCAAAATTTATCAATTGGGTGCTACGGTATCTGCGCATACCACACGTCCGTGAGGAGTCATAATTGGAAATACATAATTGGGAATTGTCAAATAAGTAAGTCCAACACTCAAAAGTGAACAAGAATAGAATGACATATAATGCAAGTCAAGGATACTTGTAAAAATACAAAAAAAATTAACGAAAATGGTCAAACTTATATCGATAAATGCTGATACTAATTCCAAAAAACTTTTACAATATTTTTTAATTCTACTAATATTGACTTTATACCGAAATCTATTTACATAATTACAACTATATTCGTCAGCTCCACCAAACAAAGGAACTTCAAAGTGCTGAAGAATATCAAAATATCGAGGTCAGAATTACCAATCAGAGCGGAATTCTGCCTGATCAAATTTAAATCACACAACTCTGTGATCATGTAGCCTTTCCTAGACATCACCAAAGAACATCGACCATATAATGAAGCATTCAACTTCCTAAAAATTTAACTTGACAATAATTCAAGCTAAACACTACCGTAAACTACTCCTTCACTATACTACGATATAGTCTTTATATCCGAACAGGATATAGCAAAACCCAAAAATGAACTAAGTTCAAATAAACCAAACATGTTGGTCTACAATCATTTTATTTTAAGATTGCCTACTGACAACCAGCCAATAAAGAATTTCATCAGAACTAGCAAAAAAAAATAAAAGTATTCCCACAAATAGGAATTCCTTAACTATACTGTACATACTATATCAAATAACTATGAACGAAAACAAAAACTAATACTTACAGAAGTAAATTATTCTAAAGCAGCTTATTTAAAGAAGACATACTAACCCAAAAAAAAACACCAAAATTTGTAAAACGCAAGCTAAAAAAAACGCGTGCACTCAAACGTACTTTTTCACCACGAAAATGTCCCTATTTAACCTAACATCTCCACTATCATTAAGGTAAGATCATATCAAAAAACAGGACTGAACTACTAGAAAACGAAAAGGCGATATAAAGTGTTTCCTTGCGAACTATCTTCTAAAATCAATAAAGCGAAAACATACTAGTCACCATCTAAAATATTCTATAAGACCAAAAAAATTCCTTAACTAGATCAAACAGTAAATAGGCAAAAATGTTCCTTACTTCTAACCAAAACATCAAGAGCATTGCTTACCCTTCAGAAGCGTCATTTGGATCCAAAGTAGAAAAAGACTTCAAATCTTTAATAAGCCATCTACTAGCTTTTGATCCATCTACATTACTCAAATCATATACCACACCTGAGCACTTCTTTTTGACAATGCTCAACACAAACTAGGAAATTATTTATCCTCTAAGTCGACATCGTTACACAGTGAATTTAATTCTTGCTTGGGTCGATGTTTGTTACAACAAATAAGAA
Source organism: Platerodrilus igneus (assembly GCA_036346225.1). NCBI lineage: Eukaryota > Metazoa > Arthropoda > Insecta > Coleoptera > Lycidae > Platerodrilus > Platerodrilus igneus. Next base: position 607,678 of record JARFIW010001418.1, read on the forward strand.
CGTACTCACCGAAGGAAAGTGTTTACACACACTTACAACACCTGTGGATTGTAACCAGGTGCCAACGTCGTTACATTATCAACGGATGGGACGCCATCTCCAAAGCTTGATCGACTTTCATACATCACAAAATTATGCAAATCAATTACTGAAATCCATTATATATTTATTATTAAAGGTGAAACTTATAGGTGAAAATGCTTGCGTTTTATAGATCCTCTTCACTTCGCTTGTAACGTTCCGTTTATTTTGTTACCTTATATTAGAGAAATATGTATATAAAGTCCCTTAGTTTGTGTAAATAATTCATCAGTTTAAAATATAACAAAGAGCGCATTGCCCGCACATCCCTTCATAATTTCGACAGTTTTTTTTGGAGGTAATCAAAAAGGCGGAGGTCTGTGACGTTTATGAGGTAAGTTATCAAGTGGAGTTCGTGTTATAAAAAAAATCGCTTAGAGCGGATTTATTCAGTTCTTACATGAAATATGTAGTTACAATATCATAGTTAATCGATCGTTTATTTTGGTGGTTCAGGGGAAGTTATAATACAAGTGCCGAGTTTTGATTGTTGATCTTCGCTAATAACGTCACGTGCTGCACGTGGTTAATCATTCTGTTGTAGGTTGAGGCATCCTCTTTTGTTGTTTACGTTTTAGAAGTATTAATTAGTGCCAATGAATTTGGGAGTTACTGTCTGGAGGATGAATGGAAATCTCGTTACGGTTGCGGCAGGCCCGTAATATAACCCAGTTGTTGGGGATCAAGTAATAGATTAATTGTCACGTGTTTGAAAGTAAAAAACTCGACACCCTCACAGTGTTGACTGGTACAATCCACCTTACAAAGTAAGCGACTGTATTCGTAGATTTTACAGTGCAGCCCCAAATACGTCGATTATAATTGAATGTTTATGTAATTAAACTAAAGTTGTGTTAATTTCTTATCACCGAGTCTTAAAGTGCGTGCGCTTTATTGATACTTTACCGTTGTCGTGAACAACAAACACATTTAACTAGTATAAATAGTTAAACCCTATTATTCCCAATTAAGGTAATATTTAAGACAGTTGTACTGATACTTCCATTTATTCAAAATTATTATGATTACATATATGCTGAATTAAGATCACAATTTACATTTTGAATTGGAAGATTTGTTGCCGTTAAGTTAGTAGCGTAGGGTTGCAGGCACACGGTGTCCTACGCATTACGATTCAAATATTTTATTAGTTACTGTGTAAGTAGAGCAAGTGGGGGTGTCATGTGCACTCAACTCCACCTTAATTTTATTACACATTGCTTTACTGGCCAGTACACCTTTTAGTAATAATAATTGTATGCCATTTACTTTATCGACAATATTACTTGTGGTAATGTTTACATTTACTTGTTCATATATGTATGTGCCATATTTGTTTATGTAACCAACCCATGTATTTATTTCAGTCGTTGGGATTTGTTAATAGAATTAAGTAAAGTTGTCTACGTGCATTATTTTAGTAAGAAGTTTATGTTAGTAGGGTGAATTCAATCTCTCTACTCTGCGAGGATTTTCTGAGGATTTTATGTTAAATATTGAGCTGCAAGGAGTCTACCGACCAGTGACGAGATTCTCCTTTGTCATCTAGCATTGTGACATTACTGGTGGTGCCCACCCGATTTTTGACGTTTTACCGAATTTACATCTCATTATAATTGTCATCTTAGGGCATTTAGAAATCCCATTCTACGACTTTTGTTTGACCTACCCCTCACCGGCTAGAGCTAGGCTGCTCACGGGTCCCGATCCGTCCCTTGGTGTCGTAGTGCTGAATTGACCCGTAACACGCTGATTGTCTTTAATAAATATTTGCTCTCTTCATATACCATGCAACGTGTCTTTGCAAAAATCGAATTTAATCCTACTCATCTTGGTAGGAAAACTTTCCTACCACGTTTTTTAGTATTGCTTCTTTATCTGACTGCATCCGGTACAAGAACGCATCAGGTACATCAGGCAGACGCCTTGAAACCCCCACGCGCATGACTGCGCGGATCGATAAACAAGTCGACTACATATTTACGCCTGGATCGCGGCAATCCATCAAACATATAGCAATTTGGTAATTGTCTATGGGTGAAAACGTTACAACACATAGTCACACACGCACGCTTGTCACACAAGCGCGCGCGCAACACACACCCACACTGGGTATTCTTCAAAATGCGGAAAATGGAATTTACTTATGTTAAAAAAAGAGAAGTATTAAAAATCTGAGATTCAAAAAGAGATAGAATTAAGTAGTATAAGTGCCAAGTTGAAGCGCTTCTACACTAAAAAATCTCACGGCACGCTACTAAATTCAGCAGTGGAAAATATAAGGTCCGTACCTTAGGTAACTCAAAAAATTTGACACTGTCAGATAATACTAACAAAAATGCCAAACGTAATTGAGCGTTGTTGCGTTGATGTATGGTAGCGTACATGATTTAGATTTGCCTACCTTTCAAATTAAAACACCTATCACCGTGGCAGAATTGAATAGTGCGTTGACATACAAAGAAGATTCGAACGCTGTTTGGAGACCTTATATTTTCCATCCTTCAATTAATAGTTCGATTGAAGCTTCCATCTGTAATATAAAGAAAATTAGTAAAAATATTAAAATACGGTTTATGAAAGATTATTAGGTGTCAATAGGGACGCATGCTTTAGGGGTTGTAGGATTATACCACTTTACCAGACCACTCTCATCGTACTAAACTTTTGGTGGAAGGATCAATAAAATCGGTCGGTCCGTTCTATAATTATTAAATAAAAGGTGTTCTATTGCGTACAATAAATTTAAATTAATTATTCTAGTTAGCTTAGGTTTTATGAAATACAGTGCTACAGCAAATGTTCAAAATGCATCTAAATACCTGAGATGTTACAAATTTTGTTTTATTTTCAAACAAATGAACAGTTTGATATGTCATTTCTGTTGATATAGTAATTTAAGTATAGTTACTATCTAGTAGTAGTTAGTACTTTAAGAATGGTTTACAGTCTGGCCGAGAGAGTAGGGTTAATTTTTATTTAGGGAGCCTAGAATAAACGTGCCCAACAAACGGCGGCTACCTTTAACCAAAAGCATCCGGATAAAAAAGTTTGAGGAATATGAATCTGTTGAAAATAAAAAACGTACAGAACCTAGATTGTTAAACGAAGAAGCACAAATTGAAGTTTTAGAACAGTTTGCAGCAAATCCTACCAGTTCAGTACGGCGAGTATCTAATCTGATGCGAATTTCAATCGATTTAGTTTATAATATGACGCAATTACATAAATTCCATCGATATGAAATGCAGATCTGTCAAGAAGTACATGAATATTTCTTTGATCGAAGACTGCAGTATAGTGAGACATTGGGTGAAATGATAAAATAATGATCCAAATCTTTTACAGAACATCAGTTTTTCTGATAAATTCACACTTTTTTAAACGAATGCATTAATAAACAGAACTGTCTCTATTGAGGGTCATGTGAATCCGCATATTTTTAGAGAAGGGCATACTCAGTGAGCAGAAAAGGTAATTGTGTTGGCAGGTATCTTGGGGGACACAATTATTGCTCCTTTATTCAACGATAGAAGTTTAAATGGTGAAATTTATTTGAACATGCTGCAGGATACCATCAATTCTCTAATCTCAGAAACTATAGAAAATCAATATGATGAACATAGAAATTTGCAACTGGATGAAGACCTGCTTTATTATCAACAGGATGAAGCCACTCCCCATTATGTGCTGGCCGTTCGGCAGTGGTTAAACAAGAGGTTTCCTAATATAAGTGGATTGGCAGAAGAGGAGGAATTGAGTGGCCACCAAGATCTCCTGATCTTACTCTACTCGATTTTTTCTTGTAGAGTTACATAAAATCTATTGTTTACAAGACTCAGCCACTGCTTATGCAAGATTTACAAAATAGAATAATAAGGACGTGTAGGGCTATCGCCGAGAAACTTTTCAAAACGTTAGAAATGAATTTGAAAGCAGACTCAACCATTGTCTGACAAATAACGGTGAACATTTTGAATATTTGTTGTAACGTAGTATTTCATAAAATCTAAGATAACTAGATTAATTAATTTGAATTTATTGTACGCAATAGAATACGTTTTATTGAATAACTACAGCACGATCGACCTATGTTAATGATCTTTTCGCCAAAAGACTTGGTTTTTTAACAGTTTTATTACCATGTAATACAAAATTCAGGTTGCTATTTAAAATTTTAAAGTTGAGTAGACTGTGAGTCTCTTTCAAATGGACCTGCACCTTGTAGAATTTTTAGATTATTATAACGGGTAGAACGGCCTGAACCAAAGGTCTTACCAAACTGGTAAGGTCTTTAGTGAGGAACCAGACTAAGACAAATCCCCAAAAGAGGGCAGCAGCTCTCTTAGTACTTAGATTGGCAGAGACCATAGGGGTCGGTATGGCATTCTAAAACACACTTTCGCGATGTGGAAGGCAACGGGAAACCATCACAACTCCCAAGTACACAGCGTACTCATATTGTTTTAAGGTGATATCATCCTATGGGGTAAAAGATTCTGGAGTTAAAATAGTCCCCCATTCAGACCTTCGGGAAGGGACTAATTCGGCGGATGTGATCTGAAGTTTTAAAGGAAGAGCAGGAAGCGTGGAATGTCAGAAATATGAAGCAAATAGGTAAGTTAGAAAACTTGAAAATTGAAATGCATATGTTAGCTCTAGACACAGTAGGGATCAACAAAATTCGGTGGCCAGAAACAGGAGGCTTTTGGAGTAGAAACCTTAGGGTAATTCATACTGGATCAACGAAAAGAAATTGGGTGTGGGGATGGATGCAAAAAAATTAACACTCTGAAGAAAATTACTTACAGAAGAACGAAAAAGTACTCATGGTCAGAATAGAATCTAAACCTGTAAATACAGTAATAATACAAGTATACATGTCCAACTCTAGCAACAATGACGAAGAGGTAGAAGCAATCTACAAAGATTACGAAGACATACTAAGATACGTAATAGTACATGAAAATTTAATAATTACGGGGAATTTTAATCCAGTGGTAGGAAGGGGTTGGGAAGGAACGGTAGTAGGTTTATTTGATTTAGGCACGAGAAACGGCAGTGGAAATAGGCTGGTAGAATTTTGCGATAAGAATCATTTAATCATCACAAAAACGTTATTTCAACATGATACTAGAAGACGATACACGTGAAAGGTGCCGGGAGATATAGGAAGATATCAAATAAATTACATTCTTGTTAAAACAACGGTTTAGGAATAAAGTAAAAGATTGCAGAAACTACCCAGAAGCAGATATAAATACAGACCACAACATCGTAATCATGAAGGCCGCTCTTAAAATTAAAAATTTGAAAAGAAGGTGTTGGAGTTTCCTAAATTATTTCGTATTCGTAAAATCTTCTTTATTTTCAATAAGATTAATTACGTTCAAAAATGCTCTATTATTATTTCTTGGAGCATATCAATGTTCAATTCTAATTAAAATAGACTGCCCTACAGGCAGGAAGATAACCTTGAGGCACGTGCAGTGCTCACCTGCCTTCGTTTTAATAGATAAACAACAGAGTTTTGCTTCAACTTTCCTAGTTTACAGACGTATTCGCGCGGGCTGTTGTTATTCTATATGCTAAAACGCTGTTCTAAATTATTTCTAGTGTGCAAAATTGTAATGAATCGTTCTATCGTAATAGTTATTGATTAACTGAAATACGAGGCGATTATTATGCGTAATAATTTCTATTCTCTCAACACAGGTGCGTGTCTTTTCCGGATGCATGTAAATTTCTTACTATCGTCCAAGTTATTGATTCTTTCGGTTATAATAGTAAATAATAACCATTTTTCTTAATCTGGTATCACGACAAGTTATCTCGTGCTTGCGTGGTATTAATGCAATGACCCTTTCCATTGACGTATCATACAAAATACGTTAGTGAACTTGATACGCGGCATATGTATTATGAATTCTAATAGTGTGATAAAAGTATTATGTTTATACAAGTTCGAATAATTCAGAAATTTAATATACTGTAAATTGTGCTTTTCGCTGTATTTCTAATTCTTATTGACGTTATAATATATGATCCTCTTACTACACGGTGTACGATTAATTGTTTAATTTACTTACTCCATAAAGTTCACCAGATTATCGTTGTGAGTTGTTATATGGCAATAGTGTTCATTTCGTACTTCTCGGTCCTTCGTTATCTTCGCATTTCTTCCACTAGTGTCCCCCTCGACGATTACAGTTCACTGCTCCGGGAGGTGGAACTTCAGGGGTGCCTACTTCGCTCCACCTTCCCTGAGTTTCCCGCTCAGAAGGAATAGAAAAAGGCACTTTGACATTGAGAAACTAAAAGTTAAAGATATCCGCGAAAGATTTGAAAAACAGTCAAATGAATAGCTGACATATCGGAAAAATTTCTTATACTAAGGAAATCGAAACAGAATGAAATAACATTAAATCCAGCTTGAGCATGGCGACCAGAGATATTCTGGGGTATTCTGGGGTATAAGAAACCATGGATAAACAAAGGATATCCTGAATTGAATAGAAGAAAGACAAAAATAGATAAATAGATCAGACGAAACAGGAAACACAGAAATCAGGAAAACAGATATACAAAGCCATAAAATGGGATATTATTCGCAAATGCAGGAAAGCTAAAGAACAATGAAAGTGCAAAAAGGTACAAACTAAGATGGAAGTCAGAAAGATAGATAAAACATACAAACCAATTAGAATCAATTTTAGGGATATTAAACCGTATAGCAAAAATATAAGGCACGCGGGAGGAAACGTCATTATAGAAAATGCAGAGAAAGTGGGTAGATGGCAAGAACATATAGGAAATTTATATACGGGAGAAGAACTAACTGCATTAGAACAGGAATCAGACTTTGAAAATGATGACTCGGGATATCATATTCTTAGAGATGAGTTTGAATTAGCATTAAAGGGTTTGAAAAATGGTAAGGCACCGAGTACAGAAAAGGTGCAAGCAGAAACTCTAAAAGCCGCTGGACAAGCAGTAACATAACGTCTCTTCCAACTTGTAAGCTATATGTATGATACAGACGAGACACTCAAAGATTTCAAACGTAACATCATAATCAATATACCAAAAAAGAGAGGAGCGGATAGGTGTGAAAATTTCCGCATAATAAGTTTGATAGCGCACGTGTCAAAAATATTAACTAGAATTGTACAAAGACGAATATAAGAAAGAACTGAAGAAGAACTAGGAGAAGATCAATTTTAGCTCTGAGGGTGATAATAATATAAGGTTTCTAGATCTGGAAAAGTATTTGACAATGTAAAATTAAAAAAATGTTCGAAATAGTACTAAAAAAAGATTGTGATGAGTTTTATGGAGAGACGGAAGTACATAGCTTATACAAAGAGCAAACAGCAGTAATAGGGTTGGAGCAGGAAGATAGGGAAATAATTATTAGGAAAGGGGTGAAACAGGGATGTGCACTATCTCCATTAATTTTTAACTTGTACTTTGAAGAGACAATGAATACTGTCAAATGCAAGAAACATTTGGGATTATTATGCAGGGGCAAAAGACTGATATGCTTAGATTTGCAGATGATATAGCTGTTTTGGCATCTAGCTAGAAAGAGTTAGAACCTACTTTTAATGAAATGGAAACAGTTCTAACAGAGAGATACCGTATGAAAATTAACAAAAATAAAACTAAAGTTTTAGTATGCAAAGGAGGGGAAAATAAATAAAAAACTAGAATACAAATAGCAAACGAGAACTTACAAAAGGTTAAGGATTTCTGCTACCTAGGAAGCCAAATAAGGCAAGATGGGAAGAGTTCAAAAGATATAAAACGAAGATTAGCAAAAAAAGCAACTACCGTGTTCAAAGACAACAAACAGAAATAAGGAATGGATTGCTTAAAACAAATGTGTGGATCACAGCACTTTACGGCTGTGAAACCTAGACAGTAGGAGAAGCAGACAGGAAAAAAGTAGAAGCCTTTGAAATGTGGTGCTATAGACGTATGATGAAGATATCATGGACAGACAAAGTTAAGAAGAAAGATGTACTAGAAATGGTAAAGAAAGAAAGAACTATGTGAAACGGTAAAAATAGGAAAGATTGGATGATAGGCTACATACTTAGGCAAGAGAAAATAGTGCGGAATATATTAGAAGCAGAAATAGGAAAAAAGAGAAATAGGTAGACCTAGGTTGGACTATTACACAAAGATAGTGAAAAAATATAGGATGCGGAAATTTCGGGAAAATGTGCGCTAGCTCAGAATAGAAATCAATGGCGGTACGCGTCCAACGAGTTCCAAGGTGTAAAACCTAATGACGAAAATTGCAATATACTCAACTAATTTTAATTACCAGAGAACTATTATATTGGCAATGCCTAAGTGTTAGGGGATCCTCGGTAGCCACAGGCTGCATAACGCTCTTCACATACCATTGAATCTTGGTGAAATAGGGCATATAATTAGGTAACAATAAAAGGGGAACCGAGCTGTGCCTAGGCTGTACAAGTAAGAGCAGCGGCTGTGTTTGAAGACAACAAACATAGAAATAAGGAGGATTGTTGAAAGCGTCTATGGAAAACAAATACGAGATATAGAATGGCAGGATACGTTCTATGGCATTTTTAAGAAGTAATGCGCGGTATATTACAAGCAGAGATAAGAAAAAAGAGGTAGAGGTAGACTTACATCAGACCATTGCACGTAGCTGGTGAAAAATGCAGACTGGAAATTTCAGAGAAATGTGTAGGGTAGCTCAGAATAAGAAACAATGAAGGTACACGTCTAGTTAGTTCCAGGATAAGGCCTGATGATTATGATGAGGCTGTGAGTGGGTAGATTATAATCATACAGCTTCTAAATCATGCTTCCTCTTGACGTCTAATAATCCCTCATAAACTGTATTTCCACATCTTTACTAGTTTTCTTTGTATTACAGGTGGAAACGTTTCAAATGAACACACTGTAGAGCTTCATCTTGTTCCAGATAAAAATAAAGTTATTTATTATGTTCAAAGTCATTTAAATACTCAATATATGTTATAAAAAGTTTCACTCGTAATTAATCCTGTTGAAATGTTTAAATATTCTGAAGGAAATCTCAGAATCAATTTATGGTTAACTACTTAATTTTAAGTAAAATCGTGTATATAAATGTTTTAATTTTCTTTTAGTAGCAGAAGAATTTACGTCAGTTGAAGAGCTCATTGATCAAGTTTCAAACATTAAATATAATAACAGAAGTACATTAGTATTTCTAATTGTGGAGCACGATTAATTTATCCTATGCTCTAGAAGTATGTAATAGATAAACCTTCACCAATTAATAGCTCGAGGCAGTAGTAAAACAATATATTTTTAAATATTTATAGCATATGCAATGACACAAATTACAGAACAAACCTGAACGTGGAAACAACACCCTAGATCAAACGCGTAAATACTCAAAGCCTACGTATGTAGGGGCTCGCTTTTATAAAAGTCAATGAGCGTCGAAGGAGGGTAGACTTGGTTGAAGCTTTAGCGTTGGCATATTATTGATGAGGTTAGTTAATACGCTCGTATTTTAAAGTGCTCTCCAGAATGTACAGTATTTAGTAGTGAAATTAATTATGTAAATACATTATGGAGGATAGATGATTTTAAAAACTATTGTAAAACAGAATTTACTTGAAGATTTTTTGACCAGAATGAAAATCATCGGACTCTATATTGTGGTTAATTAACGTGGCTTGTAGCATAATTTTAAAGCTAGGATAATAATTACAAGCTTCTAGGTGAGACTGTCCCTCGAATGAAAATCGACGAGGACTGAATTTCTGGGCGACCCGCATCTGTTTATAAATACTTTCCCCTCCGGACTGCGAGCGAAGTTATTGTGATCGGAATAAAATGAGTTACGTTCGCCTGGTTTTTTATGGCTGTAAGCAAGTTTGTTACATCTGGTAATAAAATTTTTAACGTTTGGTAGCAAACCAATCAGCTTGCATCGTTTAGTCGTGCTGTTTGTATAACTTGTGACTTTCCCAACATTTTCCTGCTATCTAGCTACAGAATACCTACCGGCGTAGTTTAGCGTACGTGTCCGCCGGTTCAGAAGTAACTCCCTTTGTATTCACTACTTTGCTCTAAGACACTTTTAACTTAATTGAACGTGTACTTTTGGAAGTAGTTGTCCACGTTTGGTTCTGATGTCACCCTTACAATTGTGGGCGAAACATCAAATTCATAACTTATGTAATACGACAGGCTTGAGATGCGACGTATGTATTAGTAATCATGGTTTCGGTTGTCAAACACTCTGACAATATCAAATAGAGATATAGCTCTATCAATGACAAGAAGGGCATTCGCATATGCCTTACATTACATCATTAAATTTATTGAAAAGATCATATATGTATAAAAAGTATTTCGTGTCAAATGTAATTTATAGCAAAGTTTGCTTATAGCTAAAGCCATCGAGATAATATTCTTTAGCGTCATGCATTACAATAAGGAAACTCCAGGAGCCTTAATTAAATGGCTTTAACATGCAAAGTGCTAATGCAGTTTGCAAGTATAATTATTCCTGTATAATATTCCATTTAAAATGAATTGCTGAAACGTGACAAACATTAAATAATCATTTAACTATGCAGCATTAAGGTTATTTAACACGAATGACTACTCTTCCGGTGAAGTATGCCATACTAGACCTGCATAAAATTATCAATTTGAAGTTACTAGTAGCTTCCAATGCATGGCATTTTATTTTGTTAAATGAGCTACAATAATACTCTCTTGAATCATTTCGCTTTAATACCATACTTGAAACTATCGCTCTACACATATAAAATGGTGCGAAATAGCCGATTGCACCGCTTATGTGCCGCTATAGAGCCTGACGACACGATCTATTTGACGTACGGCCAAAATGTCACACACACACAATAGATCCAACACTCATATACGCATTTCCACAATCAGAACACACCTCTGTCTACGACCAAGTAAGAATAGTTCTATTGAAACCCCTGCCTGTAGTGAAATACGGAAGGCAATTTAGCGGGACGCCCGTTCTACTAGTTTTCCCATACATGCTATTCTTAATTTTTTATTTCCCTGAAAACAAAAATAAATTTTTACTTTCGTGACTATCAGCTAATAAATTGCACCTTTATATATCCTAAACCCTTACCTGATATCACAAGGTCGAGAATTTCTTATTAACAATGAAAGCCCAAGGTAAAGTTGGATGGAAAACGGCTTGAGGAAAAGAAAAACTCTTTAGACATAAACGGCTAGTAGAGTGTTAGCTCTGGGTAGATCATGAGCTTGGGTCATGGATTGTCAAAAGACCAAAAATATAAATAATGAGCGCCACCGTATTTTTCAATACAACCTACAAAAATTAACTGTGTTTGTATTAGGAGAATGCGGAAACCTTATATCAACACCACTAATATAGCCATAAAACTTGAATTTCACTCTTTTAAAAACGCTTACCAAAATCTCAAACACCAAATGTCATACAGATGTCTCGACTTAACCTATAAACAGACAAATGCACAACATGGACACCGTTTGTGTCCTCAAAAATATTTACCAAAAATAATATAATACAATTTAAGTTTCAAAAGTATACACCCAGGGTATTTGTTATCATTACACACAATTTCTGATCAGGGATGACTTGTAAATTTTACTTGTATTTTAAATAATAAAAGAGTCATGCAAATAAAATAGATTCTATTTGATTAAATTTCTTAATTCGTTTTACTATAATATTTTCAATTCGTTTTACTATAATATTTTCAACTAATAATTTTTATCATCATCATCATCATCATAATTAGGTCTTCAGTCCTAGAACTGGTTAGACGCGTACCATCATTGTTCCCTATTCTGAACTAACCTACAGATTTCCCTGAAATATGCACAGTTTGCATCTATACTGTCTGATCTAGGTCTATATCTACCTCTTTTTTCCTATCTCTGCTTGTAATATATCACATACTATTCCCCAAAAATGCCTTAGAACGTATTCCGCCCTACTATTTCTCTTTTTCCCCAGATATCCTTGTTCCCATACTATTTCTGTAACTTATTTGTTATTATCTTTGTCTGTCCATGCTATCGTCCTCATACATCTGGAGCATTTCAAAAGACTGCTACCGTTTTTGTGTCTGCATTTCAGCCAACATTTTTTAACATGTTTCTATTTATACAATTGAGAGGATGGTTATTAAAGAAGTGTGTGATTGCATTATTGAAAGGCTTAAGTAGTCGTTTTTTTATATTTATTTTGAGGGGAAATTCATTATGATTTAAGTTACCTCTTTGGTAGATTTTAACATGGTTCTGAGGCGACTCTATGGCGGGTTTACACTTGTCAGATACCAATGTTGTTCTATGAAGATTGTATATGGATCTGAGGCGACCCTATGGTGGGTTTACACTTGTCAGATACCAATGTTGTTCTATGAAGATTGTATATGGATCTGAGGCGACCCTATGGCGGGTTTACACTTGTCAGATACCAATGTTGTTCTATGAAGATTGTATATGGATCTGAGGCGACCCTATGGTGGGTTTACACTTGTCAGATACCAATGTTGTTCTATGAAGATTGTATATGGATCTGAGGCGACCCTATGGTGGGTTCACACTTGTCAGATACCAATGTTGTTCTATGAAGATTGTATATGGATCTGAGGCAACCTTATGGTGGGTTTACACTTGTCAGATACCAATGTTGTTCTATGAAGATTGTATATGGATCTGAGGCGACCCTATGGTGGGTTTACACTTGTCAGATACCAATGTTGTTCTATGAAGATTGTATATGGATCTGAGGCGACCCTATGGTGGGTTTACACTTGTCAGATACCAATGTTGTTCTATGAAGATTGTATATGGATCTGAGGCGACCCTATGGTGGGTTTACACTTGTCAGATACCAATGTTGTTCTATGAAGATTGTATATGGATCTGAGGCGACCCTATGGTGGGTTTACACTTGTCAGATACCAATGTTGTTCTATGAAGATTGTATATGGATCTGAGGCGACCCTATGGTGGGTTTACACTTGTCAGATACCAATGTTGTTCTATGAAGATTGTATATGGATCTGAGGCGACCCTATGGCGGGTTTACACTTGTCAGATACCAATGTTGTTCTATGAAGATTGTATATGGATCTGAGGCGACCCTATGGTGGGTTTACACTTGTCAGATACCAATGTTGTTCTATGAAGATTGTATATGGATCTGAGGCGACCCTATGGTGGGTTTACACTTGTCAGATACCAATGTTGTTCTATGAAGATTGTATATGGATCTGAGGCGACCCTATGGTGGGTTTACACTTGTCAGATACCAATGTTGTTCTATGAAGATTGTATATGGATCTGAGGCGACCCTATGGTGGGTTTACACTTGTCAGATACCAATGTTGTTCTATGAAGATTGTATATGGATCTGAGGCGACCCTATGGTGGGTTTACACTTGTCAGATACCAATGTTGTTCTATGAAGATTGTATATGGATCTGAGGCGACCCTATGGTGGGTTTACACTTGTCAGATACCAATGTTGTTCTATGAAGATTGTATATGGATCTGAGGCGACCCTATGGTGGGTTTACACTTGTCAGATACCAATGTTGTTCTATGAAGATTGTATATGGATCTGAGGCGACCCTATGGTGGGTTTACACTTGTCAGATACCAATGTTGTTCTATGAAGATTGTATATGGATCTGAGGCGACCCTATGGTGGGTTTACACTTGTCAGATACCAATGTTGTTCTATGAAGATTGTATATGGATCTGAGGCGACCCTATGGTGGGTTTACACTTGTCAGATACCAATGTTGTTCTATGAAGATTGTATATGGATCTGAGGCGACCCTATGGTGGGTTTACACTTGTCAGATACCAATGTTGTTCTATGAAGATTGTATATGGATCTGAGGCGACCCTATGGTGGGTTTACACTTGTCAGATACCAATGTTGTTCTATGAAGATTGTATATGGATCTGAGGCGAACCCTATGGTGGGTTTACACTTGTCAGATACCAATGTTGTTCTATGAAGATTGTATATGGATCTGAGGCGACCCTATGGTGGGTTTACACTTGTCAGATACCAATGTTGTTCTATGAAGATTGTATATGGATCTGAGGCGACCCTATGGTGGGTTTACACTTGTCAGATACCAATGTTGTTCTATGAAGATTGTATATGGATCTGAGGCGACCCTATGGTGGGTTTACACTTGTCAGATACCAATGTTGTTCTATGAAGATTGTATATGGATCTGAGGCGACCCTATGGTGGGTTTACACTTGTCAGATACCAATGTTGTTCTATGAAGATTGTATATGGATCTGAGGCGACCCTATGGTGGGTTTACACTTGTCAGATACCAATGCTGTTCTATGAAGATTGTATATGGATCTGAGGCGACCCTATGGTGGGTTTACACTTGTCAGATACCAATGTTATTCTATGAAGATTGTATATGGATCTGAGGCGACCCTATGGTGGGTTTACACTTGTCAGATACCAATGTTGTTCTATGAAGATTGTATATGGATCTGAGGCAACCCTATGGTGGGTTTACACTTGTCAGATACCAATGTTGTTCTATGAAGATTGTATATGGATCTGAGGCGACCCTATGGCGGGTTTACACTTGTCAGATACCAATGTTGTTCTATGAAGATTGTATATGGATCTGAGGCGACCCTATGGTGGGTTTACACTTGTCAGATACCAATGTTGTTCTATGAAGATTGTATATGGATCTGAGGCGACGCTATGGTGGGTTTACAGTTGTCAGATACCAATGTTGTTCTATGAAGATTGTATATGGATCTGAGGCGACCCTATGGCGGGTTTACACTTGTCAGATACCAATGTTGTTCTATGAAGATTGTATTTGGATCTGAGGCGACCCTATGGTGGGTTTACACTTGTCAGATACCAATGTTGTTCTATGAAGATTGTATATGGATCTGAGGCGACCCTATGGCGGGTTTACACTTGTCAGATACCAATACTGTTCAACGGAGATTGTATATGGTTTTCAGGTAACCTTATTGTGGATTTATACTTGTCAGATACCAATGCTGTTTTACAAGGATTGTTAATATGCGTATTTTTATGTAATTAGTTATTTTATGTATAAATAGAAATCATGTATGTAGGCTGTATTTCATGTTAATATTGCAAGGAAAACCCGGGAAAAACCTGCAATGCTACCTAGATATTGTGGGCATTTGATTTTCATTTGTTATTTCTTTTAGTAATGGAATCCATTGTTTACTGAAAGTCACGGATTCGTTTGCAACGCAGTTATTTTTATGTAGGGTTATATAGGCAGCTTATTTGATTTTGCGTTTTTGGTGGTTTTCATCTTTTTCTTCTTTTCAAGGAGTATGTGTATTCAGCTCGTTCCCTTTCTATTGTTTTCTAATTTTATACCCTATATTACCGAGATTCAGTGAAGGAGGTTAAGCAACCTGTGGCTACCAAGATCCCCCAACACTTAGACATTTGCCGAAATAATGGTTTTTTAGTAAATCCTTTCACACACTTAACATTATTCGAGAATATTGCCCAACCAATTCTTGTAGTTACTTATAATAATCATCATGTTTAAGCACAGTTATCTTTTCGTCATTAGTTTATCCATCTTGGGATTGGTTGGATGCGTACCTCCATTGATTTCTATTCTGGGCTAGCCTACACATCTCCCTGAAACCCCTACAGCCTACATCTTTTACTATCTGTGTGCAGTAGTCTAACCTAGGTCTGCCTCTTCTTCTCTTTTTTCCTATCTCTGCTTCTAATATATTCCGCACTATTCCCTCATGCCGTAGTATGTGGCCTATCATCCTATCTCTCCTATTTTTTACCGTTTTTCACATATTTCTTTCTTCCTCTACCATTTTTAGTACCTCTTCGTTCTTAGCTTTGTCTGTCCATGATATCCTCATCATACGTCTGTAGCACCACATTTCAAAGGCTTCTACCTTTTTCTTGTCCACTTCTCCTACTGTCCAGGCTTCACAACCGTACAGTGCTGTGCTCCACACATATGTTTTAAGCAATCTTTTCCTTGTTTCTATGTTTGTGGTTTTTGAGCACAGTAGATGCTTTTTTTTGTTAAATGTAGCACGACCTTATGCTAATCTTTGTTTTATATCTTTTGTGCTTTTCCCATCTTGCGTTATTTGGCTTCCTAGGTAGCAGAAATCCTTAACCTCTTGTAAGTTCGTGTTAAATACTTGTATTCTTGTTTTTGATTTATTTTCCCCACCTTTGCAAACTAGAACTTTAGTTTTAGTTTTGTTAATTTTCATACCGTATCTCTCTGTTAGAACCGTTTCCATTTCATTAAGAGCAGCTTCTAGCTCTTCCTTGCTAGACGCTAATACCGCTATATCATCTGCAAATCTAATCATATCAATTTTTTGTCCCTGCATAGTAATTCCAAATGTCTTCCTGCATTTGACAGTATTATTGCCTCTTCTATGTACAAGTTAAAAATCAATGGGGATAGGGCACATCCCTGTCTCACCCCTTTCCTAATGTTTACTTCTCTACGTTCCTGCTCTAATTCTATTACTGCTGTTTGCTCTTTGTATAAGCTATGTACTGTTCGTCTATCCCTATAACTCATTCCAATCCTTTTGAGTATTTCAAACATTTTTTTCCAATTTACATTGTCGAATGCTTTTTCCAGAACAGAAATATAATAAGGATTTATATTCAATAACATAAAGATCTCTAAATGAGTCTTTCTTAATAAATTTTATGTAAAGTTTGAGTTCTCTTCATTATTCATATAACATATTCTTCTAGTCATAGTAGTACTACGTTGACTATAACAATCTAATTTAATTACCTAAGTTAAGATAAAGTAGCATGCATCAACCTAAAGTTACTTTTACTTAATAGGTATTAAAAGAATTCCTTATGTTAATTAAAATCAAAGTACATGACCTCAAAATTATTAAACATATTTTAAATTAACGTAACATGATATGTGAGGTCTAAATTGGACAGCAGAATATTTTTTTTTATTTTATTTGACATATGTCGCTAACAACTTTTTAGCTTAGTTAACGTTATTTGTATGTGCAATCATTCTGACAAGCAATGAATTTATTACGCAATTCTTCCTTTCCTTAAACGATTCTTACGTGACTAAAGTTCAATCTTAAATTTTCTCATTGCGATTTAAATTATAAAGAAAGTGATTAAATGCTAAAAACACTCACGTGTAGAAATACTGCTGCGAACAAAAGAAATAGGACTATAACCTCAGCTGTCGGAAATTCCATTGACATTTGCATTCTGCGATGCACAAATAGAAGCCACGTAAGTACATACGAAATTATTGCTGGAATTGCGAGAACTCTTCTGAATAAAAACAGTAATTAACGAAACCAACTTCTCCTTGATTTTACATCGAATAAAATTCAGTATTCCAAAGCCCAAACTAAATTTTCTTGAAATCAACTCTTTAATATTACTGATATGACAAAACCTATAGGATATTGTATATGATATTCTCATATCATATGGTTATGTGATATTGCACTAAGAGGAAAATATTAATAAAATTTATTTAAATAATTTATACCAACTGTATTAATGATGAGGATGAGCTTCCATCGTCTTAGGCCTGCTGGGATCAACTGAACTGCTCTAGGTGTAACATATAAAAAAATACCATCACGCTAAAGCCGCTAGGAACAACCTCCAGACACCAATAATCAATCAATTCTAATTCTTTTTCGGACCGTGTTACAGGCCACGTGTTTAGACACGACCATCTTGACTTTACTACGCTGCTTATCGCAGCTTGTCTCTCCAAACGTTGATAGCAAAGTGCTCGAATTAACAACTCGACGAAGCTTAGTAACGAATCTTAGACCTCAAAGGTAAAGGAGTCTATATGCTATTATAAATTTTATGTATTATTTTTATTCTACGGAATTTTACAAATTATATTTTTATATTATTGCTGTTTTATTTTATATTAATGGACTGAGTGTAACTACGAAAAACAATACGTTACATCCCTTTCTTCAGTGCAGTGTAGAAGACGCAATATTCAGAATTACAGGGCTATTCGTGTGCTTGTACAGTGCAAAAGAATAAAAGAATTCTGGTGGTTAATTGTTCCTAGAGCAGAATACAGTCCCCAGTGAGAGTAATATAACACTTTGGTCGGAATGTCCTGCATACGCGGGAACTTAGTACGAGCTCAACCTAAATCAGGCGGGTAAGGCCTCCAGCAAGTTTAGTGGCTGTCGGCCTGGTCTGTCTCTAACCACTTTGAGAGGTGAACACCATATCTCTTTAGTAATCCTGTTGGACTTCATCTTGGGTGTGGAGATAAAAACCGAATGTTTTCTATTCTAATTGAAGATGATAAAAGTCTGGCACCTAACGTAGCATCAGGGAATGAGGTTGTACCTTAAGCTGACCATCGGCCTAAATTTGATGACATTCGTTAGACTTCTGCATACACGCCCCGTATGAAGTTCAATATAATTCACAAAATACCGGATCAACATCGGGCAGAAGAATGTATGCGTTTGAACAAAGACGAGAAAAATATGAAAATGAAGAAAGTATCTGAAGTGAAGTTATGTTTGCAACTTTTTATATTATAATATCAAAACTTGAATATTTTGAAAAACTAAACCATTTTTAATTTAGAAAGGACTTGGTAGTTGAGTTGGAGATGCCGAAGGTATAAAAACCTTAAGGAATCGATTTTTAGTTTAGGTCACCAATGCAAAATAGCTAAAATCGATTGAAAGACAGCAGACAGTCCTCATAAATTCTGAACCTCTGAAAAGCTGTAATTACATGCAGCAACCTATTTCACTGCCCTATAGAATAAATTACAAGCGAATTCAGGTGTCTATATTAGAGTATTAATACATTTGGCAATTGCTTAGGAAATTTGAATCCATTTTAAATTAGCTAGCTAGATTTGGATAGTTTTAAGCCGACCCTTCAGGTCGCACTGGTAAGCAGAGCTGGCGACTGCCATCCGGTATTACGGATCCCTCCCTCTCTCATTTTTGCTTGTGTCTTGTTGATCGGGCACACTCCAAAGTCAACGCAAGGGATACCATTATTTAAACCCTGTTTTTAGTTTTTTGTTTCAGTTTGTTAGATTTTTATTCAGGGTGGATTAATTATGAAGTTAGAATAAATTATAAGCACGTTATATTTTTCGCGTTTAAACCCAATGTAGTACCTTCGGGTAGAGCATTGGAGACGTGGCCGCAAGTATAGCGGCCCTTATTCAAATTATAATGCCTTACAACTTAAGTATACCCAAAACTCTAATATGTACGACGAACACACCACTAAAACAATCGCTGTCTCACCTTCTACGCGCGAAAAATTGGGAATAAACGAAACAAATAAATAACAACAAACTAAATTAGAAAACCACATTAATTTAAATAAGTGTAATAAATAAAAAATAATAAAATAGAGTGAAACCGCGCATCCCTCCAGGACTTAAAAGTGAAGTGATAGTGATTGTGATCCCCCCCAGAACGTTTAGTGCATATCCACCAGGACTTTAACAGTGCATATTCAACTCCCCCCATAAAAGTAGAAAACTAATAGATGTAGGTAGACGACCAGATCTTTGGATGCTGGAGAAATTTATATTGGAGGTAATAATAAAATTGTGGCTGCTGTACTCGCATGAGCATTGACTTGTGACTTTAAACAGATTTTGAAATAATCTAACAAGCACGTTTTTGTGTAATGGCGCTCGTCGATATAATGCTCATGCGAGTGCACCTGATAATGTTTTTGCCTTTGCTAATATATGCACTGTTACATGCTTTTGCTTATTCAGATATTTATTTATATATTTATATTATATTTATATTTATTTTTACACTTATATTTTTGCCTGCATTGTATTGTTTTGTGGCTTGATTTAATTCGATTGACGTTCTGTCGCCAATTTTTGGTCGCAGTATATATAGAAAAGAAGATTGTATATATAATATGTCAGTTAGGGAATGATAGGGAACGTTAGGGACAAATTTAGGATAAAATACTTAGATCAAGGAGGACGAATTTGTAAATTTATAAAGCGGGCAAAATAGCTGGATTCACTATTAATACATTTGGCAAATGCTTAGAAATTTGAATCCATTTTAAATTAGCTAGCTAGATTTGGATAGTTTTAAGTCGACCCTTCAGGTCGCACTGGTAAGCAGAGCCGGTGTCTGCTATCCGGTATTACGGATCCCTCCCCCTCTCATTTTTGCTCGTCTTGTTGTTCGGGCACACTCCAAAGTCAACGCTAGGGATACCATAATTTAAACCCTGTTTTAGTTTTTGTTTCAGTCTTTTAGATTTTTATTTATGGTGGATTAATTATGAAGTTAGAATAAATTAGAAGCACGTTTATTTTTCGCGTTTAAACCCAATGTAGTACCTTCGGGTGGAGCATTGGGGATGTGGCCGCAAGTATAGCGGCCCTTATTCAATTTATAATGTCTATATTAACGGTTGATTTAAAGCTGTCAAAAATTAAAGTTTCATTATACTCACTCCCGTATTAGATCATATATCCATGCACCGCTCCATTACTATCTTTCCTAACAATACAGGCACTTCAACGTGCAGCAAGAAAGAGCTGATATTTGTTGCTGTCTGAGCACGTACGCAACCAAACCATGAAGGAAGTGGAAACACTCCTCCACCAAAGTGGGTTTATGTAATGACCAACATATAGCTAATTCTAAAGCGCGTCAAACAGAAACTAGAACAGGAAATAAAGCGCATACAAACCTAGAACAAGAAGAGCTACTTTAAAGTCAATTGAGATTTTTTTTTTGAAGAAACCCCACGTCAGTTGAGATCTTCTGTGTCCAAGTAACTCTAAAGTCACAAATTACACCTACACAGGAAAAGAAAATCTTGCAAAAACATAAATACCGGAATTGTGTAAATTATTGTTACATAGCGTGGCCACCCAAATAGATACACCCGCAAAAAAACTAAACGATGCTCTGGTAAACGTGTCAGCGTCTTGTATGCTGCAGAAACAAAAACATTTAAGAACAGCGTATCTGTTACATTCCAAATTTGGAAATGTACATTGTTAAATATGTGAGTAAATTCCCGCGAATATTTTCAAATAAACTTGTTAATTTCCGCCATTCCGGACAGTTGCGTTTGCGCAAGAGAATGCGCAGGCGCGAAGTAAATGGCGCAAGTACGCGCGGTGTGACACCACGTCATTATACGGCGAGGCCTGAAGCCGAAAACAGCTACCTGTGTTGCGTGTCTGTCTTTTCTCTTTACAGGTGGTAGCTTCCTTATCTCTTACCTTCTATCGTTCCTTCTACATGGTTATCCTTGCCGCCCCCCTAGAAACAAAGAGGATGGGCGACTAAATTTGGACTCAACAATGGCGTAGCCGACCCACACCCAAAAAACAAGGAAATGGCCCTAAAATTTAACTGCAAGGCGCGTTTTAAGTGAGTACATTGCTATACTTATATTATAGATTAATAATTGTATCAATTTTAAACGTTTTTGGTATTTGATACAATTTGCAACGTAATTATGTCATAATATACAATTGCGCAATAATAAGAAACGCGGAAGCGTATCATATCTTGGTAGACTCCGGAGCTATCCACTAAAAGAGCGGAAACGGGAAACTTTAGGAGCCACTACCAATGCGTTATGAGAGAGTTAAAAGAACAGAGAAAGATAGAGTACAATCAAAAAACGCGAACAAACAAATTTAAAGAATTCTGCACGCACAACTCTGAAAAAGAACTTTGGGGGACGGAGTATCGCGTAATAAGTGGGAAATAACAGAAGATTGCGCTTGAGAACGTTAAAAAAGATGAGGAATATACTGATGGATTTAAAACGACGGCAGAATATTTGTTAGAAAAATTTTTCCCATCGGACGATCTAGAAGAGGATGAGAATCTACACGACATGATACACCGCGGAGGTACCGAGGCGCAAAGGACAGGTGTTGATAAAGCAATTCTCTATCGCGAGGTAGCCAGGGTTTTTCAGAAGATTAATCCTAAGGAGACACTGGGGCATAATAAAATCTTCTCGTGTCTTTGGCTGATTGTTTAATCTTTGTTTGAAGAAGGGCATATTTCCACGTTGCTGGAAATTCCATAACGTGAAGTTTATCCCTAAACCTAAAAAGGTGGATGCGTCAGATCCGGGTAGCTGTCGTACGATTAACTTACTACCGGAACTGGGAAAAGCGTTGAATCGAGTCGTAACCACACGAAGTGAGCACGTGGTACGAGACAGTGACAGTTCTAATAAGCGACAATTTGGATTCGCAGCAGGTAGGTCGACTATAGACGGGTCGGAGTTCGTAGTCAAAGAAATCAAGCAGGCGAGGAATGCAAAGGAGAATTGCGTCATCGTGGCATTAGACATTTCCGGAACCTTTGACCCTGTCTGGTGGCCATCCATTGTAGGCGGCTCCGTGGCGGAGTGGTATGTGTGTGACTACAACGCCCAAGGACACGGGTTCGAATCCCGACACGGTCCGCTTGAAAAATGTTAAGCGAGCATTTTTCACAAAAATACACCCCCGTTCGGATGAGAGGCAAAATGGAGGTCCCGTGTGTGAGTGTCGTCTCGCACGTTAAAGATCCATACTTTTTTTGGAACAGCAAAGGTTCGGCAAAATTCAAAATTTTCCAGGTAAAAAAACTCGCTTCCTGGCCAATATAGTACCTTCAGGTGGAGCATTGGAAAATCACATGTACGGCCATCTATTGTCTGGCTGCTCCGTGGCGTAGTTGGTATGTGTGTGACTACTACGCCCCAGATCCCGGGTTCGAATCCCGACACGGTACGCTTGAAAAATGTTAGGCAAGCATTTTTCACAAAAATACACCCTCGTTCGGATGAAAGGTAAAATGGAGGTCCCGTGTATGAGTGTTGTCGGCACGTTAAAGATCCCTTCCTTGCTAGGAACAGCAAGGGCTCGACAAAAATTCAAAACTTTCCAAGTAAAAAAAACTCATTTCCTGGCCAATGTAGTACCTTCGGGTGGAACATTGGAAAATCAAATGTAAGGCCATCCATTGTTTGGGAGTTGGAGCGCAGGGATTGACCGCAAAACCTGATGTCATTCATAAAGAGATATTTCTCGGGGCGATTGGCACAGGTCGAAATTCCGGGATAAATTGCATCGCGAGTAATGGAAAGGAGATGCTGGCAAAGGTCATGTTTGGGTCCCACGCGCTGCGAGTTTTTATGAAAGAGCACCTATATGGTCAAATTGTCCAAAAGATACACTATTGTTAGATTTGCGGATGATACGCTTTGATTATCAGGTTGAGATAGTTAATGGAGATGCGAACGAAACCGAACAAGGCAGCAGGTTGAACGAATGTTGCCAGAGTTCAATACGTCGAAATCGGAAGCGCTTTATATCGGAACAATCACAGGACGGCGTCCTTCTAGGCTATCGCTTGGAGTGGAGAAGATTCCGTTCAAGGAAGTCATCACATTCCTCCGCATCAAATTAGATAACAAATTGGATTGGATGGTACATATGCAGTTTGCCAAAAACAAAAGTAGCGAGATATCGAACAAAATGAGGGCGGGCTCAAAGATAAACTGTGGATTCAAAGGCAAATTCTACGCAGGTGCAATACAACCCGCAATGTTGTATGCAGCGTTTGTTTAAGAGTAACTTTACAAGGTCAGGAATTTCCGGTAGTTGACGAGCGTTCAGGGTGTAACTGCGATCGATGCGGCGAGGGCGTACAGAACCACTTCCACCGAGGCGGCTTTCATGATGTTTTTTATAGTTATCCAAACCCGGTGGATTGGACAGCTTTTATAGCCAAAGTGTGGGACTCTCCTAGCGGCATACCCACTAAAACCCTCCCCTGACAGGTGCGTCTGCCAAACGGCTCCGCCGCACTGCAGCCTAAAAGGCTTATTGTGCTGACCCTGGTTAAGTATCATACCCAGTCTGCAAAACCTGCACCCCGAATTAGAGCGTACAGGTCCCTTGATAAAAGGGTATCTACTTTCTCCGGGTCTAACTTTGGTTGCCCCAAATAGGCACTGTCTCGTTCTACCCAACGCCTTGCATCTGCATAGTACATACATTGCAGTCTCCAGTTCCTCTAAGCAAAGTCTGTATTCGAGGTTTCCGTTATATTTGTGCATCCTCTGAAGGTAAACTTTGACAGAAGTATGTTCTGTCAGAAACCCCACGGTGATTCTGAGCTATTCCCTGCCTAAACAAAGCAATTCCTGGGTTCTGTTTTTGCTATGCCCCTGTACCAGCGCCTTGCAATGTGTTAGACCTAGTTTGTTCTGCCAGTCTCTTAAGTGTTGGTTGTACATACATTTGCTAATATAGCTACGGATGGCAGCTTTTGTGATCTCCGAGGCAGGTTGGGGACCGATAAATGGCCCTTACGTTCCCTGCCTTGCAAGTTCGTCCGCAATTTTCCTTGAGTCCTTAGTGGCCTGACACCCACTGTAATGTAACAGAGTTTTGCTCTGCCAGTGCATTAAGTGCCTCAGTACATTCCCATACCAGTCTTGATGACACTTTATGACTTATTACAGTTTTAAGTGCCGCCTGGCTGTTAGACACAATATAGATATGTCTTTAATAAAGGCACCTTTTTTTCCGCACATTTTGCAGTATGGCGTATATTTTCGTTTGAAAAACGGTAGCGTTTGCCCCTAGGGGAACGTTTAAACGTACCTCCGCTCTCTCACTAAAGAGTCCAGATCCGGACCGGGTCTCGCCCTTGGAGCCATCTGTGTACCAGACCATGCTACCTAGAGCTAATCTAACCTTCATTTTTTTACACTCCACATCCTGGATAACGCTCTTGAAGAGTGTATCCGGCGGATGCTGTGGAGTCATTTGGTCCAAACGCATCTTAAACAAATGCCCCAAATTTCCCGAAGCAATCACGTATGCTCCGTACCTTCAATTATCCTAGACTGAAGGTTCTTAAGTCTGTATAGTCCAAGCCTTGCCTCTCCCACCACCACCAAGTGTAGCGGGAGAAGGCCAAAAAGAGTCTCCATAGCAGCAGTGGTGTGGAACACATTGCCTCTGTAATACTTAGACAGGCCTGTCTCTGAATTTTGCCCAACTTTATTTTGGTGTTTGATTGTTCACGTTTGGGCCACCGTACCAAGGTTGCATATGTTATTGCTGGTCTGACCACCCTAGTGTACAACCAGTGTACCATGTTTGGTCTTAGCCCCTAGGATTGCTACAAAAGTTCCGCCTTGCGTATAATCTTATCGATCTGCAGGTTCCATGTGAGTTTGTAGTCCAGAATGACTCCCAAGTACACCACCTCGCCTGACAGGCAGATTTCGTTACTAAGGAAGAGGGGTGTAATGCCCGTGATCTTCCTTCTCCAAGTAAAAGGTACTAAAGTAGACTTTTGGAGGTTGACTTTAAGGCCTTCCCCTGTTACCCACCTCTCTACTATTTTCAGGGCTCCTTGCATTCGGTCCCTGATAATATTATTGTATTTACCCTCTACTAAGACAGACAAATCATCAGCATATTCTTCTCTGTTTAGCTCCCAAAACAGTCCGTCTATTTCTAGGTTCCACAACAGGGGGACAAGACTCCCCCTGCGTGATTAATAGGTGTTCAGTCCAATTCGAAGATCAGTGAGATTAAAGATCGTAGATTTGTGGATATAGGGAAGTCGTTAAAAGTCTTGATCTTGGAACTAGGGAGGTTGAGCGGAAAATCATTATTTCTGAATTAGGATATACGGCTGATGTCAAGGAGATTGAGTTTGACGAAGATGATGAAAATGCGGTGGTGGGCATGATTTAGAAAGAAAAATATCAATTAGGCAGTGAAAAGAGGGGTGAAGTAACGCTGCCACGAACAGGTTGACCCACAAGTTCATACCAAGTACAGAAGCAAGCGACAAGATAGAAATGAAGATAGACCACAATATGGTGCAGCTGGTAACCTGATATGGTGCCTTGAAAAACATATCTGCGAGTATTCAGATTAAACGATAATGATCGCAGTGAATGCGGTGAGGGTTCGAAAGCACCGAAAACGTGCTGTTTGACTGTTTGATAGAGACGGCTAACAAATGGTTGGCGGACAAGAAACTTGCTGTCGAAGTGTTAGAAGACCTAAGAGCTAGGAACAAGTGACTAACAAGAAGGCATTTTGGGTTGCCTTGTAGGATTTTTCGGGAAGGATTGCGAGACTTTTGGTATAAATAGCCCTAATGGCTTAAATGTACTTAGCAAAGGGACTCGTGAATGAGTAGCAAGCATTGGTCTTGATACAAAACGAAAAAAGTTTACAAACTATTAAAATCGATCTTCAACAGTCACTCAAATAAACCATCAGTCATCAGTTGCAATGAATAAAATATTAACAGAGAATTCGAGTGTAGCAAGCGTAACACAAATCCATCTATGACAGTTTTAATTAACGAAAATTCTGAAAAAAAGCTTATGTAACATAATACAATAATTGCGTATTTAACTTTTGCGGTAAATAATATTCTTGTGTTCGCTGTTTTGTAATAATAAATAGATTTCTATTTGATAAAGAATTAAATTGTTTATTCTTGATATAATCTAACGAATATTCAACTCTTGTAATCGTGACTATTGATAATCGCATGAGTTGATGCACTCAACATGACAAATAATTTCACTCGTCTTTTGAACTTGTGAAATTAATTTTTGGCATATTTCGTGTCCCAACTAACGCGATTATCAATAGTCACAATTCCACTCCTTGTATTTTATATATAAAAATATTGTAAACTTGAAGGTATTTTAGACTGGTGAAGATTTGAAGTGAACGCGTGACTGTATGTCGAAAGGCAATTGAATGACCGATGCCTATATTTATTGATCTCAATACATTTTATACAACAACAAATTTCGTCTCAAGCCTTGAAAAGGTAATTGCTACAAGATTTATTAATGATAATGAATTTCATCTAGTCGTGTTCTCTTATACGTAATGCAAACTTCACTATCAGTCACGTAAATATTAACTGGAAATCGGAAACATGACGTTAATAGAGTTATTCATTTATACTTTCTGGATATTACTGCTCACATTTGAGATTCACCCCTGCTACGTAAATCACTCCCTTACACTAAGGGCACGTGATATTTCAAAGATTAACAAGGATGTTTGATAGGCTAGAAAATATATTACAGGTAAAGGTTATACATGTAGTCAATATAAAAGTGTATCGAAAAAGGTCATCTGAAATATTGATAGCAATGGTTTTATGTCCAGCTACGGCTTCAAAACAGAAAATTAAGGAACGCTTTTAAGGCTATGCCAATAACACGGTTATCATAAATAAAATAACTTTCTATATGCGTCAAGATTTACCAAGTAATACAAATAAACCTGTATATAAAGCTCTTGCAAAGTTGCTTTAAAAATGCATTTAGCCTTTTGCAAGATTGTTGTTACTTTAGCAACATCGTAAGTTATACGACTCCTAGGTATAGCATTAACTTCAGGTCAAAGAGTACTAGCAGGCAAGTAATACGAATTATATACTATTAAAAATGTGGTAATCGACTGGGTGACATTCCAATGAAATTATATTTAATTTTAATAATCTCTGCATTAGTAAATCACACCAAGGAAGGATTACTTCTCTATCTTATATTGTTCATACTCAAGGCTCCATTCTAAACGGACCTGCACCTTGACGAAGTACTAAAACACTAGAACAGGTAGAATGGCTTGCGCGTTTTAATGAGCTAAAGAGCCGAACTATAGGTTTAACCAAATTAGTGGGGTCTTTAGTGAGGAACCAGACTAAGACAGCTCCCCGAAAGAAGGCAGCAGCTTTACGGTACTTTGAGTGGCAGAGACCATAGGGGTCGGTATGACATTCTAAGACACACTATTGCGATGTGAAAAACAACGGGAAAGCACCACATTACCTCCCAAGTACACTGCGTACAAAAATTGTTAAACATGATGGCATCCTTTGGGGTAAAAATTCCGGAGGTAAAATAGTCCCCCATTTGGATCTCCGGGACGGGACTACTTTAGGGATGTGATCTGAAAGAATAGAAAAAGATCCGTGAACATACTGCGAGTCAGCGCGTGGAATGTCAGAAGTATGAAACAAGTAGGTAAGTTAGAGAACCTGTAACTCGAAATGGATAGGTTAGCACTAGACATAGTTGGAATTAGCCAAGTCCGCTAGCCAGAGACGGAAAATTTTTGAAGTGGACACTACAGAATAATTCATACTGGATCACAAGAAGGAAATTCGGGTGTGGGGATAGTCACGAGAAAAATGATAGGACAACTACCTACAAAAGAACGAAAGAGTACTCATGGTTAGTTTAGAATTTAAACCGGTAAATACGGTAATAATACATGTATACATTACCACCGCTAGCTACAGTGAGGAAAAGGAAGAGGTGACCTACAAAGATATCGAAGACATACTAAGATACGTAAAAAGGCTCGAAAATTTAATAATTACAAAGGATTTTAATGCAGTGGTAGGTGAGGGTAGGGAAGGAGCGATAGTAGGTTTATTTGGTTTAGGAACGAGAAATGACGGGAAATAGGATGGTAGAATTTTGCGACAAGAACAATTTAACCATCACAAATACATTATTTCAACATCATGCTAGAAGACGATACACGTGGAAGATACCAGGAGACATAGGAAGATATCAAATAGATTACATTATTGTTAGACAACGGTTTAGAAATCAAGTAAAAGGATGTAGAAGCTACCCGGAAGCAGATATAGACACTGACCACAACATCGTAATTATGTAGGCCGCACTTAAATTTAAAAATCTGAAAAAGAGGAACGGAAAAGGGCACTTTGAGAAGTTAAAAGATGAAGCTTTCCACGAAAGATTTGAAAAAAAAAGTCAAATGAATTGCTGAAAGATATCGGGAAAATTTCTGATCCTAAGGAAGTAGAAACAGAATGGAATAATATTAAATCAAGTTTATACATAGCGGCCAGAGAAATTCTGGGGTATTCACAAAAATAAAATAAGAAACCATGCATAACAAAGGATATCATGAATTTAGTAGAAGAAAGACGAAAATACAAAAATAAATCAGACGAAACAGGAAAATAAAGATACAAAGCCATAAAATGGGAAATTATTCGCAAATGCAGGAAAGCTAAAGAACAATGGATTGATGAAAAGGCCAAGGAGCTACAAACTAAGATGGAAATAGGAAAGACAGACGAAGCATACAAATTAATTAAAATAAATTTTAGGGATATAAAACCATATAGCAAAAATATAAGGGATGCGGGAGGAAACGTCATTATAGAAAATGTAGAGAAAGTAGGTAGATGGCAGGGATATATAGAGAATTTATATTTAGGAGAGGATTTAACAGCATGAGAACAGGAATCAGACATTGAAAATGATGACCTGAGATATCCTATACTTAGAAATCAGTTTGAATTAAAGAGTCTAAAAAAGGGTAAGGCACCGGGTACAGATAAGGTGCAAGCAGAAACTCTAAAAACTGCTGGACAAGCAGTAACAGAACGTCTCTTCCGACTTGTAAGCTGTATGTATGAGACAAGCGAGATACCCAAAAATAGTCTTTATTCACCAGTTGAATTTCTGATAAAGGTTTTAATGCGCTTTAATGTAGAAAAACTGCGTTCAACCGAAGCACTTGTTGCCGGAATTGTTAAAACAAGTTGACACAATTTAAAGAATTTTCTATAGGACTCTGCCAAATCAATTTCTTTAAGAAAACGTAGCATATTTAACGGTGTTTTTTAATTATTGACTTCTGAGTGTTATATAAAACACTTAGCTGTGAATTTAATGCCAAAATGTCAACAAAAAAAATTGCATTACTAAGTTTTAAACTATTAAAGGTTTCTTCAGCAAAACGGGCTTTATTATAGTTGTTATAATTACATAATTCGACGTATTTTAATTCACTGAAGTTCTGAAATCTGCTTCTGAGTTGTTGAGAAATATTATCAAAAATTTACAACTCAATAGTTTTTCTTATGGTACCTACTACAAACACAAACTCTACTTAATGACGGTATAATAATCTAAATTAAAAAAAGGTTAAATCCTATTACTAAACTCACATCTTTAATTAGTTTTGAAACTAATTCAAATTCAAATAAAAAATAATTCACTTGTTCGTGATTTATTTAAAAATAATTAGTATCTACCAAAAGCACAAGTTTGCTACTTAAGCCACGCTATCAATAAAATAATGCTACTTTTAATATGGATAACCACCAACACAAATAACAACAGACGTTCATCTTTCATGAAGCGGCAGTAAACACCGCTTCCAACTCAGTTAAAATCGGCAGCATTCGATAAATACACGATTGTGACGACTTGTCGTGTAGGATGAACCTCAAGTTGATATCGTTTACACATTTAGAAGCGCTAGAAAATGCCGCAAAGTGGTCAAGTTCAAAAAGTCTATGCTGACAGACAAAGAGGCGCGATCATGTACCATCGGTCGTTTACAGATGATGATGTAGACATCATGAATACTTTTCTATTCAGTTTCTTGTATTTATTTGAGGAAGTAACTTACTTATTTAAGATGCAAAGAGCACGTACGTCAAGAAGCCATGAACACTCTATCAAATATTGAATAAACTTTAAATGCTTATTGTTATAACAACTAGGGGAAGCGGTACTTCCGTCGCTTCCATGGACTGCACGCCCCTGGGTGTATAACTATAAAACAATAGAAGGTAACCGAACTGCATCAAACAAGAAAGAGCAGCAGCTATGTTCAAAGACAACGAACATAGATACAAGAAGAAAACTGTACAAAGCATAGTGTGGAGAACAGTACAGTACATCTATGAAACAGGGACCGTAGGAAAAGCGGACAGAAAGAGATAGAAGCCTTCTGGAGTGTTGCGCTTCAGATGTATGAAGATGGTCGCATGGACAGACAAAGTTAATAACAAATAGGTTGTAGAAATAGTAGAGGAATAAAGATATCTGTGGAAAATGAAAAAATAGGAGATAGGACAGGATACGCTCTAAGGCATTTCTGGGGAATAGTACGGGATATACTACAATCAAAGATAGGAAAAGAGAGGTAGAGGTAGACCGAGATCAGACTTTAGCACACAGATAGTGATAGATGCAGACTGTGCGAATTTCAGGGAAACGTGTAGGTTGGTTTAGACTAGGAAGCAATGGGAGTACGCGTCCAACCAGTTTTAAGACGGAAGACCTTAATGATGATGATGACTCATGACTGTTAAATCACTATGGCGGCTTTAAAGGTTAGAAATAATATCAACAACGTAACTTTGTGTTCTAAAATTACTACAGTTTTATGGTTTATTTGTTTTAATTAACACAATAAGACACGCTAAACTGTGCTGATTCAATAAAATGAAAAATCTCTTGCTTTAAGTTTAGAAAAACGGCTTCAAGTAAGATAACATTACATATATCGGATAGAGAAAAATGACACAAGATACTTTGAATTTGCAGTCTTAAATTCATTTCTTCGAATTTTTACGAAGATGTCTCGAAATAGTTTATGGAGAGAAGACTTTTTTATAAAGCACTCCGCTTTAACATTCAAAGAAATAACATGTAACCTGAGTAGGTTAGTTAACCTTGAAGAAGGTATCGAACTGATTAAGGCAGTTGGTTCTTGAGATTCGGATAATACACTACCATGTTGGATGCTTTTAATTTTAGAAACACCCTGTAAAATCTAGTCAAAATTAATTAAATCCGGGATATAATAGTTTTTAGTGGTGTCTGTGTTATCTACAGTCTATAATCATTCATCGGGTAATTATGAAATCCCCCAAAACTATAACCTACAATAATTGTATATAAGTGATTATTTCTAATTAATTACATGAACTAATAAACGTACCCACAGTATGTTTTTGTTGTTAGGTTAAAGGTTTAAATAGTAATTTTGTTTGCTGAAAACGTTTTCCATTAATTTGAATAATTTGTGATATATTTGATTTTTAATTTTTGTTTAAGAATATACAGTGCGTCCCAAAAGTAACGGATATATTCGATTAAATGATTATTGACAATTTCTGAGTAAAAAGCTTTGACACGTCGATTTTTATTTTTAAATTGTCATTTAATTATGTAATTTTTAACCCCCCACCCTTCAACCCCTAAGCGCTAGCATCCCCTACATAAAAATTTTAAATGGCAATGTACCCCTTGTGATACCTCAATTAATAGCATTTTTCATGCAAAAATAGAATTTTACAAAAAATTCTAAATCCGATGATAAATAACTGTTTTATTCAATAAAAACTTATTCACTTAAAATGCCAATTATCGGGTATGCCTTGACAAACAAAATGTTTGTAAAGTGTCAAATAAGTTCAGTAAAAGTACGTTAGTTAAGTGCGTGTTGCTTGTTTAATAATAAGTCAGCAAAAATGAGACTTAACGAAGCCGAAAGGATTGTAATTTTAATGATGATTGGCTTTGGAGATAGAATTCGAACGCACAAAGAAGTTCGAATTTTATTCAATGAAATTCATCCCGACCTCCCCCCCCAATCTCGTAACCAACGATAAGCCGAATTGAAAATAAATTTCGGAATATTGGACACGTACGAGATAAATCTAAAGATGGACGTCCATCCGCTTTAGATGAAGATTCAGAATTGGATGTCTTGCTATTAGTGCAGGAAAATCCACATTCAAGCGTTGCGGGGGTCGCTTCACAGTTAAATGCATCAAAAAGTGCAGTTCATAGATTTTGCCGTAAGCAAAAATTTCACCCTTACAAAGTGCAATTAGTGCAAGAGTTATCAGATGATGATTTTGATATGTGAGCGCAATTTTGTGAGACAATGATGGAACTTTGTAATGAAAATCTTCGGTTGGAAGGCAATATTATGTTTTCTGATGAGGCAACATTTTATTTAAATGGTACCGTTAATAAGCAGAATTGCAGTTATTGGGCTGATGAAAATCCGCATTGGATGATGGAAGCAAATACACAATTTCCACAAAAGATTATTGTTTGGGCGGGATTAGTGGGTAATAAAGTTATTGGACCGTATTTTTTTGAGAGAACACTCATTGGGGAACAATATCTAAATTTCCTCCAATTTGAATGAATTCCGGCTTTACCAATACTACATACGATTGCAGAAGATCCTGATTCACCTGATCCCAGTATTTGGCTACAGCAAGATGGTGCGCCTCCCCACTATGCACGTCCAGTACGGGAATATCTCGACCAAGTATTTCCTATGAGGTAGATTTGTAGACGAGGACAAATTGAATGGCCCGCAAGGTCTCCCGACTTAACCCTTTTGGATTATTTTCTCTGGGATTATTTAAAATCTAAAGTGTAGTAAACAAAGTTCAACAAGAGTTTGTCTCTAGATTAGGACACTGCCTAGCCGCTAACGGGCAGCAGTTTGAACATTTAATTGAAATTGGGTTTGTTTTTGCTTTTTATTTAAGTATTGTGTATTGAATAAAACAGTTATTTATCAACCGATTTCGAATTTTTTGTAAAATTTTGTTTCTGCATGAAAAATGCTATTAATTGAGGTATCACAAGGGGTACATTGCTATTTAAAATTTTGAAGTAGGGGATGCTAGCGCTTAGGGGTTGAAGGGTAGGGGGTTAAAAATTACATAGTTAAATGACAATTTAAAAATAAAAATCGATGTGTCAGGGCTTTTACTCAGAAATTGTCAATAATCATTTAATCGAATATATTCGTTACTTTTGGGAAGCACTGTATATATATATATATATATATATATATATATATATTACTCATATTTAGACCAGGGTAGAAAATTAAATAATCACATTAAATAATTTTAATTACCGTGTAGAAGCTTTGGGAAAAGGTACGCGTTGTTAAAACCGTGAAGCTCAAAAATTCATTCGTTTCATTAAACATAAGAGATTTAAATCATCTACAAGACGCTTGCTATAAAAAGAAAGCAGTATTAAAAAGCTCTACGTGTAATTTAATTATTCCTAGTAAAGAAACAAAGAGAAATTACGTGCAAAATTTATATTAATTAACTCTATTTTAAGTAACCGGTATTAAACAAAATGTACTGATAATAATTGAATATTTAATTAGGATTCACTAAAAATTAAAGGGTATTATTTTAATTGGAGTTAATTGAACCGTTAGTAACATATAATATCTATAAAAACTTGTAAAAACCCAATAAAATGCAAATCGTAGAAGTGTTATTTAGAAGTATTATGTTTGAACACCTGCGTATTTTTAAAAGGCTCATTCAGCGTAAATTTGGCAGATAACAAATGGTTACAGAGAATCTTGGAGAAACCGTAGCTTAATAGTTACGGGAAATGCTAAAGGTGGGTTATTTCACAGTCCACATGGACTGAAATAATCGATAATAAAGAATATCAATTTGCACCAATAAGAACAGGGTAGATAGAGACAGATAATATGCGCCAAACCGAGACACATATAGTAAAAGGCGTGAGTGGAGCAACGTCACTGGGTTGCGATTGGTTGAAAGTAAAAGGCAAACTTGAGAGGTAAAAATAACATTTCTGTATAAAATTCAATTAGTTATTTCCAGACGTTGCGAGCCGTGTCGAAATTTCTGAGATTTAACTGGTGCGAGTGCAAATTTCGTAAAAATCGCATGCCGGGCTGCGAAATGGGAACCTAGCATGCGAAATTCTGAAGAATTGTCCGTTTTGGGGACAAGACCGACAGACAGGCTAACCTCTATATATACCCAGGTTAATATGAACAATCTCTCTTAGATCTGCGACTTGATTCAATGCGTTAAACAGTGCTTTTTAGTTTTCCGAGTTTGATAGAATAATTTAAACAGTTTGCTCGGATATTTTGGTGATTTAAAACAGTTTGTTCTTTACGTGCTACAATGAATGTACTTTAGTGCACTTAGAAAAGAAGATACAAGGTAATAAAGTTTAGTATCACTGTACCAATTAGTAAAATTTACAACGACAAATGAATACACAAAAGTAGGCAGTTTTGGCGTATATTGGTGAAAGAAGTATGAATTTCTTTGTTATTTTTCGGGGGTATTAATAATGAAACGATTCGTAAACGTGTCTGGATCCACAAAACAAGCTTCAGATATACACAAATGGGTTCCGGAAAAGCACTGAAACTACTTTAGATGAATGGTGATGTAGAAAATTTTAAAGGCGACCAGCAATACGAGGACCTAAACATAACCCAGTTGGATTGGTGTGATTAACAGAGGACGATGTACATTGAAGCCACTAGTGCAGTAACCTTCAGGTAACTTATGCTTTGTTGGTGGATTTTGATATTTTGGTGTGTGTTGAATAACTTTATAATTGATTTACTCAAAATGGACAGTAGTGAAGTTGTACTAACAATAAAATTTTAATTTTAAGGTGAAATTTGCTTGTTTAAGTAGAAAGGGGTATTTAGTATTGATGTTCTGGATTATGATGAAAATTTGGGTATGTCTTTGAGCTCAATTAGACGAACCTGGTTAATTAACGTAAAGGGCTGGTAGATGCTCCCTTTGTACTCAGACTCCGGTCTGCATATATTGTTATAGTAATTAGTAGGCATCCTACAAGGACTTTAATTCTGGATGCACTTTAAAATGATAACAAATTTAATCTTGAAATTTTCTGATACTGAAATTTATGCTGAATTTTAACTTTGAAATTTTAATGTATTGTGAATATTGATGTAAATAGAGTTAACGTTGGTGTTTGTGATAAGAATGTGTTTGTTTTTTTTTATGATTGAGGATGTAAGTTATCTAGAGGAGCAGCCGAGGCGATTAACAGAAGAAAGTCAATGGACCAACACAGTTAAGGTAATGAATAGCTTTTTGTAGGATTCACAGCATTCTTGTCTTCCAATCAGTGGGCCACGATTCTAATACAGGGAAACACAGCATTCTTTGACGCCCAATTCGTGAGGCTCGATTCTAAGAATACAGGGTTTCACAGCATTCTTGGCGACCCAAAAGTGAGGCTCGAGTTCCAAATAAAATTTTTGTGATTTTATTCCAGGAAACTGGCGATCTGAGAGAGAGAGTTTCTGTTTGTGTATAAATTTAAGAGTATTTTAGAGTGTGTGAGAGTGATTAGAACGTATGCAGAGAAAGGAGTGGTTAAGGAGTCAAGGAGTGGAAATTGGAAGTGACGATAGTGCATTGTGTGAGAAAAATTCTAAAATGGAAGAAGCTGGAGGCAGTAGAGATCAGTCGAGGACGGAATCAGGGGATCAAGGAAACGAAATAATAATGAGGATGCTTGAAAGAATGAATGAGACGTTAAGCGGGGTTAGAGAGGACTCAAATCGAAAATTTGAGCAAATGAGTGAAGAATCGAATAAGAAATTTGACCAATTAAATCAGGAATTAGGGGATAAAATAGAAAAATCGACGAAAGAATTTACAGAATTTAAAAATAGTCTTACCGTAAAGATGGGGGAAGTAGAAAATAGGGTTTAAAAAAATGAACGTGATATTACAGGTCTTCGACAGGAAATGGGACATTTAAGGTCCGAAGTACGCATTTTTTGTGAAGAAGAGATTAATGTAAAAATGACTGAAGTAACGGACTCATGTAGGGATCAGTTAGGCAGGGTAGAACGTGAAGTTAGTAGTATTAAATACAACATATCAAGTTTAACGGGGGATGGTCCCAGATTTTATACAGGTGGAGTATCATTGGACCAACACATGAAGTTTTATGGCGATAACAGGGTAAATCCACAAATTTTTATTAATAGTGTAAGAAATCTAGTGGGAAATTTATGTGACGAACAGACTAAACTGAATACGATAAAAGCTTTATAGAAAGACAACGCGGAAGCATGGTACAATTTAGTAGGACAGGACATAGACACCTACACGGACTTTAAAGACAGATTTTTAAAGCACTACTGGAGTGACCACAGACAAGACCAGGTACGAGACGACTTAATCACAGGGAAATTTAAGGGAGAATTTTCAGGAAGTAGAGAGCAATATGCTATACGCAAGTATAGCATAGCAAAGCAACTGAACCCACCACTGACGGACCGACAAATTATCAAGTATTTATCACGACACTTCGAGGTAGAAGTAAGACAACACGTAGCACTACAGAACATAGTGGACAGAGAAATGTTTTTAGAATACCTGCAGAGGTACGACGACGTAAGTAGTGGACGACCTCGGGATAATAGGGAAAGACAGATCAACACAGTTAGGTTTGACAATAGACGGGACAACTACGCTAGACGGGGGAATAGTTACGGATACCAGCGACAGAATTGGGAACAGCGACGACCATACGTTAGAAGTAATAGTTTAGGAAGGGGACCTGCACCGAGACCGGAACCTACCAGAAGGAATAGTTCACCGGACATGAGGGGGACTGCTAATACAGACACGGAACGAGTGGAAACGCCTAGGACATACGCTGAGGTGACGGCTAGACCAGCACCAAGTAGGGAAAACAGACCTGGACAGGATTTTTAGAACGCGACAGACCACTAGATTTCAGTGTAAATGTATATGAACATCCACGTGAATTTTTCAAAAGTGAGGAGGAAGTAGAGCCAGAAACTGAGGAAAATTATGTTTGCCAATTATTAATATAGGAATTTTGAGAATAATGTAGAAGTATTACTTGATACAGGGGCAGAGGCGAGTTTAATATCGGAGGAATTCGTCAGCAAAATTAGGGATAAGGTTTGTGATAGAATTATGCCTATAAAGCGTAGCCATTTAGTAGCTCCAAATAAAAAG
The DNA here is from genome assembly GCA_036346225.1 of Platerodrilus igneus. Taxonomy (NCBI): domain Eukaryota; kingdom Metazoa; phylum Arthropoda; class Insecta; order Coleoptera; family Lycidae; genus Platerodrilus; species Platerodrilus igneus. The sequence goes on from JARFIW010001418.1 coordinate 645,559, forward strand.
AAGTTTGCTGTAGTAAATAGTGTTGTGGTGCTTAGGATAGATATAGGAGGTTTAAGCTGTGAACAGGAGTTTGTAATTGTACCTGGACTGAAGTTTCAGAGCATTTTAGGTGTTGACTGTATGATGCAGTTAGGGGTTTTGATAGATATGGAACGGAAGGTAATAAGGATTAATGATAGGGTAGTGCCATGGAAGGGCAGTTATGAAGTCACAGAGGATGACACGGGGTTGAGTATTAATGTAGTAGAGGTAGCGGATGATAGGGTTAAACAGATCAACACAATAAGATGTCCAGAGGATAGGAGAGTAGAGGTTCAAGCTTTATTACAAAAACATGCAGAATTAGTAGGGGTAGAAGCAAGCACAGCGTTAGGCTATGAGCACGTGTTAGAAGTGGATAATTCAGAACCGTTCAACGCAAAGGTTTATCCAATTCCAGCAGCATATCGGGAGCAGGTGAAGGCAGAATTAAATAAAATGTTGGAAGATGGCATAATAGAGGTATCAAACACTCATTTCAAAATCCGTTGGTGGTAGTTAAGAAAAAGGATGATAGCATTCGTTTATGTTTAGATGCACGAAAAATTAATCAACGGACCAAACCGCAATTCCATTGTCCACCATCCATGGACACACTTTTGACGAGATTAAGTGGCAAGTTTATTTTTAGTAAATTAGATTTAAGGAATTCATTCTGGCTGATTCCATTACACCAGAATTCTAGAAGGTACATAGGATTTTCCATAGAGGGAAAAATCGATAATTTTAAAGTAGTATCGTTTGGTTTGTCGGCAGAAAGAAAAAAAATAGTAAATGAGAAACAGACATGTGTAGAGACTGAAGAAGAAGCAATATATAAGAGTCAGGATAATAGGGATGATAAGTTTATTGTATGTGAGATAATAGGGAGGATAAGTATAGATATAGAAGGGGGAGAAATAGGGATGAAGAGTATTAGGATGGTAAGAAGAAAGACGTGGAGGGTCAAGAAGAGAGTTAGATTTAAATAACTTGATGAACAAAGAATAGAGATAGGTGAATTTAAGTATAGTTATAGAAAATAAAGCTAGGTATAGGATAAATATGGGAGATAAGTAGAAATAGGTTTAGGATGAGAATAAAGAGTAAATGTAGGAAGAAAAGAAGATAGGTTAAGTATAGATATTTCATATAAGATTAGTGGAGAGTTAGGAATAGAGTAAGAGTAGGATAGGCATATAGAATTAGGTAGGGGGAAGTAAAGTATAATGCAGATTAGTTAAAAGTTAGAAATAGGATAGGTATATAGGATGTATATAGGATTAGATGGACAAGTAGGATGAAGTTAGGGATAATTTCAGTTTATAGAATTAGGTGAGAGTTAGGAATAGGATAGGGATATAGGATAGGTGTAAATAATTTTTTTTGGATTGGATATAAGTTAGGTAAGTTAGATAGATAAGGGTAGAGAGAGATAGGCAATTTTTTTGTAAATTTTTTTTGTCTAATGCTTTATATTTGCATTCAAATAAGTGGGATTATTTGTATTCAAATAGGGGAAAATACTCATATTTAGACCAGGGTAGAAAATTAAATAATCACATCAAATAATTTTAATCACCGTGTAGAAGCTTTGGGAAAAGGTACCGTTATTAAAAACCGTGAAGGAAAAATTCATTCGTTTCATTAAACATAACAGATTTAAATCATCTACAAGACGCTTGCTATAAAAAGAAGCAGTATTAAAAGCTCTACGTGTAATTTAATTATTCCTAGTAAAGAAACAAAGAGAAAAGTGCAAAATTTATATTAATTAACTCTATTTTAAGTAACCGGTATTAAACAAAATGTACTGATAATAATTGAATATTTAATTAGGATTCACTAAAAATTAAAGGGTATTATTTTAATTGGAGTTAATTGAACCGTTAGTAACATATAATATCTATAAAAACTTGTAAAAACCCAATAAAATGCAAATCGTAGAAGTGTTATTTAGAAGTATTATGTTTGAACACCTGCGTATTTTTAAAAGGCTCATTCAGCGTAAATTTGGCAGATAACAAATGGTTACAGAGAATCTTGGAGAAACCATAGCTTAATAGTTACGGGAAATGCTAAAGGTGGGTTATTTCACAGTCCACATGGACTGAAATAATCGATAATAAAGAATATCAATTTGCACCAATAAAAACAGGGTAGATAGAGACAGATAATATGCGCAAGACCGAGACACATATAGTAAAAGGCGTGAGTAGAGCAACGTCACTGGGTTGCGATTGGTTGAAAGTAAAAGGCAAACTTGAGAGGTAAAAATAGCATTTCTGTATAAAATTCAATTAGTTATTTCCAGACGTTGCGAGCCGTGTCGAAATTTCTGAGATTTAACTGGTGCGAGTGCAAATTTCGTAAAAATCGCATGCCGGGCTGCGGAATGGGAACCTAGCATGCGAAATTCTGAAGAATTGTCCGTTTTGGGGACAAGACCGACAGACAGGCTAACCTCTATATATACCCAGGTTAATATGAACAATCTCTCTTAGATCTGCGACTTGATTCAATGCGTTAAACAGTGCTTTTTAGTTTTTCGAGTTTGATAGAATAATTTAAAGTTTGCTCGGATATTTTGGTGATTTAAAACAGTTTGTTTTTTACGTGCTACAATGAATGTACTTTAGTGCACTTAGAAAAGAAGATACAAGGTAATAAAGTTTAGTATCACTGTACCAATTAGTAAAATTTACAACGACAAATGAATACACAAAAGTAGGCAGTTTTGGCGTATATTGGTGAAAGAAGTATGAATTTCTTTGTTATTTTTCGGGGGTATTAATAATGAAACGATTCGTGAACGTGTCTGGATCCACAAAACAAGCTTCAGATATACACAAATGAGTTCCGGAAAAGCACTGAAACTACTTTAGATGAATGGTGATGTAGAAAATTTTAAAGGCGAATAGCAATACGAGGACCTAAACATAACCCAGTTGGATTGGTGTGATTAACAGAGGACGATGTACATTGAAGCCACTAGTGCAGTAACCTTCAGGTAACTTATGCTTTGTTGGTGGATTTTGATATTTTGGTGTGTGTTGAATAACTTTATAATTGATTTACTTTAAATGGACATTAGTGAAATTGTACTAACAATAAAATTTTAATTTTAAGGTGAAATTTGCTTGTTTAAGTAGAAAGGGGTATTTAGTATTGATGTTCTGGATTATGATGAAAATTTGGGTATGTCTTTGAGCTCAATTAGACGAACCTGGTTAATTAACGTAAAGGGGTGGTAGATGCTCCCTTTGTACTCAGACTCAGGTCTGCATATATTGTTATAGTAATTAGTAGGCATCCTACAAGGACTTTAATTCTGGATGCACATTAAAATGATAACAGATTTAATCTTGAAATTTTCTGATACTGAAATTTATGCTGAATTTTAATTTTGAAATTTTAATGTATTGTGAATATTGATGTAAATAGAGTTAACGTTGATGTTTGTGATAGGAATGTGTTTGTTTTTTTTATGATTGAGGATGTAAGTTATCTAGAGGAGCAGCCGAGGCGATTAACAGAAGAAAGTCAATGGACCAACACAGTTAAGGTAATGAATAGCTTTTTGCAGGATTCACAGCATTCTTGTCTTCCAATTCGTGAGGCTCGATTCTAAGAATACAGGGTTTCACAGCATTCTATATATATATATATATATATATATATATATATATATATATATATATTGTAACAATTTTATTTCTTAGTTACTAAATCCAACCATAAAAGTGCAAAATTATAAAACGCTTTTATTCAAATTATTCGTAAAATACATGCAACAAGTTTAGTAATACGCTAAAGTTGTATCTATAGATAGTTTTCTATAAATAGTCAGGTGTCTGTACCTTCGATAACTGTTCGCAGGCGCGTTTTGGTTGAAGGCTCCGCCGGGAACACGCCGTCGCTCGTGCGAGGGGATAACGAGTCGGCCCTGCAAGCTTGTTAAATCAAAATGTACGATTGGAAGCAGGCCGCCAATTTGCGGTTACATTTTAAAGAGTCGAGATCCATCTTACGCGGTTGGTATCCTATGAACAGTATTTAATTTGTTTAATTGAGGTATTTTGTTTAACGCGTAATTAACCACCATAAAATCAACTGTAGAAACAACTATTCCAACCACAGATGTAAAACCACTTTGTATTGCAGTCCGTAGGAAGCGGCTTTGATAATGGAGAATTTGAATAATTAATAGAAGAACTTATTACTACAAAACCTGATGGAAGTATGGTGATTACTTTTGATTTTACAACACCTCTTCACAGCCAAATAATGCAGTTCTGGTTCGTAGATAACTTTAAGAAATTTGGTTGTGTTTCAAATTAGAAACACGCTATTTTTGTTTAGTGCATAAAAGCACGAATGTTATAAAATATCGATTATTAGTTGAGCTGAATTTTTCAGTGTTAAAAATTTTAATGCACAACTTGTAAAATTTTAAGATACCATTCACGTGGTTCATTTTGTCCTGTTGGTAACAGCGACAGATGTTTTGTTACGTCACTTGTTTGCCTGCAGTATACTGCTGACACCTGTGTTCTAATAAACATATGCTTTGAACAATGTTTGCCTAAGTTGAGTTTATAAGAATATTTTTATGATCTTTCTTTATTAGAAACTGAAACTAACACAATTAATTTAGATAAGGAAACTTGATTTACTATGTTTTAATTTGTAACCCCCTCGAACAGATCTGCTCGGGTCGGCTTTTCTTTGTAACAAGTTTACACTAAGTTTTAAAATGTTTGCTTAGTAACTATTTTGATGAAACTTTATTTAAAATCCTTGAACTCATTTAATTATTTATGAAACTTTGTAGCATTGAATTTTGTTTTAAAAGAGAATCTTTTGAGTAAATTATTAGTTCAAGATTAAAGCTTTTTTTATTTTGATCAAATATGGTCAAAACTAACTACAAGAAACTAATATCCGTATGAGTGGAATTTTAATGTCAACTTATATAGGAGATATTTTTTTTGATATTTCTTTAGGTTTGTTTGTGGTACACAAATAGTGTTCCACCCTTCTATTAAGCTAATTATTACCATTTCTTACAGGAGCAGCATCTTATTCAGTTAAGACGGGTTTCTGTCATCGAAGGCGATTTTTTTCTTTGGGTTTCCACGTCCGCCCCTAGAAATATACTACGCAATTATCCTAATTAAGTCAGGATTTGGTGGCGCCTTATTTGTTTTGGATTAAATTCAACTTACAATCAGAATTCACTTACCCCCCCATTTCTCATAGCTCTACCCAAGGAATAGACCCCTAGTTATGTCGGAAGACTTCGTTACACTTGCCCAGGCGCGAGGATAGTCATGTAACCATGCAATAAATACATATAAAAAAAAAGGAACGCGTCACTGGCGCCCATTTAAGAAAGTTGTTCCAATATATATATATATATATATATATATATATATATATATATATATATATACATATATCTACAAGGACTTTAATTCTGGATGCACATTAAAATGATAACAAATTTAATCTTGAAAATTTCTGATACTGAAATTTATGCTGAATTTTAATTTTGAAATTTTAATGCATTGTGAATATTGATGTAAATAGAGTTAACGTTGGTGTTTGTGATAGGAATGTGTTTGTTTTTTTTTATGAATGAAGATGAAAGTTTTAACTAGGTGAGCAGCCGAGGCGGAAAAGAGTAAAGAGGCGATTAACAGAAGAAAGTCAACGGAACAGTTAAGTTAATGAATAGCTTTTTGGAGGATGTTCACAGCAATATATATATATATATATATATATATATATATATTGCTGTGAACCCACGAAAATCCGGGAACTACGGTTTTCGAATCGAACCCCACAGATTGCGCGTCAAGAATGCTGTGAATCCTCCAAAAAGCTATTCATTAACTTAACTGTTCCGTTGACTTTCTTCTGTTAATCGCCTCTTTACTCTTTTCCGCCTCGGCTGCTCACCTAGTTAAAACTTTCATCTTCATTCATAAAAAAAAACAAACACATTCCTATCACAAACACCAACGTTAACTCTATTTACATCAATATTCACAATACATTAAAATTTCAAAATTAAAATTCAGCATAAATTTCAGTATCAGAAATTTTCAAGATTAAATTTGTTATCATTTTAATGTGCATCCAGAATTAAAGTCCTTGTAGATGCCTACTAATTAATATAACAATATATGCAGACCTGAGTCTGAGTAAAAAGGGAGCATCTCCCACCCCTTTAAGTTAATTAACCAGGTTCGTCTAATTGAGCTCAAAGACATACCCAAATTTTCATTATAATCCAGAACATAAATACTAAATACCCCTTTCTACTTAAACAAGAAAATTTCACCTTAAAATTAAAAAGTTATTCAACACACACCAAAACATCAAAAATCGAACAACAAAGCATAAGTTACCTGAAGGTTAATGCACTCGTGGCCCCAATGTACATCGTCCTCTGTTAATCACACCAATCCAACTGGGTTATGTTTAGGTCCTCGTATTGCTGGTCGCCTTTAAAATTTTCTACACCACCATTCATCTAAAGTTGTTTCAGTGCTTTTCCGGAACTCATTTGTGTATATCTGAAGCTTGTTTTGTGGATCCAGACACGTTTACGAATCATTTAATTATTAACACCCCCGAAAAATAGCGAAGAAATTCATACTTCTTTCACAAATATACGCCAAAACTGCCTACTTTTGTGTATTCATTTGTCGTTGCCAATTTGACTAATTGGTACAGTGATACTAGACTTTATTACCTTGTATCTTCTTTTCTAAGTGCACTAAATTACATTCATTGTAGCACGTAAAGAACAAACTGTTTTAAATCACCAAAATATACGAGCAAACTGTTTAAATTATTCTATCAAAATCGGAAAACTAAAAAGCGCTGTTTAATGCATTGAATCAAATCGAAAATCCAAGAGAGCGAAACTCATATTAACCCGGGTATATATAGTGGTTAGCCTGTCTGTCGGTTTTGTCCTCAAAACGGCCAGTTTCTAGAATTTCGTATACTATGTTCCCATCTCGACCGCCTGTGCGTCGGTTCTTATTAAATTTGCACTCGCACCATTTAAATCTCAGAAATTTGGACACGGCTCGCAACGTCTGGGAATAACTAACTAAATTTTATACAGAAATGTTATTTTTACCTCTCAAGTTTGTCTCTTATTTTCAACCAATCGCAACCCAGTGACGTTGCTCAACTCACGCCTTTTACTATATGTGTCTCTGTCTTGCGCATATTATCTGTCTCTATCTACCCTGTTCCGAGTGGTACAAATCGATATTCTTTAGTATCGGTTATTTTCAATCCATGTGGACTTGTGAAATAACCCACCTTATTAGCATTTCCCGTAAATATTAAGCAACGGTTTCTCCAACATTCTCTGTAACCATTTGTTATCTGCAAATTTTACGCAGAACATAAAACATTTAAAAATACGCAGGTGTTCAAACATAATACTTCTACGATCTGAATATTATTGGGTTTTACTAGCTTTTATACATATTATATGTTACTAATGGTCCAATTAACTCCAATTAAAATAATACCCTTTATTTTTTAGTGACTCCTAATCAAATATTAATTATTATCTGTACATTTTGTTTAATACCGGTTACTTAAAATTGAGTTAATTAATATAAATTTTGCACGTAATTTCCATTTGTTTCTTTACTCGGAATAATTAAATTACACGTAGAGCATTTTAATACTGCTTCTTTTTATAGAAGGCGTCTTGTAAATAATTTAAATCTCTTCTTTTTAATGAAACGTCTGAATTTTTATGCTTCACGGTACCTTTTCCCAAAGCTTATATTTAGACCAGGGTAGAAAATTAAATAATCACATCAAATAATTTTAATCACCGTGTATAATGAATATTATTAGATAATACGCGTTATTAAAACCGTGAAGCATAAAAATTTATTAGTTTCATTAAACATAAGAGATTTAAATCATGTACAAGACGCTTTATATCAAAAGAAGCAGTATTAAAAAAGCTCTGCGTGTAATGTAATTATTCCTAAACAAATGGAAATTACGTGCAAAATTTATCTTAATTAACTCTATTTCAAGTAACCGGTATTGAACAAAACGTACAGATAATATCTATAGAAACTTGTAAAACCCAATGAAATGCAAATCCTAGAAGTGTTAGTTAGAAGTAGGATGTTTGAACACACCTGCGTATTTTAAAAGGCAATTTCAGTTTAATTTGTTTAGATAAACATGTCGATTCTAAGGATATTGGAAACGGTCAGATGCTTTAGCACGAAATACAAAACAGGGTTTATTTAAAAGCTCTGAGAATTAATATTATTTTGAACACCTGCGTAGTTTAAATATCACGTACGGTGAAAATTGTGTAGATAACAAATGGTTTCAAAGAATCTTGGAGAAACCGGGGCTTAATATTCACGAGAAGGTGCGATACGGGGTTATTAAACCCAGATAGTCCACATGGACTAAAATATAATCGATAATAAAGAATATCAATTTGCACCAATACGAACAGGTTAGAAAAGGAAAGAGAAAATGCGTCAAGCAAAGACACATATAGTAAAAGGCGTGATTTAAGCAACGTCACGAGGGTCACAATTGGTTGAAAATGGGATGCAAATATCAGAGGTAGAAACAACAATTTCTGTACAGAGTTAATTGGTTTTTCTCGGACCTGTTTGCGTGCCGTGTAGGAATTTCTGAGATTTAAATGGGGCGAGTGAAAATTTCGTAAAAACCGACGCGCGAGCGACGGACTGGGAACATAGAATGAGAAATTCTTAAGAATTGTCTGTTTTGAGGACAAAAGCGACGTGCCGGCTATTCGCTATATATACCGGTGGTAATATGAATTTCGGCCTCTTAGACTTTTGACTATTCGATGCGTTAAAAGCTCTTACATCCGCGACTTGATTCAAGATGTTAAACAGTGCATTTTAGTTTGATAAAATAATTTAAAATTTTGCTCGTATATTTTAGTGATTCAAAATAGTTTGTTATTTACGTGCTAACATGAATGTACTTCAGTGCACTTAGATACAAGGTAATAAAATTTAGTATCACTGTACCAAATAGCAAAATTTACTACGACAAATGTATACACAAAAGTAGGCAGTTTTGGCGTATATCGGTGAAAGACGCATGAATTTCTCTGCTATTTTTCGGGGGTGTTAATAATTAAATGGTTCAAATACGTGTCTGGATCCACAAAACCAGGGTCAGATATACACAGATGAGTTCCGGAAAAGCCCAGAAACAACTTTAAATAAATGGTGATGGAGAAAATTTTAAAAGCGTTGAGAATTAGAAGCCGTAAATATAATCCTGTTGGAATGGTGTGATTAACTAAAGGGACGATGTACATTGAAGCTTCGAGGACAGTAACCTTCAGGTAAATTATACTATTTTGTTTGACATTTTGTGTGTGTTGAATAACTTTATAATTGATTTACTTTAAATAGACATTAGTGAAATTGTACTAACCATAAAATTTTAATTTTAAGATGAAATTTGCTTGTTTAAGTAGAAAGGGTATTTAGTATTGATGTTCGGGAATATGATGAAACTTTGGGTATGTCTTTGAGCTCAATTAGACGAACCTGGTTAATTAACGTAAAGGGTGGTAGATGCTCCTTTATACTCAGACTCCGGTCTGCTTATATTGTTATATTAATTAGTAGGCATCCAACAAGGACTTTAATTCTGGATGCACATTAAAATGATAATAAAATTAATCTTGTAATTCTTTTTAAAACTGAATTTTATGCTGAAATTTAATTTGAAAATTTAATGTATTCTGAATATTGATGTAAATAGAGTTAACGTTGATGTTTGTGGTAGGAATGTGTTTGTTTTTTTTTATGTATGAGGATGAAAGCTATCTAGAGGAGCAGCCGAGGCGATTAACAGAAGAAAATCAACAGACCAGGTAATTCAAGAAGTTTCACAGCAATATATATATATATATATATATATATATTTGTAATGAAAACATGATTGTGTAAGTAGTCATATATTGGCGCTTTTTATTTCTAATATAAAGACATCGATTGCAGTTTTGTTGTGATAGAATATATTCCAATTTCCTAGAGACGTAATTATTATTCAGGAAATTTAAGATTTGATTTTGCAGACCCTCCTTTTAGTTAGCAGTTTTCAAGTAGGTATATTCGTGTACCTATAATGTTCAATTTAGGTTGGATTTAGCATTAGTGTACTAGAGCAAGTCTTGAGTAAATTATAGTCCGGAATCACTTTCCTGATCTCAGGTTTTGGTATCTTATTGTTGTTCTTTCGGGGGCTTTTTCCTAGAAATTCTCGTAGATTGAGATTAGGTGTTGCAAGATAATTCCCGATCAAGACATATTACAGCTACGATAGAATTTCGGTATCCTATTCATACACTTACACCACTCGTTTACTGAGTTAGTCGGCAACCATTCTTGTTAGTAAAGTCGAGGTTACGAAACAGAATTTTAGTTGGGCACCTAACAAACTTTTTCTGTGGATTACCGGCTAGATTTCCTGGAACTAAAACTGAACGAAACAACTATAAGTTACCCGCCAGCGTTCAACTATTGTTCAGATTTGTTCACAAAATTCTGCAAACGGTATACCATGCAATGTGGTAATAATCAGCACTGTCAATACATGATTGCACAACAACTAGGTGAACAATAATGAAATGTTCAACAAAAGAAACGCTTATTATTTGGCAAACGAAGAGCTTCAAGTTGATAAACTGTGCAGTGATGGACGCTGTTGTGATTTCAATACGCAGACTGCAATATGCAAAACGCACCATTGATAACTCCATTTTCTATCTTGGATCTCTAAATTCCGAATGCTACCAAAATTTATCAAAAATTAAATGAAAACTATCTTAGCTTATTTACCTCAGAGCAAAATTGAAATTATTGATATATGAAAAATTGAGCTCCGGCACATACGGCAAGCGCTGTCTATAAATATTGTAACAAAGCGTTGCTTAGTCTACTCTTGACTAAAATAATATAGCTGAATGTAAGTGAAGCATCTCTACACAAAGAATATGCGCGACATCTTCAGATGGAATTGATTGATAGTTTACAAGAAGTTCGTTCAAAAACTTTATTAAGCTTCCAGATGTTTTTTGCGTAATTCTGGTGCGCCCTTAGAATGGTTCAGAAAAATAGGATTGTGTATAGAAATCGCCATCACCTGCATTACTTAGTAAGCTTCAATTCAAATTTGATTATAGTACTAACTTCTATTTGAGTCTTGATTTGAACTCATGGTACAATAAATAGCTCTGTTTGTTGTAAATTATTGTTGTGATCGATATCAATTAACACTTATTGCTTCGATAGTTAACTATAGTGCTCGAGTGTGATTAAGAAGATAGCGCGAGATAGGTTTTGGGCCTTTTTCGAGCTTCTTGTTAAAAAGTATTGTCGCCAAAAACACTTCTATCAAATTTATTTTTAATTGTATAAAAATGACTTATTTCTGTTACAACAACTTTGACGTTTATATACATTAAATATTAAGTAATTGAAATTGACAAAAATACTTGAATTTAATAAATCAATAATTAATAATTAAGAATTACGGTGAGTAGATTGATTCACCGACAAAGTTAAAGTTATGAAGTTCGAAGTCTGACTGGCGCTCTGGGACTCCTTACAGTATTTATGAAATCTCCTACCTCACTTCATCTTGTGAGAAAGCGCAGATCTTGCTATCTGCGTTTTTTCGATAAATATACAATGTCTTATTTTAAGTATTTTTAATTTAGACTGCTTTATTGCAGTTGATTGTTTCTGCACATGCAGTATCAGGTTGCGCCTAGAATACAAAGTAGTTGCTTCCTTTCTTATTTCTCATATGAACTCTGTTAAACTTTAATTATAACCTTCATTTAATACAATGTAACATTCTATTCCTAAGACATAATAAATGCGTTTAATTTTATATACATTTTAATATGGGGGATATGTAACTCCTCCCGACCTAGATGAATATTAAGGGTTGTACTTAATTTTTAAAACTTGTTGTACCTAAAGTTTCATTTGTGATTTCTTTGTTCACTTTTGTTTCTTTGATCTTATATCTAATATAGATTTTGTTCAATAGGTATACAGCTAATAAAAATAATACAATATTCAAGAAAATTGTCCAAGCACTGATATTGTCATAATGTAACTTTAACACGTTTAACTCGTTTAAATGTTCTTTATAATTGTCCATTAATTTCATTGCGTGGTTGGGATCGTCAAGATCTAGGTATTCTAGTTGCATTGGCTTCTGGATAGTTCCGCTGTCTTAGGTTTGAATCTTAAATTACAGTTCGGGTAGATTTGCAAATTTCTTCGTCACTACTGGGTTTTGATATACTCAAATAATTTCACTTTTTAATTTTAAATAACAATTTTCCTTTATGGTGATCATTTTGCTTTCAATTAGGGCTAACCCGTTTTTGTCTTTGTTGCAATTGGGGGTTGCTATCACCTCTTGAGGAAATACAGTAATCCATTTGTTGTCCGTAACTTTCTAAATTTTTATGCCCGTAATTTGTACTGGTTTTGACACACTATTCTCATAATGATTAGAGAATAGTAATAATTGCAGTTCACAAGGGTCATCTGTATGAATAGCCGTTGTCGTCAATGATTGACATAAGTATTGGCCGGGTGCCACTTCTTTGCATTTTTTACTTGTGAATCCATAACAAAGTTCATTTAAGGAAATGAACTTGGTCTTAGGGATAATAACTTGATATTGACTATTAATTTTCATAAGGAAAGCAAATAAATGATAATAATTTTAAGTGTTAATGTCTACAATTGAAATTTCTATTAAAAATGTAATTTCATGACCCCTTACATAACCCTTCACTATGGCGATTTTTTTAAATACAAGTATGTTAGATTCTGTTACTTCAAAAGGTAGTTTACTATGAGTTATAAGTGATTAGATTCCTAATAATTCGAATAGTAAATCAAGCGGTTCGATATTATTAGAATGTAAAGTATTTAATTTAGCAAATATTACAGCATTTTCTAATGTAGCTAAAATTTGTTGAATTACAGTGAGGAATTCTATAATTTGATTTTTTTAGTCTGTCATAATTGTCTCTAATTATATAAAATTCACGTTACAATTCAGTTAAATCAAGTTTTTGTGCGAAAGTCCAATAGTCTACTGTGTTTTGCATACTTCTCAATTTTACTGGTAGTATACCGGGGTTGTTTTTTATATCTTCCACTATTATGTTGTTGTTGTCCATTCTACCTGGGTGGAGGTTGGCGGCAAGGATGATGGCAGTACATCTGAAATTACAGGGTGTCTTAAATTTTTTAAATGTATGTATCTAGTGGTTGTTCCGTTGTCGACTACTGCGACATTTTTTGTATGAAATCTTTTTGATTTTAAACGGACCTAAATTTCTGGGGACCGTTTTATGTTGTTTACTTTTAAAGTTTCTTTCACAAACGGCCCTTCCTACTGTTTTACTCACAATAATTTGATTTTCAGTTCCATTAGCCTTCCTTCTGTATTGGATTTGGTCGATTTCGTACTTCGTCCAATCCATGTGTTCTTGTTCCCGTAAAGAATTGAAATTCACTGTCACCAGTTCTTCGATTTTGGAATCGCTAGTGCCCTTGTGGAATCCGTTCCGACTTCGCCAGATAGGTTTTGACCCTTTGGGAGCTTCTTTTTAAAAAGTTTTGTCGCCAAAAACACGTCTATCAAATTTATTTCTAATTGTATAATTACAAAAATGACTTATTTGTGTTACAACAACTTAGACGTTTATATTCATTAAACATTAAGTAATTGAACAAATATACTTGAAGTTAATAAATTAATAATTAATAATTAAAAATTACGGTGAATAGCTTGAACCGCCAACAATGTTAAAGTTATGAAGTTTGAAGACTGATTGATGATCGGAGGCTCCTTACAGTATTTATGAAGCCTCTGGCCTCGCTTCATCTTGTAGGAAAGTGCAGATCTTGCTGTCTGCGGTTTCTGCATAAATATACAATGTCTCATTCTAAGTAATTTTAATTAAGACCGTTTTATTACAGTTCATTGTTTCTGCACTTTCAGTATCAGGTTGCGTCTGGAATACAAAGCAGTTGCTTCCTTTCTTATTTCTGATATAAACTCTGTTAAACTTTAATTATAACCTTCATTTAATACAATGTAACATTCTATTACTAAGACACAATAAATGCGTTCAATTTTATATACATTTTAATATGGGGGATATGTACCTCGCGAAGCTTTAAAAGGTTAGTATTTTTAATATTAGCAATTAGCTGAAAATAAATTGTCATTGCAGTTACGAGTAGTTGAAAAGGCTTCTGTAATATGTTGATTATAAACAACTTTTGTTATTGCAAAAGTGTTTTCGTTACAATGTTAATCGACTAAGTTCCGGTACGATAGATTGGGACGTATATGAAAATAAGATGACCTGTACGATTCCTTGATGTAATACTGTTTTCTCGCTAAGATTACGTCAAAAATTATGTTCACTGGCAAAATATGGTAAACGTAGACCAATGGAGTAACCTAGTTCTGGGAGCTTTTGAAAATATCACGGCTAAATGCTTCTGCATGTTATGGATTTGACAGTAGCACAACGCTATCTATGTTTAGAAAGGAATCAGGAACTGTTTGAACATGCACCATTAGACTTAAGGGCAATTCTAAATTTCTTTGTCACAATTCTTTAACAAAAATGTTTTTTTCATAATTAATGAAGCACGCACGTCATGTACTATATTACGTTACAAAACTAAGTATTTGCCTTTAGTGTTTTATTTTATTTTATAGAGTTAAAAACAAAAGAAAATATATACTAAATCTACATTTTAAAAATTCAGTTCTACATTCAAAACTGTTTTGACATGGTACATAAGTAGACCTAAAGGCAATTACGCAGACAAGTGAATACACTTCTGAATTTATACTAAAAAACCCCTTAAACATCTGTTCACAAAGAATCTGAAATTGTAGATGACCGTAAAAATAAAAAAACCTCGAATTGAAGATTTGACCGAGCCACACTAAAATCTGTAAAAAGCATTCTTTTTGCTCCAGCACTGATGATGAACTCAAAAAGAAATTAAATAGAATATTGTGTTAAACAATTTTCAATGAAGTTTTATTTAACCGTTCGAGATTTCTTATATCACAATAACAAGACCAGAGTAAAGTTAGGATGGAAAACGGCTTTTAGAAAAGAGAACTCCTGAAACGAGTTGTATTATAGAAAAATTGGATTGTTTATTTTTGTAATTCCATTTTTTAGTGCTAAGATGGTGTTGACAGAAAAATTCCATTTCTTGACACATTGATTATTCGATCAGAAAACAACAGTTTGCTTTTTAATTACTATAAAAAAACTCCAGTCACAGCAATAAACACAAGGTCAATACCATCTTAGCACTAAAAATTCGAATTACAAAAATAAGCAATCCAATTTTTCTATATTACAACATTAAAGAATTAAAACAAGTCTTTATCAATAATGGTTATCCCATTCAAATTGTCAACAAATTGTTGAATACCAACATTTTATCACAACCAAAAACAACACAACAACTGGTCTACAAGCAGTTTCCATATATTGAAAAACTAACTCCACAACTTACTAGAATTTATAAAAAACCAAATATAGGCATTGCATACTACTATGTGAAGTCAATTAAAAATCTTTTTTCGTCCCTTAAAGATAGAACAAACACCGAAATGTGCAGTAACGTTGTATATAAGAATCAATATATTTGCAACCACTCCTACATTGATCAAACTGGTCAGTGGTTAAAGTACAGATTAACTCATCACCGCAACTGTGCCTTCTCAACACATATACATTCTACCAAACACACACCTTCACTCAATGACACCAAAATTTTAGAATTAGAACAAAATTACAAAAAACGCTTATTACTTGAATCATTTCATATACAAAAAGAAAAAAAGTGCATCAACAACAAACAAGATCTAAATAACTTAAGTGTTGTTTACTCCGATCTAGTTAAACATTGATTGTAGTGCTGTTATTTAATGGACAATATTTATACATTTCTTTTCATTTTAATCCTATTTATATCCAAAAATCATTGCGCTTAAATTAACTTGGTTTTTGTAGCATCAAAATTGCATACACAAAACAATTTTAATTTTGGAACTCAGGTTTTGCTTGTCATTTAAACTTAGTTTACACTAGCCTTAAATTTGAGAATAATCAAGTTTTATGTAAGTTTTGAGATATGTATTGTTTAGTTTCTAATTACCTAACCTTTAGCGTATGAAAACGTCAAGTTAAAAACGAAAGATTATCTGACAGTTGTTTAATTTATGACCAAAAGTATCCCAATACATAAATTTCGTCTTTATATTAAATATATATACATACTATTTTGTTTATATATATATATATATATATATATATATATTACTCATATTTAGACCAGGGTAGAAAATTAAATAATCACAGCAAATAATTTTAATCACCGTGTAGAAGCTTTGGGAAAAGGTACGCGTTATTAAAAAACCGTGGAGAATAAAAATTCATTCGTTTCATTAAAAATAAGAGATTTAAATTATTTACAAGACGCTTGCTATAAAAAAGGAAGCAGTATTAAAATGCTCTACGTGTAATTTAATTATTCCGAGTAAAGAAACAAATGGAAATTACGTGCAAAATTTATATTAATTAACTCAATTTTAAGTAACCGGTATTAAACAAAATGTACAGATAATAATTAATATTTGATTAGGAGTCACTAAAAATTAAAGGGTATTATTTTTAATTGAAGTTAATTGAACCATTAGTAACATATAATATGTATAAAAGCTAGTAAAAACCCAATAATATTCAGATCGTGGAAGTATTATGTTTGAACACCTGCGTATTTTTAAATGTTTTATGTTCTGCGTAAAATTTGCAGATAACAAATGGTTACAGAGAATGTTGGAGAAACCGTTGCTTAATATTTACGGGAAATGCTAATAAGGTGGGTTATTTCACAGTCACATGGATTGAAAATAACCGATACTAAAGAATATAGATTTGTACCACTCGGAACAGGGTAGATAGAGACAGATAATATGCGCAAGACAGAGACACATATAGTAAAAGGCGTGAGTTGAGCAACGTCACTGGGTTGCGATTGGTTGAAAATAAAAGACAAACTGGAGAGGTAAAAATAATATTTCTGTATAAAAATTAATTAGTTATTCCCAGACGTTGCGAGCCGTGTCGAAATTTCTGAGATTTAACTGGTGCGAGTGCAAATTTAATAAGAACCGACGCACAGGCGGTCGAGATGGGAACATAGTATACGAAATTCTAGAAACTGGCCGTTTTGAGGACAAAACCGACAGACAGGCTAACCACTATATATACCCGGGTTAATATGAGTTTCGCTCTCTTAGATTTTCGATTTGATTCAATGCGTTAAACAGTGCTTTTTAGTTTTCCGATTTTGATAGAATAATTTAAACAGTTTGCTCGTATATTTTGGTGATTTAAAACAGTTTGTTCTTTACGTGCTACAATGAATGTAATTTAGTGCACTTAGAAAAGAAGATACAAGGTAATAAAGTCTAGTATCACTGTACCAATTAGTCAAATTGGCAACGACAAATGAATACACAAAAGTAGGCAGTTTTGGAGTATATTTGTGAAAGAAGTATGAATTTCTTTGCTATTTTTCGGGGCTGTTAATTATTAAAGGATTTGTAAACGTGTCTGGATCCACAAAACAAGCTTCAGATATACACAAATGAGTTCCGGAAAAGCACTGAAACAACTTTAGATGAATGGTGGTGTAAAAAATTTTAAAGGCGACCAGCAATACGAGGACCTAAACATAACCCAGTTGGATTGGTGTGATTAACAAAGGACGATATACATTGGGGCCACGAGTGCATTAACCTTCAGGTAACTTATGCTTTGTTGTTCGATTTTTGATGTTTTGGTGTGTATAATTGATTTACTTAAAACGGACAGTAGTGAAATTGTACTAACAACAAATTTTTAATTTTAAGGTGAAATTTTCTTGTTTAAGTAGAAAGGGGTATTCAGTATTTATGTTCTGGATTATGATGAAAATCTGGGTATGTCTTTGAGCTCAATTAGACGAACCTGGTTAATTAACGTAAAGAGGTGGTAGATGCTCCCTTTGTACTCAGACTCAGGTCTGCATATATTGTTATATTAATTAGTAGGCATCTACAAGGACTTTAATTCTGGATGCACATTAAAATGATAACAAATTTAATCTTGAAATTTTCTGATACTGAAATTTATGCTGAACTTTAATTTTGAAATTTTAATGTATTGTGAATATTGATGTAAATAGAGTTAACGTTGATGTTTGTGGTAGGAATGTGTTTGTTTTTTTTTATGAATGAGGATGAAGGTTTAACTAGGTGAGAAGCCGAGGCGGAAAAGAGTAAAGAGGCGATTAACAGAAGAAAGTCAACGGAACAGTTAAGTTAATAGCTTTTTGTAGGTTTCACAGTATTCTTGACGCTCAATCAGGGGCTCGATTTGAAAACCGTAGTTCCCGGATTTTGGGGGATTCACAGCAATATATATATAAGTGTATATATATATATATATATATATATATATATATTATGTTATGTATGGTTATCTTTTATGAAATGATGCTTTAATATACGAGTTAAAAAATAATAGGTGCAATCTGTAATATGGTGTTGGTCTTTAAATGATTAAATAAATACTCTTTCAATTCAATTATGCCACGGCTTTTTGAAACTCTCTCTCAGGAAAACTGAATCTAGTATTTAAACTCTGTAAGGAGACGTGGGTTCTTTGTCCCCTTACAGGTATTGAAACACAGGCGCCTAAAGCGTATGAAATCAAAATCAACTTAACCTCTTCGTTGTGCTTACGTATACCGATTAGACAAAGATTGATAAATCTATTCAGCAATTATTTACTCTAGTTAACGTTTGAAATTTAAATTATTCCAAATTACTTAAATATGAAGAGTAGATAAAAATAACTTAGATACCTGCAACTCCGTTGAATGTGTCTGGGTGTACAGGGGTTGGAAACAGGATACCACAAAGTTGCCTCGAACGCTTTCAGTGAGTACCTAATAAATATATGTTTTAGTTTAAATACAACAAGGATTTTCCTATAGTTTTAGGTTCTACTATTGAATACTACTTCAACCACTATTTGCTTTAATTGCTCTACAACTACGAACACCTTAATACGTCACCAAGTAAACTGAGCTGCAAAATTCACTATTCCAGCTGCACTCTTTAACCCTAACAAAGGATGCCCCGATGTTGGTATATTGAAATCTTCCTTTTGTAATTAATTTTCGTCGTATAAACCTTTCACTTTCCTTTTACTATATTGAAATAAAATGCATGCACTTTAACATGTATATTAATTTTTAAAGAATTTTTAAGTTCAAGCTCTTAAGCCAAAAACAATTATTCCGTGTACAAAAATTTTTATGATCTCTTACTTCTACAAAATTTTATTATTAATTAATTTTAAACAATTATCACCTAGGACAACTAAACAAAAAAAACTTATCTCTAGCCTACTAACTAATATTACATAAAGGATGCATTCAACATATTAAACTTAATTCTACTTAGTTACTATTTTAGAACAGCTTTGGAAATTTTACATTTTATTTTGACATTTCATATATTTATTTTGCTTTATAATTAAACTGTATTAAACATCTTTCATTTTAGGTAAATCAACCTTATAAATGGCCTAAAGTATCCTGCACAAATTACAAATGATAATTTTAAAGACAAAACCTATACACATTCAATCGAAGATACATTAGATACCCTTCGTATATGCAAACAATGGAGAAATGCTTTTTTAAACCTCAAACGCTGTATCACTAGTACATAATATTCTATATGTGCATTCAACAAGTAATTATCAATCAATCTTTGTTAACCGTAGTGTTCTTAACTTTTAGAATAACTTTATAAAAGTGGTAAATTAATGTTTATATCAGTAGTACTAACAATTACCTTTGTAGACCCTTTGATAATGTCAAATGCTATAGAAGCCCCACCTGGTTTCATAAAATAAATATAAGATTCTCTTTCCTCTAAACAGTGTCAACGATTGTAATAAGCTTATTTTTATTTTATTAAACCACTGCTAACCTTACGTTTTAAAATTACTAACTGTATTTCAACAATATCAACTTTTAATATGAATACTAACACTAAATTTAACTTTTGTAGAAATGTGTAGACTTGATTACTAATGCCTGTAATTTACTAACCCTTTGTGATATATAATGTGTATGTGTATTTATTGTATGAATGGGTATAAATGTTCCAAGTGAAATCGTCCCCGACATTCACCCCTTTCATTCTCAAGCTCAAACGTATTGCCATTAGCGAAAATTTTCCTTATTTGATAAGGTCCTTCATATGGAAATAATAATTTAGCACAAATGTTTCTACCCCAATTCGAAACTCTCAACCTCTTAACGATAACTAAATCCCCAATCTGAAATTTTGTCTGTTTCTTTATTCGATTGCATCGTTTCTCGACCTCCCTACGCTGTCTAGTCTCTGCCCTAGCTCTGGCCTGTTCTAATAAACTGTCAATGTCCTCCACCTCGTTCTGATCTCGCCATGGCCTGGCTGGTACCACCCCCTTCATTAACGTCACTGGACAAACCTTCGTCACTGAACTCGGTACAAAATTCAAATAATTTTCGATCCTTGGTAAATTTCGAACCCAACTATTATGCTGTCCCTCAACCGATATCCTTAAGTACTTGATGACTTCCCTAATGTAGCGTTCACATGGATTTGCTTGTGGATGTCGTATACTACAAAACCCAACAAATTAAACCTTCTCCCCTTAATTTAGCAATCACTCTTTTATTATTGAAATAAGTGGCGTTGTCCATCAATATCTTTTTCATCACCCCTGTCTGTTCAGTGTACTTTCTTATGCTTGTCAAAACGTGTCTTGTGTTGCAGTTTCTGCTCGGGTATAATTTTACGTACTTTGAAAAAATGTCCACCATCACCAAAATATGTTTGTATCCGTTATGTCCTGGTATTAAGTTGCTTACATAGTCGGCGGCTACTATGTCCAATGGTCTTTCTGTGTTAATTACCATGTATGTGTTTTGTAACGTCATGTTCTTGTCTTTGCTTAGTAAGCATGTCCTACAACTATTTATGCTGTCCTTTACCAAAGAAATGTCGTTGTTAGTGTAAAAAGTCTCCCTAAACAGTAAAAAGGTCATTCGTATTCCAATGTGTCCGTATGTCCTGTGAATTTCTACGATCATTTTTAGTGCTGTCTCTTTTGATAATACTAGTAAGTCTTCGTCCCCAATGCGTTTTACCAAAAAGTTGTTCCTCAGATTAAACCCTTTATATTCCACCCCATTTTGCTCGTTTAACTTCGTCCGAATGGTCATAATGTCATCGTGTTGTTGTATGTTGATAAATTCCTGGTTTGTCCATCTACCCTCGTCTCTAAATGTCTGTAACGCTACTAAAAACCCCTTTTTTTCACCCCCAGTTATGTCACCCTTTCTACTAAGAAAGTCTGCAGTCACGTTCTCCTTCCTGGCTTGTGCCTAATGTCAAAGTCATATTCTTGTAGTGTTAACGCCCACCTATATAAACGGTTATTTAAAAATTCTTTCTTCTTCAAAAACGTCACAGCTGAATTATCTGACTCTATCAGAAACTTATTCCCTAACAAATAAAACCTTAATTTTTTCACTGCATAAACAATAGCTAACATCTCCTTCTCGGCAGTTGAATACCTTGTCTCACATTCCTTCAGTACTCTGGAAATGAAGCATATTGGCACTTCTACCCCCTTTTGTATCTGAACTAATTCTGCGCCTATCGCACGATTGGATGCATCTGTTCGTAAAATAAACCTATCTACAAAATTTGGATATTTTAACGATAATTCCTGGTAAAACCCCCTTTTCAAATCCTGAAATGCATTCTCTCGCTGCTCCGTCCACCTCCATTTCTCATTCTTTCTAAGTAATTCCACCAATGGTAGGCACAATTCTGAATAATGTGGTACAAAACGTTTATAGTAGTTGAGAACTCCTAAAACCCTCGCAAGCCCCTTAAATTTTTGGTTGTTCTAAATTTTTAAGTTCGTCCAACATTTTTTTACAAATCGTAATGCCCTCGTCACAAATTACAAATCCCAAATAAGCAACTTCACGTTTGAAAAACTCACATTTCTCTACATTCAACTGTAAACCTCCTTCATCTATCCTACGTATGATTTTTGTTACATGTTCCAGGTGTTCCTCGTTACTCCTGGAGAATATCAGTATATCATCGACATAGTGCGTGCAGAATTCCTCGAACTCATTTAATAACTTCTGCATGGCTCTGACCAATGCAGCTGAACTTGAAGCGAGACCAAATGGAACTACCCTATATTGAAATATTTCTCCCTCGATGCTAAAACCAGTATACTTTCGGCTGTCTTCATGCAAAGGAATCAACCAAAATGAGTTTTTCAGATCTAATTTGCTGAAAACCTTTCTCCCACTAATTTTGTATAATAAATTATCCATCGATTGCGGCTGTTCATATTGTGCTTTAGTAATTAAATTTAAGTTTCTGGCATCTAAACAAATTCTTATATCTAACTTATCACTAGGTTTGGGTACAACAACGACCGGATTAATAAAAGAAGTCCTTGCTGGCTCTATTATTCCATTTTTCAACATATCTTTGATTTTTATCTTTACTCTCTCCCTCATACTATACGGAATCGGATATACCTTCGTGTAAAACCCATTTTCTTCTGTTACTTCCAACTTGTGTACATACTTAGTCGCTACCCTTGGTTCCTCATTAAATAACCCTACATGCTCATTAAATATCTCATATAATCTACCCTTTATTTCCTCGTCTATAATCCCTATCTGTCCTTCGTCAAATACCTTCTCAAATAAATTACCTAACATTATCTCATCCTGTCCTTCTAAAATACTTTCCCTAATCATCCCTGTACCATAAACATCACTATTAGTATCCATCCCTTTATTCGAACTCACCTTAGGCACCACCCAATTCTTCCTAATATTTAAAATCTGTATACTTCTATCCTTGCCATCTATTTTCATCCCAAATCTTTCTATAACATCTATCCCTATTATAAAATCTAAATATAATCCCGTTGCCACTAAAAACTCAGCTTCTCCTAGCTTTTTTCCCCCTATTGAAATTGGTACACAAATCATTTCGTCGATTACCGATATCTTCTTTTTCATCGCAGACCACAAACTTATCTGTTTTATCTTGCAAATCCTCCCTTTTAATAACTCAGCGTGCTTGATTACTATTTCTTTCTTTACCAGCGACAGCTCAGACCCACTATCAATTAAGGCTACATATAAACAATTTTCTAACTTTAAATTAACAAACGGTAAACTACTTTTTCTTTCACTCCTGTCTTCTAATAACGAATGTACAAAACTTAAGCTACAAGTCGTACCCAAATCCACTAAACTTAACCCTATATCTAACTCTAAATTAACAAACTTATTTTCATAATCGGCGTTTTTAATCGTTTTACTTTATTTCCTTTATCATGTGTCCTACAACTCGCGTCTGTCATCTTCAAACTGTTCCGGTCTGAATTTTTTCTGTGGTGGCCCATACCCGTGCCGCTCGTGTCCACACCAATTATGGTTTCTACCTGTATTCCCTTCTTTCGACCCCATGTTTGTCAAATACTGTCTTGTTATTAATTTTGTTCTTATTTCTGTCTGTTTCGCGTTACCCCCATATTGTTCTTTAAAAAGAGTCTTAAATTGCTTGTATGTGTTATAATTTTTCCTAATAATGCTGTGCCATTTTTCAGCGTTTCCCTTTAAACTAGCCCCTATCATTTGCATGCGCACCCTCTCTGGATCACCCTCCATTATTTCGTCCAACTTATCTAAGTATAACATCGGCTGTTCAAAACGTTTTCCCTCAAATTTAAAGCAATAAATTTTTTTTGAGCTTCCTTGTTGATGGATAAGGTGAAGCCTTAATTATTCGCGGCTAAGTCTGGGAATTACCCCCAGGGTGAGCAATGAGAAAAGGGTGTGGTGATGGTCTAAACTCTACAATAAACTAACAAAAGGAAAATGGGTTGAGCGCCACTGTATCTGTATGAACGGTTACACTAAAGATTCAATACTCCTATGAGAAGATACAGAAACTCACGGGATATAAATGCAATAAAAACTTACAACTTACTAAACTAATGTATCTGGAAACCTCTGGAACATGCTTACGACCTCTCCTATCTCGATGAACCTGGAACAAAATTACAACAAATTCTCTATTAGAAAGACACAGTTTGTGCTTCCCAATAAAAATACATGCCAATAATTACAGGTGGATAATATTGAGATTACCACACCAAAGATATTTAAATCAAAAATAAATACCTAGAACAAACCAGTTGCAGCATATGTCTGGGCTTTTTAAATTACTTCAGCCTCGTATAATTTCATAGATCAACAAACTTATTTACTTTAAAAATTTAGTAAATTTATTTATGCATGGAATAAAAAAACTTGAGTCTAAAAATGAAATTTAATATAGTTTCTCTTTCTTGAATTTTTTCTTTAAATATGTTTACAAAATGAACAAATAAAATCGAGTTTTCAATACATCTGTCTTTGACATAACAGAACCTTAAGTTAATAATAATATATCAAAACAAGTTTTGGCACCAAGCATTCAGATCTGAGTATTGGTTCACATATGTGTTTCAAACATTATTTCTAAAAAAAATCGAATCACATGTAGTTAACTTAGACAAACAACTTTTCATTTATATCTGGTTTTAGAGGCTTATTAAAATTTTAATATCAGTAAATAAATTTTTAAAAGTAAGAAATGGACTTTGAAATATTATATTGTTAGCAAGTGAATTTATGCAAATTTTACAAAATTATTACTGTAGCAATTCTTAACTATTTTCTCTCACGCTGTTCTATACATACAAAATTTAACTTGACCAAACGATCTTCGAAAATTATTTATGTAAGCATTCACGAATCCTCACAAACAAAACAAAAAAGAAGATTTGATACCTGTAGGTGTTAATGTTTTCAAATCTAATTATTAAACGTCGACGTACATGCTTCGAAATGTGTTCATCAAATTGTTGTGACGAAACTTTAAATCACGGCTGTACTTGCACTGATAAATGAACAGCCTTCCAACCTTGGATTCAACTATAATACCTTTATTCTAGTCCATCATTTTAATTCTCCGTAATGTCATACGCTAAAGGGATGAAAATAATTTATAAGTTGTTTAATTAAAGCGAGCTTACCCTTAACAAATCCTAGCACAACAATTCAAGGGGCGGCGCGTTTCATTGCCTTGCCGGTGTCACAGGAACTTGGCGCTTCGTACTGTGTCCCAAGGCAACCCGTCCCCCCATTATAACCACCCCACGCCAATGCGGAGGCCCCACTTTTGCAAGGCCTGAAGATTCATACTTTCTTAAGAAAAACCCTGCCAACTCGACTACATCTAGCAAAGCAATGGCTGCCTTCGTTCCTTTTTAATACGACACCTTATTTGCGTCGCGCAATACCTCGTGACTAGTACACGCGTGCGCTATCCTAATTATAACGAATGAAGAGGAGGAATTCGCCTGTAAGGTAGACAACACAAACTACTAGACCCCATATAAATACGTTCCTTGAAAATTATAATATTATTAAATATCTCCGTGCAAAACATTTAAGTGGACATGATTTCCTGTTTTCATATAGAATGGTTTCTTTTAGATATTATAACATCAAATACGAGAATTAAATACCACAGAATAAACTTATGCTGAAGCGATTCTTACAAACATGGTGCTATAGATTATATATTCGTTACAAATTTCGGTAAAATTTCTTGTCCGTTTTTAAAATAAACCTGGTCCATTGTCCCTAAACGTCCCCCTTCTAATCCTGTTACTTGTTCCCTAATTACCCTAACACTACCTTCAAGTACCCCTAATTTTTCATCTACCCTGTCTTTAAATCCTATCACATCAGCCCTTAATTACCCTAAATCTCTAATTTTATCCTGAATCATTTCCATAACTTCCCTTTTAGAATTTTGAAGATTCTCTGTTTGTTTTAGATCGACTCCTACCAATTCACCCCTTAGCTCCGACAAACCTGTTACAAAATTTTCCTCGGCGACTTTTACCCTGTCTTCTACGTCCATCCTTACTTCATCTCTAAGTAAATTCATACTGCTCTGTATCAGCGCATTTATCCCTCCGAATTTCATCTCAATCATTTCAAATCTTTCCCCCATTCTCTCAAAATTTTTCCTACCTTCCGCTTGTGAATTCTCATTTTTCTCTTCCATTTGCACTAATCTTGTCTCCATTCTCTCAAAATTTTTTTTACCTTCCTCAAAATTTCTCCTACTTTCCGCTTGTGAATTCTTAGCCTCGTTCTTCAGCTCAATTTTAAATTCCTCCTGTGAGTTCCGAAATTCTCTCAAAAACTGCATAATACCTAGCATGTCCCCCTCGTTCGCTGTCTCTCTGACACCTCCAACCTGTCTTTCTACCTCCGGCTGAATTACAACCACCTCCGGCTCCACATATTCTCTACCTTCATCCCCTGCATCTCCTGCCGCTAAAGTCTCCATCACCCGTTGCCCTCTCATAACAGTCTCGACACCATACACCTTCCCTGACCTGGTGATCCTTTCCTCGTCCGACATGTTTTAAATAATGTTGCCTTTTTTTAAATGACCTTTTACTTGCCCCACCAAAATACCAATGCTCCAAACCTGCAAATACGCTAATTCTCTCTCTCAAAACACCACGCTTACAACACTGCTTATCGAGCCCCACCTGCTTTTTATCCTACTGCAACCTATTACTCTTTTACTTGCCCCACGTTTGTTGGTCGCCAATATTATGTTATGTATGGTTATCTTTTATGAAATGATGCTTTAATATACGAGTTAAAAAATAATAGGTGCAATCTGTAATATGGTGTTGGTCTTTAAATGATTAAATAAATACTCTTTCAATTCAATTATGCCACGGCTTTTTGAAACTCTCTCTCAGGAAAACTGAATCTAGTATTTAAACTCTGTAAGGAGACGTGGGTTCTTTGTCCCCTTACAGGTATTGAAACACAGGCGCCTAAAGCGTATGAAATCAAAATCAACTTAACCTCTTCGTTGTGCTTACGTATACCGATTAGACAAAGATTGATAAATCTATTCAGCAATTATTTACTCTAGTTAACGTTTGAAATTTAAATTATTCCAAATTACTTAAATATGAAGAGTAGATAAAAATAACTTAGATACCTGCAACTCCGTTGAATGTGTCTGGGTGTACAGGGGTTGGAAACAGGATACCACAAAGTTGCCTCGAACGCTTTCAGTGAGTACCTAATAAATATATGTTTTAGTTTAAATACAACAAGGATTTTCCTATAGTTTTAGGTTCTACTATTGAATACTACTTCAACCACTATTTGCTTTAATTGCTCTACAACTACGAACACCTTAATACGTCACCAAGTAAACTGAGCTGCAAAATTCACTATTCCAGCTGCACTCTTTAACCCCAACAAAGGATGCCCCGATGTTGGTATATTGAAATCTTCCTTTTGTAATTAATTTTCGTCGTATAAACCTTTCACTTTCCTTTTACTATATTGAAATAAAATGCATGCACTTTAACATGTATATTAATTTTTAAAGAATTTTTAAGTTCAAGCTCTTAAGCCAAAAACAATTATTCAGTGTACAAAAATTTTTATGATCTCTTACTTCTTCAAAATTTTATTATTAATTAATTTTAAACAATTATCACCTAGGACAACTAAACAAAAAAAACTTATCTCTAGCCTACTAACTAATATTACATAAAGGATGCATTCAACATATTAAACTTAATTCTACTTAGTTACTATTTTAGAACAGCTTTGGAAATTTTACATTTTATTTTGACATTTCATATATTTATTTTGCTTTATAATTAAACTGTATTAAACATCTTTCATTTTAGGTAAATCAACCTTATAAATGGCCTAAAGTATCCTGCACAAATTACAAATGATAATTTTAAAGACAAAACCTATACACATTCAATCGAAGATACATTAGATACCCTTCGTATATGCAAACAATGGAAAAATGCTTTTTTAAACCTCAAACGCTGTATCACTAGTACATAATATTCTATATGTGCATTCAACAAGTAATTATCAATCAATCTTTGTTAACCGTAGTGTTTTTAACTTTTAGAATAACTTGATAAAAGTGGTAAATTAATGTTTTTATCAGTAGTACTAACAATTACCTTTGTAGACCCTTTGATAATGTCAAATGCTAGAATATATATATATATATATATATATATATATATATATATATAAATTAGTATAGTTTTCGACTACTTTTATTATTATTTAAGTAATAGTTATCGCGGTTGTAGTCAATTAAGGCAAATTAAGAACTCCTTTTGATTGGTTTGAGCTTTCAAAAATTTTATTTTCTTCTTCAGGAAACTGCAATTATGTGTAACTACAAGATGTAATTAAAATTTTTACTTACGATCTAGAGTTAATTTTAAATATAACAAGCATGCAGATTCTTTAAAGAAACTCGACTAGTTTAGTGTTGACATTTAAAGCTAATGACATATACTTGATGAATAATTTTATCGGGACAGTTATTGCATTAGAATGAGGCTGGATTAATAATTAAATCTAAAAATATATCGATGGATATAAGGGGTGTTGTTATGAAAATCAAATAAGTTTTATGAATTAAATTATGACTGTAGACATGGGTTTAACTATTCGCGTGATGTACGTGGTAGAGTGAACGTGTTGTTAAACACCGCTCCGTTATCTAGTAATACTAGTATTGAAAATAAGTTATATTAATATTATTAAACAACAACTGTTAATTTAATTTCGGTTATCGTATTAATTAGTGCTTGCAAGATGCCATTTACGAGAGAGCAGGTAAATGATATTGTTGCAATAATTAAACAATCCATTAGTGACCTAATAAATGATGAAAGATTTCTTGCTCAATTGACTGATAAGGTCACAACGAAAATTTCTGAATCGATTGACAGGAAATTTCAGGAACATAAAAAATTTATTAATGTTCTACAACAAGAAAACATCGCTTTGAAAGAGAAAGTAGACGATCTGGAAAGTTATAATCGTAGAAGTTGTGTTAGAATCTTTGGCATTACGGAGAAAAAAGATGAAGTGCTGGAAAATGTGGTGTTGCAGCTGTTTAATGATAAAATGGGTCTGCAGATATCGGCGGCAGGGATCGAGCGATGTCATCTTTTAGGAAGGTTAGAATCTGGAAAAATACGTAGCATAATAATCAAATTTCTAAGCTACAAAAGTAAACAAATGGTTTTTAATAATAAGAAACTACTAAAAGATACTGAAATTTCCATCACTGAGGATCTAACCAAATTCAGGTATATGTTGTTTAAGGAAGCCCAGAAAAAACTAGGTAAGAATAAAGTTTGGACTTATGATGGTAGAAAATATACATTCAAAGATAACAAAAGATTCTGTATTGCTAGCCATCTGGATTTATAATGTTATTGTCGTAATCTATTGAGGATTGTGCGGTTAATGGTCTCTCAAATATGTATGTTTGATTTAATTTTCAAAGATATTATGTTAAATATGTGAAACGTAATACAATTTGAATTACAACTTGTAAATAGGTATGATGAGTAACGAACTTATTGTGAATTTGCCAATTCAAACTTGTTTATTTAAGTTTACGTTCTTTCTCCCAGTATTAGTCCAAATATTATCCAACAGGTTAGGAGCAGGTGTAATGACGATCACTTATCTATCTCTATTTTCTCTTTCTAGTTTTTAAATATACATTTCAAAAATATCTAACTTAATCAAATAGTTACAGATGCAAAGTTTTAGTATAGCACACCTTAATATTAGATCACTGTTACTACATTTTAATGAGTTTAGAGATTGTGTATTACTTAATAATTATGATATAGTAGGTGTATCAGAAACTTGGTTGAACGACTGTATAGCATCAGATACTATATCAATTAATGGCTACTCACTTAGAAGAAGGGACAGAGTTAAACGTGGAGGTGGTTTAGCAATTTATGTGAAATCTTATATTAATTATGTAATATGGTCTTCAAGTGCAGATATTGAGCAGCTCTGGATTAAATTTAAACTAAACCAACAGGCAATTGCTTTTGGCACTATGTATAATCCACACTTAGCTAATTACAAACACTTCTTTGATAGCCCTGAAAATTCGATCATAGACATCAGCATGCAAGTTGACTCTATTTACTGCGTAGGTGATACTCTTGTTGATTTGCTTCGTATGAATACAGTTAAAGCTAAATATGTTTGTAGTGCTTTAGAAACTTTTGGGGTAAAACAAGTTATAAATCAACCTACTAGATATACACATAAGAGCTTAACCTTAATAGATTATATTCTTTGTAGTAAGCCTGAAGAGGTTAGTTCAACTGGAGTTATACCTTTTTTTGGCTCAGATCACGAATTAGTTTTTTGTACCTTGAATTTTCCGCAAACAACAGTCAATAAACCCACATATAAAACGTATAAAGATTTCAAAAATTTTAGTTACTCTGGTTTTAAGCAGCACTTACAATCTATCCCTTGGCGAGTAATTTACGACTTAAACGATATCAACAGCAAAGTTGATTTCCTAACTAATAATATACTGATTCTTCTAAATATGCATGCCCCATTTGTGAAACGAAAAATTACTAGATGCCATTCACCGTGGCTTACTGCATATCTGCGGCAGATGATGAAATTTCGAGATCTAGGCACTCGCTCGGTTTAAAAAAAACAAAGAAAAAAATTCATGGGACAATTACAAGCAGCTTAGAAATTTAGTGAATATTGCAATAAGGAAGCAGAAAAAAAATTATTTGGAACAAAAGCTCACAAATGCTAGCAATAAGTGTTTTTGGTCTGAAATAAAAAGTAACATATTTAATACTAGTAAATTGCAGAAGTTACCTGATTATCTCAATGATGTTGAGTCAATAAATAATCATTTTTTAAATTTAATACCTAATATAAGCCCAAATAGTGAAGTTATCAAATATTTTGAAAACAATTTTCATCCTAAAGCAGCATCATCTTTTAATTTTCAAACCGTCACAGAAAATGACATATTTCGCGTAATAGAAAGCATAAAGAGTACTTCAACATGTTTGGATGGGATAAATATACTAACGATCAAACTCTACATTCCCTTTCTTCTTCCATACATAACCCATGTTATAAACCAGTGTATTCTTAAATCAATTGTTCCGGAAAAATGGAAAATTGCTTACGTTACGCCTATACCAAAAAATTCCAGTCCCAAAACTTTGTCAGATTTAAGGCCAATAAGCATTCTTCCCACGTTTTCAAAAATTTTAGAAAAAGTCCTAGATATGCAACTTCGTGAATATTTACAGACTTATAATGTACTACCACTTATGTAGTCAGGTTTTAGGCCAAATCACAGTTGTACCACAGCAATGTTAAACATTACTGATGAAATAATTCGGGCTTGCGATAATAAAAAAATAACGTATCTAGTTCTACTAGACTTCAGTAAAGCGTTTGACACCGTTAGTCATGTAATTCTTGTTGCCATTATGCACTATATTGGCTTGCTTCCTGAGAGCTGTAATTTGATCAAAAACTATCTGAGCTTTAGAAAGCAGGCTGTTGGAGTCGAAGGGTCAACGTCCCGTCTTCGAATGGTAGCTTCTGGTGTACCGCAAGGTTCCATTTTGGAACCTTTGCTGTTCATATTGTATACTCATTGTGTTGAATATTCTCTCCTTTCATCTCAATTGCACATGTATGCTGATGATATTGTAATATATATGCATTTTTTCGTTGATGAAATAAAACAAGCTGCTGTGGCTATAAACTTGGATTTAATGAATTGTAACAATCATTGTTTAAAACTCAATTCAAGTAAATCTACGTTTGTTATATTTGGTAATGCAAGTGGCAAACATTTTGCCTCAAAAAATCTAGATCTATTTATTGAAGGAGGGTTGTTGCCAAAAATTGATACTGTTAAACTATTGGGATTAACTATTGACTCGAATTTAAGATTTACTCAGTATATAATTAATCGTTTAAAGGTGGCGTATGACAACTTGAAAGTTTTGTTTAATACTCGTGATATTCTAAGTGCATCGACAAAAACAATTCTATGTAAGTCATTGGTTTTATCGTGTGTAGATTCTGCTGATTTAGTATATGGTCCGTGCTTAACATCTGTTGATATTAACAGAATTCAGAAATTGCAAAACTCCTGTATTAGGTTGATTTATGGCTTGAGAAAGTATGATCGTATTAGTTGTAAAAGAGCTGAATCTAAGTGGCTAACCATGTCTGCAAGACGAAACCTGCATGCTGCATCTCTATTTCATTCAATCATAATCAATAAGGCTCCACAATATCTGTATGATAAGATTACTTTCCGAACAGACGTACATAATATCAATATTCGACATAAGGGAACGTTGACACCTCCATTTCACCATACTGAGCTATTTAAACGTTCATATACGTACAATATAACAAAATTGTATAATTCAGTAGTGGATGAAATTAAATCGGTAGGCATTATAAGATTTAAAAAATTAATGTATCAAAAGCTTCTTTAAGTGGCATCTTTAACTTTTATAGTTTGCAATGTAACTCTATCAGATATTACTTATATGAAATGTGTTTTTTTTGTATTAATTTAATTTTTTTCCTTTTCTTTTCTTTTTTTTTGTTTTCATTATTATTGGCTTTTTGTTTCTTGTTTTAAGTTTTACAATTGCAAATGCGGGTTAAGTGGAAGAACATCTAGTAGTTTTGCTACCAAAATGAACTTCGCCCATTGTTTCTTAAATTTATTTTTTATTCATAATTTGCTTTAGTTTATAGGTATTCTGTATAAATCAATTTAAGATAATAAAGACCTTTAATAATAATAATAATAGTAATAATAATAATAACTAAGATAATAGCTGCAAGGAGGTCTGTTTAATAAATTAATCAATTGTAAGGGTATAGGTATCCTTTATTATTGATAATAAAAATGAATAAATGTTATTTAAATTTTGTGTGCCTGTCCTTTTGTTTAGAGGAAGATTTTGCAGTGAAATAGCAACCATTTCGAGAAACAAACGTTTTTTGTAGTTATCTTCTTTGAAAATAATTTTAGTGTGGTTGTAATTAAAAGTATGACCAATTTCTATAGCGTGTGACACTAATGCACAGGTCATGATTTTTCGATTACAATCACTCTTGCGAGAAGTGATTCTCCGCCAGAATCACTTCTCACAAGAGTGATTGTAATCGAAAAATCATGACCTGTGCATTAGTATCACACGCTATAGAAACTGGCCATACCTATAATTACAACCACACTAAAATTATTTTCAAAGAAGATAACTACAGAAAACGTTTGTTTCTCGAAATGGTTGCTATTTCACTGCAAAATCTTCCACTAAACAAAAAGACAAGCACGCAAAATTTAAATAACATTTATTCATTTTTATTGTCAATAATAAAGGATACCTACACCCTCACAATTGATTAATTTATTAAACAGACCTCCTTGCAGCTATTATCTTAGTTAAACCCATGTCTGCTATCATAATTTAATTCATATACCTTATTTTATTTTCATTACAACACCTCTTATAGCCATCAATATATTTTTAGATTTAATTATTAATCCAGCCTCATTGTAATACATAACTGTCCCGTTTTAATTATTCATCAATATGTGTCACTAGCTTTAAATATCAACACTACACTAGTCGAGTTTCTTTAAATAGTTTGCATGCTACTTATATATAATATTAGACTCTAGATCATAAGTAAACATTTTAATTACATCTTGTAAATACACATAATTGCAGTTTTCTGAAGAAGAAAATAAAATTTTCGAGAGCTCGAACCGATCAAAAGGAGTTCTTAATTTGCCCTAATTGACAACAACTCCGATAACTAATTCTTAAATTATATATATATATATATATATATATATATATATATATATATATATATATATTTGTATATAATAAGATGTACCTGTAAACAAACTCTTATGAAAATAATAAGGGCTTCTTGACGAATACAAATCGGGCTAATAGTTGTATAGCCATTAACAAAACGATAGCTTTATTACTTCACAGGGGAGGAAACTTCCACGAACCGACCGGTTTCAGCTTCCTTAAGCATCTTTAAAGCGAATTAGTTTCCAACCCTATGAAGTAATCGACGCTATTATATTGATATAATTTTCGAGCAATCTCTGTACAATGGCAAAAGTAAATAATACCGCCATCAGATGGTAAACCACCAAAACTACTAAGCTTGGAAGTACAAAAATTGAATCGAAACTATATCGCCTTTATATATAATTATTTGCGTGTTATAGTTACGTAAAGTGGATAAAGATGAACAATAAATTGGTAGGTTTTCCATGAATTACGGTTGAGTATAATTTTGAGTAAACATTCAACAGAAAACAATCACTCATGAAATTCTTGATATTGCGGAGGATTTTGCTAATGGCTGCAATCATTTTAACCTTATAATTACACCTTTAAGAAACAATGATCAAGACACTGACGAAGACGCGCGGGCTGGGCAATGCTGTGATCCAGATTGCCTAAATTCAAATTATTTACAACCAGAGATGGTGCTACTC
Source organism: Platerodrilus igneus (assembly GCA_036346225.1). NCBI lineage: Eukaryota > Metazoa > Arthropoda > Insecta > Coleoptera > Lycidae > Platerodrilus > Platerodrilus igneus. Next base: position 680,389 of record JARFIW010001418.1, read on the forward strand.
AAAGATAATGTTCAAGCAAGAGATGAAAATGATTCATCCGCTAAAAAACAGAATATGTTCCATCTACCTCTAAAAAGCGTAAGTATACAATACTTCTACGGCAATGAAATTCTTGAGATATGATTAACTCTTCGTGTAAGTCGTGGTCAAACGCAGTGTTACCTCCACTAGCTGTAAATAAAAACAGTCATCCTTTTGAATTTTTTCATTTGTTTGTAGAACAAAGCATCTTTGAACTAATAATAAAAATACTGTGACGCATGCCGCTTCTAGAAACAAGATTTCCTTGGGTCTGATTTACACATTTCTTGGAATACACTATCTTATTGGTTACGATTATCTACCGCGGTGAAAACTTTATTGGGAAGAAACGGACAATGTAAGTAATCAATTAGCATCGAAAAGCACGCGCAGAAATAAATTTGTTGGAATATTATTTAATTTTCAAATAGTAGACAATAATGATATTGACAAAAAAATCGTATGGCCAAAATCCGTCTACTTATTAAAACATTTGGGGATTTTTTGTTATTCTAAAAAGTTATTGTAAAGACTGTTTTGTTAATAGTACTGTCTATGTATATGAAGGAATGTTACCCATGAGTAGTTAACGATCAATTTTTTTATTGTTGTTATAATAATAATATAAGTAAAAATATTCAGTTAATCAAAAAAAAATTGTTAAAATGAAAGAAAAAAAATAATTACGCTTTCAATTCGGTTAATAAATTATATAACCCCATAATTTTTCTTCCCACTTAAATCGTTCATATTTCAATAAAACTTACTTTTGTAGGTTGAATTTTACTCCATACGTTTTTAAAAAAAAATTGTTTAATCAATATTTTACACGTCGAACGCGACCTTGCACGTAATTTAAATTACTACTCTTAGTTAATCGTTATAAACATTATCGGTAAGTGTCTTTATAAACAGAGCATTAGTAACTGCTTGACCAACCATTATAGTGAAAGATCTCGTTTTAATTTTTCCCACTTTATATAATATAGAGGTTTCTACCTCATTAACTTCCGGAAAGTTCAATACATTTCTTATTGATATGAATCATAAAGCTAGTGTATTCGGTTCATTTTATACGTTTACTAGGTCGTTATACACGTTTATCTTATCAACATAGCTAATTTGTGAGGTCATAAAAATTTTAATATCTTCATTAATTGATGCCAGGTCTTTGGCTAGTTGTCAGAACTTGAAGGAATAAGGACCTTTTTTTCATTTTTATTTCTTTTTTTTAAGAACGAATGGAAATGCTTGCTCGTTATCGCGCTTTATTGTCTGATATATATGGTTTTTACACGTCTTATCGTATTCATGTTGTTCTACAATAAAGATAATTATCTGTCATTGACAAATTGATTTATGTTATCTCGTAACTGATAAGTGAACTAGATGAATTTGGAAATTTTGAGTATTTTCTTTTTAATAATGCAGTATTGTTTGCATAAAAACACTTTCAATGGAAAGAAATATTCCTAGGAACCGCATAGCTGTGGAAGCAAAAGTCAGTGCTAAAAGCAAAATAGAGGTAGCACCATCACTACTCACTGCAGGATTGGTTTTGTGCTAAAAATTGTGGCAACAACTAAATCAGCAAAATTATCTACCTTAAACTTTATTTATTGACGAAGAAAACTCCAGTAAGGCAACACCTTCTGTCCCGAGATTGGCGATATATTTTGCTTAAACAACTTATAACATTTATTTTGGCAGTTGTGGATCGAAAAAGTTAGCTATTCACATAGAATCCAAGTATCAGAAAATATAGTAACAGATACATTGGTGAGTGAATGTTTGTGATTATTAACTCTAAATTAAACAATGTATTAAATAATTGTTTTACGCAGTTTGTTGCTTTTCTGCCATAGAGAATATTTTGATGTGTCGTAATATCCGCAATAATTTGCATAGTGCACTAATTCTGATTGCAGGATTATTGAAGCAGCATCCAGAATTTGAGGATTTGTTGGGGTGCGTTTTGGCTTTATCTCATCAGATATAAGCCCATTTTGTTTCGCAATATAAAGCTTCACGGTAGATGGCTATCGGACAAGAAAAAATGTGCAGTTGCTTGTAGGATATTGCACCTTAAATACGCACAGTTTTACACTACATTTGATTTTCGAATACTTCACCCTAAGGTACTACATTGGCCAGAAAACGGTTCTTTTTACATGGAAATTTTTATTTGGCCGAACCCTTGCTGATCCAAGCAAAGTAGGAATCTTTAACGTGAGTGATAACACCCACACACGGGACCTATATTTTATCTTTCATCCGAACGAGGACGTAGTTTTGTAAAAAATGCTCGCCTAACAATTTTCATACGGACTGTGTCGATATTCGAACCGGGATATTGGGTTCAGTAGTCACACGCATACCAACCGAGTCAGGGAGCAGCCTTGTACAGTTTTACAGCAGATAAATGTTATGCTGTGCTATGTGTATCAAAACGTTCACCATAGAAAATTGCTCTATATATCATATATCAAAGCTTACTTAGACAAAGCACTTTCATATAAAAACAAGTTGAAAATGCAAGGCATTGTCGCAACGAACTTCCAAATGTAGACTTACTTTAAAACAAATTAAAGAAATTAAAATTATTATGTTGTAATAATTATAAGTATTCAGATAAAATACAAAAATTTATAAACAACAAAAGAGACATTTTAATATATTTTATTTTATTGAATAAATATTTTAAAAGCTATATATTAGTTCTCATCAATAAGATAAGAAATTTTTTTTTTTTTATATGAATCTAATTATTTTCGGTAATCAAAATTTAAGTTTAAACAATGTCTATAATATTGGAATAATTGGCATGAAATGCCATAAATTGTTCAAATATGTGTCGCATATTGATTTTAAACTTATTTAAAATTTTAATTATCCCTGTGGATTTTCCCGGGGGCTCGGCATCCCCGTGGCCCGATTTTAACTGACATCAAAACTTAAGCTCTGGACACCGAACTGAATCGATTGATGTATCACACATTGATGTCCGACCATTAAAAAGGTCTCGGACACACAGACAGACACCCAGACAAATAGATTTCATAAATGAACGAAGTTCGTTGATAACATTAATAGATCGTATCTCAAATTATCGTGTTTCATATAAGTATTTGCTTACGTTCCGCGTCAGTTTATTATAATCTCAACCCAGCCCATAAATTTTAATCACTTGTTGCTTTCCCGCGGGGTTTTGTAGCAACTTTCACAAAGAAATAAGAAATAAGTGGGGCATGCAACTACGTAAGCATTTTCTTTTAATCACCACAGTATCCTTTAATGTTGTTTTTACTGTGTTGCGGTTCGTTTAAAGAGAACGCAGACAACTCATCTAGCGAAGCACTTTTGTTGCTTAAAATCGCTTGAAATATAAGAAATAATAATTAATATATAGTGTTAATGTTAATAGATGCGAAATTGAACATCTTGAGCAATAGATATAGTGTATTACTTGAAATGGAACAATTCTCTAAAATTACTGTATTATACACCTAACATTTTTGCAGTGTGTTTTAGCTTACGCTGCCAACCTTCTTGTAATTCAGTCTCTCGGAAACATGCATATAATTTCAGTGGCCTTTGGCATTTTGGGGATCCCCGAATGAAGCAATTTCAATATTTGACTTACGAAAAAACAGAGTTTTTTTCCGGTAAATGTATACTTTTCCTAAAGGGAGTTGTTATAAAGTATAAAGGTAAAGAACACTGATTGTTTATTCTCAAAGTAAGAAACAAATCACTAGTGAAAAATAAACCAGCCACACCCTCCGTGTCCAACTTCTTTGTAAAAAAGATGCAATGCAAACGTTATTTTAGAGTTAGAAATTGAATGGTAAGTAGTGTAATTATTAATTTAGAATTAACAATATAAATGTCTCAGCAAATAGTTCATATTAATAAATGTGATATTTTAAATTCCGTTGTTTTAACATAAGTAAAGCTCACATAATTGGGTGTATTGAGGAAATGATTTTATAACCGATTGTAGGAAGCAGTAAAAATAACGTTTCTTTGGAATACATTAAGGAGAAACAGAAATGTAAAAATTGCATGAAAATGACGGCATGGTTAATGTTATTAAACGCTGGGATTTTTATAGAAACGTGGCTTCAATATAATTGCTTGTTTAAGGAGTTTTGGGTAAGCAGTTGTTATCGTACGAGTGGGCGGCGTCTGAGAGTTTGTAGTATTGACACTGTTATGCTTAATATGCACAAGCAAAAACAAATAAAAAGTTTATAAGTGCACGTTCATTCACGGCCGATGAAGTAAAACCACATCGATTCCGTTTCTACTCTTCCATACGTCAATAACATTCTATATATTTTCCCTGTTTATAATAAATACGCTTACGAATAATTTTCAATTTCAATCTATCTAGTCTAAAACGACGAGTTTACGATATAAATTCTATAGTTGGGACCTTGTTTTAAGTATGCTTTTACTGGCTACACATTACTATAGCGTAAAATTAATCCTTATACTGCTACGACCGAAAGACTCGTTGAAATAGTATATTGAATTATTTGATAAAGCCTGGGTCGAGTTTTCTAATCTCCTTTTTGGTATGTTGATAACGCGAGGATTGAAGCTCGAATTCTTGTTATTTAAAACAATTTTCAATTTGATTCTGCAGTTGGTCCTCATATGTATTTTTCTAAATCACTCGTTCTATTACTCCAAGAGCGATGCACGTTTTTTGCTTTATAAGAAGTGTAGATTTTGGGTGTATCGGTACGTGCTCCTGAGTTATTAATACTAGTAAGACTCTCTTAATAGTTCTTAGCTGGAGGCCAAATTGTTTTACGTAGGCCGATTATTCTTCTTATGTAGAACCAACTCGCTGGTATGTTCCGCTGTTACAGTGAGTGTTGCAGCGCTACTTCTGGACACCAGCACTCTGACGCTTCGCTGATTCACCTCCGTGGATGCAATGGGCACACGATAGTATCCTGGCAATTGGAGGTGTGTTGTATTAGTCTTCCCATATATCGAGAGCACCTCATGTAATCCTACTTTTGTTGTTCGTGCGTCGCTGGTGCTCCATAATACTTTACTACCTGATTATTAGAAATTGTTCTACCGTAAATAATTTTTTTTTACTTTAACACTCTGGTGTTATAAGCAAGTAAAAACAATAATTTTCTTTTCATTCTTTTATTAACGAATACTCAATGTTAAACGAAATGCGCACTTCGTACGTAAATTTTTGAAAATTTGTTCTTTATAATACAACTATTTATTATTTTTTTTGTTGATTCAAACTGAACTCTTTTTTTAAATTATTTCTCTTTTATTGTAAATAGAAAATCGATGGCGATGTATTTTTGTGTTGCTAGGAATCCCCCCCTTTCCGCATTGGTAGTTAGCCCGGTATTTCTACGTTTCTTGTGCTCTGTTTCGTCATGGTGAGTCGTGCGGGTCCTCATGTAAGTATCCTTTGTATTTCTGTCTGACCCGTACGCTTCATAACGTAGCAACAGACATACAAGTTAAATAGTTAAAATGAACAGTTTATGCAGTTTGAAGCTGTTTGGAAGTCTTCGGTAATCTTCGAAAGGCTTCGTGGTTGCTCGTGGAACGAAGTTGGAACTTAAATACTAAGTAAACGAATATATACGCAGTTCGGAGAAGTCCAGAGGTCTTCGGTAGTCTTCGGAACTCTTCGGTAGGCGTCGGAATTTCTTGGTGAGGCTAAGTGAGAACTTGAATAACGATAGTTAAAAAGTATTTACAGTTTAAAGAGGTCCAGACGTCTTTGGAACTCTTCGGAAGACTTCGTGTTCTACTTATGGGACAATGTGGAGTTATAGAGAATTATGATATGAACACATGAACGATACAGTAAATATATATACAATATTAAAAGGTTTAGAAGTTTTCGGTAGTCTTCGGAACTATTCGGAAGGCTTCGGAATTTACTTGTGAGGCTGAGTAAGAGCGTGAATAACGATAGTTACAAAGTATTTATAGTTTGAAGAGATCGAGACCTCTTCGACGGTCTTCGGGATTCATTGGAATGCTTCGTGTTTTACTTCTGGGACAACGTGGAGTTATGAAGAATTATGATATGAACATAAGGACTATACATTGAATACATATACAATATTAAGAGGTTCAGAAGTCTTCTATAGTTTTCGAAACCCCTCGAAAGGCCTCGGGATTTATTTGTGAGGCTGAGTAAGAACTTGAAGAATCATAGTTAGAAAGTATTTATAGTTTGAATCGGCGTTCTTCCGGACTCTTTGGACGGCATCGGGAGTCGTGATGCCCTAGGCCGGTTCGAGTGTGTTGCCACTGAACCCTACGCGGGGGTTACATCCCGTAGGTACAGCTCGCAGACGCACTTGGCGTTACCACAATAAACGACCTCTCGTGACGTTATCGTCGTGGGAGCGGCTTAGATAGATTCTCGCCGCAGCCATTGTGAGTGCTAAAGATGGTCTGTTGACGGCGGAAGGGGGACAGGAGCTTCGGTAGCGCTAGGGTGTCTCGAAAGGCACGTCGAAGAGCATTCTGCATCTGCTTCCGGATAGTCTGGTGGGTGGAATGGGGTTTCCTGCCCATACGTAATTAACTACTGATCTACGGAACGAATTAATGCGGCGTGCCCTAGGTACGGCTCCGGGTAGCGTAACTGGTCAAAATTAAGCACACTATGTGGAGCACTGCTATACGTAGTTTACGGTACTGAACTATCGCAACGTGCCTCAGGTGCGGCGGCAGGCAGTGTAACTGGTCAGAATTAAGCAGGCTATGGGAAGCACTGCTTGTTGAAGTGGTTGACAGGCTATGGTGAGCACGTTAGTTAAGTTTTTATGCTATGGAGAGCACTAAGTGTACTGAATTCTGCAGGATTTGCAATCGTATTCATATACTTTCTTCCCCTATGCAGAGTATGTTGAAAAAAGGTTAGTGGAATGGGCATGTAATAGATTTGCTACTTTTAGGATAGCACAAAAAATGAGTTGGAAATTTGGTTGTCATGCATTTGTTCTATGTTCAGCACGTGTACTTTGATATAGGGCAATACAACGATTAATAATTACCTTCTTAGAATATATTCAAGACAACTATGAGTCCTCGAAATATTTTTAAACGTGCAATTAACCATTGGTTATTCGTTGTAACCTGAAATACGTTTGAACATTTTAAGGTAGTCAGTTAAGCCGGTGGTTTTATTTCAAAAGTAAATAAAGATGAGGCGCTGATTAATAAATACAAAACTTAGCCAATAGCGAGTCGAGCTCGCATTATTAGGGTTCCGTACCAATACTATAGTGAGCAATCAGTAAACCAAATTAAGCTGCTTTTATTTTTCATGTATATTTAAATCTAACCCCAATTTGATTGTACTAACTGAAAAATGAATATATTGCCCCACATTGTACTGGTACATTAGTAAATACGTTCTCTAGTACTGTACTTGAAAAGTTTTTTCTCAGCAACTATTACACTGTCAAAAAAACCTGCAGTTTTCCGATAATCTGTGACTCTATAGCTACTATCCCGACTGAAATCAAAATTTTAGTTTTGGAAATGTAGGAGAACGGGGGGGGCGGCCATTTTTGGTACATTTTGAGCTATTTCATAAAGACTACTGGACCGAAAATTATAAAAAAAAGATTTTTGAAAGCCTTTTAGAATCCTTTTTCAAATGATACCTCACACAATATATTTATTAAAGCTTTTTTTTGACCGAATTAACCCCCGCCATTTTAATCTAAAAATTTTTTTTCCTATTTTCTGACTGTCAATACATGTGCGCGCCATAAAGATCTAGCATTGTGCCAAATTTCAAATTCCTGCGTTACATAGTTTTCGAGGAAAACCTCTGTGACAGACGGACGGACGGACACGAGAGTGATCTTATAAAGGTTCCATTATATCTTATAAGGTACGGAACCCTAAAAACTGGAAGCTGTTAATTTGTTGCAAATTATAGTATGTACAAGGGGCGAGAAGTATCTGAATCGTCATGATATAGTGTTTAACACACGTTACAGCCTAGGTCACGAAATGACCTCACCAACGGCGAATATGACAAAAGTTAGAATAAAAACCCGACGTATTATGAAAAGACAGGTAATTAAGAAGTAAGAAAGCTTGCGTCTGTAGAGCGACAACAGGTTATAGGTCCGAGGGGTACAGTTGTTGAACTTCACTTAAAAAAAGGGTTCCCATCAATAGCGGAATCGCGGAACTAAAAGGTGTCAGCCTGGAATTTGCGAATACGGTTTAAGCCCAACTATATAAGGATTATGATGTCATCGTACAAGTGGGCGGTGTCTGAAAGTATGTAGATTTAGCACTGTTATGTTTAATATTCACAAGCAAACAAAAAGAAAGTTCATAAGTACACAGGTATACAAGTTAAATAGTCAAAATGAACAGTTTATGCAGTTTGAACCACTTCCGAAGTGTTTGGTATTCTTCGGAAGGCTTCGTGGTTGCTCGTGGATCCAAGTAGGAACTTAAATACTAAGTAATCAATTATATACATAGTTCAGAGAGGTCCGCAGGTCTTCGGAACTCTTCGGAAAGCCTTGGGATTTCTTGTTGAGGCTGAATAAGAGCTTGAATAACAATAGTTAGAAAGTATTTATAGTTTGAAAATTCCAGACGTCTTTGGCGGTCTTCGGTACTCTTCGGAGAGCTTTGTGTTTTACTTATGGGACAACGTGAAGTTATAAAGAATTATAATCTGAACACGAGAACTATACATCTTTGGTAGGCTTCGGAATTCTCCGAAAGGCCTCGGGATTTACTTGCGATCCTGAGTAGAACTTGAATAACAATAATTAGAAAGTATTTATAGTTTGAAGAGGTCCAGACATCTTTGGTGGTCTTCTGGACTCTTCGGAAGGCTTCGTGTTCTGCTTGCGGGATAACGTAGAGTTATAAAGAATTATGATATGTTCACAAAACCGTACATTGAACATATATTTATTTTATTTTATTTATTTTTTCCAACGTTTCAGTAGTCTGCTACCTGAAATTTAAGCAGACTTGGCTTCACCACAGAAAGTAACCGTCATGTGTTATGTGTGTATGGGGGGGATATGTGTGTTATGTGTGTGATGTTGGTCCGTGTTACGTTCCCCCTCTAGGACCAGGACCATCGGCAGCCGAATATCCCAGTCGTTAAGGAAGAACGCACAACGGACATTGCCTTGTCAGTCCGGACCATCGGCAGCCGGAAATCCAGATGTTGAAAAGGCAATGTAAGTGTGTGCATGGTGTTTTGTGTTTGCACAGTGCATAAGAGGTATTTTGTGTGTTTATGTGTGTGTGTTTGTGTGTGTGTGTGTGTGCGCGCGCGCGTGCTAATGCGTGCGTGCGTGTGTGCGTCCGTGCGTGCGTGCGTGCGTGCGTGTGTGTGCGTGTGTGTGTGTGAAGTGTGTTTGATATGTTAATAAACAAAATTAGGTTCTTTCAGAGGAAAGGATTTGTTTCCTGTGTTATTTGCCTCAGGTATGTGTAAGTTTGGTTCTTAAAATTTAGCGTTAGTAAAAAAAAGAAAAGAAATTCTCTATTCTACTACATAAAATTAACTTATACTACTACTGTTAGTTATTATTTGTTAGAGACAGGGTTGCTAATATGTAGAAGCATACAAATTCTACATATTAAAGGGTTGGATTGTTTCAAAGTCGGGTTGATGCTTTGATCTTGTTGCTTCTGGTCGTCAAGAGCAGAGCTCTTGAAATTCCAGGCGATCGGTATCCGGTCTCCGGGGCAGAGCCTCGGTCCGAGAAAAGGTGGTACTTTTATGTCTCTGCCCTGGTAGTTTTTGTTTGTGTCTTTTATCCGTCAAAATAACGTTGGTGAATGAGTACCGTGGTTTTTGTGTAAGTGCATTTAAAAGTGGAAAAAGGTTTTCGTTCCAAATCATCTGGTGTAGTGTCTTGTTTAATAATGTTTATCTATGTTCGTAGAGGTACGGTTGTAAGTCATTACACTCGAATACTATATGTTCCGGTGTTCCTATTTCTCCGCACGTGCATATGTTGTCGTCAACTAAGATCATGCGTTCTCTGTATGTTGGATAGGGTCCGTGGCCAGTTAAGTAATGAATAAATCCACGACTGGGCACCAGGTATTTGGCTTTTGGGCGGTTTTTGATATTTGGGATCATTGCGTCAACCTTTTACTGGTTGTACTTTGATCCCATGTTGTCTGCCATTCTGCAAGTATGTAGTTCTATATTTCTGTCTTTGTCGTGGGCAGTTGGTTTGTGTTTAACATGCGTTGTAGTTGTTGGTTGTCATTGTGTGTAAGATAGTACATTGCAGCCCGCTGATTCACTGCTAGGTCCAAGGGCATACTTCCCACCAGTACATAAAGTGCATCATGCGCGGTAGTCCCATAAGCCCCCGTCAGTCGCAGTAAAATACTTCGTTGTGTACTGTTAATTTTTGTCTAGGTTTGATTGTGTTAAGGCAATGTCCCCACGCGCTTGCGGCGTATGATACCATAGCACCGAGCACACTGTTGACATATAGCCTTACGCAATTAAGTGGTATCTTATAAGTCCTTTGGGCCAGCGTTGCGATATTCTGCATTGCAGAAGTTGCACTTGCACAGACGGTGTTTATATGTGCAGAGTAATTCTGTTTTTCGTCTAATGTTAAGTCCAGATAATTTGTGTTTTGTGTTCTACTTATATTTACACCGTCTAGTTTGATGGTGGGGTCCCTTGCCAGGGGTTCCTTCATCACAAGGTATGTAGCTTTTTGTGGTGTTATGGTCATTTTGTTGGTTTTGCATCAACTTTGTGTATGGGTAAGGGCGATGTTAGCTTTACGTTCGATTTCCCTTCTGGAATTACCTTCAACCACCAGCAAGATGTCGTCGGCGTATGCAATCGTCGACAACACTTCGTCAACGGTGTCCAGCTTTTCCAGGAGTTCATCCATTACAATATTCCAAAATAGGGGCCCGCATATAGACCCCTGCGGGCAACCTTTATTTATATGTTTGGTAATGCTCTCCGTGCCTTGTAGGGTTACATACCTGTCCCTGCAGTAGCTCCTGAATTAATGGTATAGTTGTGATGGACAGTTTATAGTCGTAAGTCTTGTAAAAAGTGAAGGCCATCAAAGGTTATTAAATGCGCCTTCTATGTCCACTAATAATAATAGGACGTATTTTTTGTGTAGTTGCTTGATGGTTTGTATTGCTTGGTTTATGGCGTCCTCACTCGATTTGTTTTCTATAAAACCGTATTGTCTTGGATGTACTCCTGTGATTTATCTGTGGTCCTGCATTCGTTTACATAATAGTTTTTCATACGTTTTTCCTAGCGTGTTCAAAAGGCACATGAATCGGTAAGAGCCTGGTTGTTTGGGGTTTTTACCTTTCCCTTTAGGGATAATCACAACATTCGCCTGTTTCCAGCTGTTCGGAAAAACAGCTTGTCGTATGCATTCATTGTACAGTGCTGTTAGCGTCGGTGTTAATTTATCTTGTAGCGCTATGCCAATCTCCGCAAGAATTCCATCCGGTCCAAGTGCTTTCCTGCTCTTCGATTGGCATACTGCGTATCTCACTTCGTCTTCTGTGAAAAGATCTAAGTTGTCATCTTGTCTGTTCCATGGTCGGTTACCTACGTGGTTTCTGTCTTCTTGTCGTCTGAGTCGTTGTTCGTAAGTGTCGTCTTGAACGTTGTCATCAGGCAAAAGTGTTTGTAATAGTAGTGTCGCAGTTTTACCCCAGTCTTTTATGTATGTGCCGTCTTGTTTTATTAAAGTCGAATAAGTCACCGGTGCTTTGATTTTACTCTGAGTGATTTTATAGCGTATTCCTCAGGCGTCAGTTTGTAAGTGTCTTTCCACGAATAATTCCCATGACCTCCTCTTCATGTCAGTCAGTTCTTTTTGGTATATGTTTTTTAATTGTCGATAATTTGGTAGGTGGTATGCTTTCTCGGCCGGTGATAGGGAGTTTTGGTAGCTTTTTCTCGCTCGCTGTGTTTCCTTTTTTAGGTTCTGTAAGCGTCTTGTCCATTGAATTGTCTTTGTGTGTCGTGTTTTTATGTTGTTTTGGGAGCACTTGCTCCATTGTCCGTCTAATTGTGTTGGTGAGTAGTTTTGTATACTCGTGAACGTTTTCATCTAATCTTATATCTTATGGGGCTACAAATGTTTCTCTCAGTTTGTTCCAATTTGCATTTCGTATTTTGTATCGTTGTACTTTGGTGTAGTTTTGTGGTGTGTCAAATGGCCTGGTTGTCATGTCAATGTTGAACGTGATTAGGTTGTGGTCACTAACAGTTTGGTGTTCTAATATCTGTTAGTCTTGTATGTAGGTGTACGCCAGCCCATTTGCCAATGTAACGTCTATGTTTGTTCCTGTTTCTGCATGGGTGCTGTATGTGGATGGGTTAATAGGAAGGTTGATTACTTCGAGTTGCAGTTCGTTAATCAAGTTTTCGACTTGTTCTCCGCGTTCGTCCGTGAGGGAACTGTGCCACATCCGGGATTTTCCATTTACGTATGCCATAATAACTATTGGTTTGTTGTTGTAAGTGTGTAATATGTTGCGTATGTTGTTTGAACATATGTACAATATTAAAGGAGTTCAGAAGTCTTCGGTGGTCTTCGGAAGGCGTCGGGAGTCGTGATGCCCTAAGCCTCGTCGAGCATGTTGCCACTGAACTCTACGGAGGTGCTATCCCAAAGGTGCAGCTCACAGACGCATTCGGCGTCACCACAATAGAGGACCTCTCGAGACGTTATCGCCGTGGGGGCGGCTGGGATGGATTCTCGTCGCAGCCCTTGTGAGTGCTGAAGCTGGTCTGGCGACGGCGGCAGGGGCGACAGAAGCTTCGGTAGCGATAGGGTGTCTTCTGCATCTGCTTCCGGTTGGCCTGGTGGATCGAATGGGGTTTCCTGCCCATTCGTGATTGGCTACGGATCTCCGGACGAATTAAATGCGGCGTGCACCAGGTACGGCGCTGGGCAGCGTTACATCAGAATTAGGCACGCTATAGAAAGCACTGCTATACGTTGTTTACTGAACTATAGCGACGTGCCGCGGGTACGGTGTCGGGCAACGTAATAGGTCAAGAATATGCAAGCTATGGAGAGCACTGCTTTACTGAATTATAACGACGTGCTCCAGGCAGCAGGCAGCATAAGTGGTTGGGAATTAGGCAGGCTCTGGGGAGCACAGCTTGCTGAGGTGGTTCACAGGCTATGGTGAGCACTGTAGTTCAGTTCTTAGGCTATGGTGAACACTAAGGGTACTGAGTTCTGCTGGATTCGCAATCGTATTTATATGCTTTCTTCCCCTAAGCAGGGTATGTTGAAAATGAGATTAGTGGAATGGGCATCCAATAGATTTGCTTCTTTTAGGGTAGCACAAAAAATGAGTTGCAGATCCCGATTTTCTAGGCCTTTGTGCTATGTTCAGTACGTGTACTTTGATATAGGGTAACAATGAAATTAAAGTTCAGTCCAAGAATTATGTTAGGATTTTGATGCGAGATTATGGTGAAAGGACCCAAGGGTCGCAACGACAGGACAAGTGGCATGGCAAAATGATGTCCTAACGCTTTGGATTTTGTCCTGGATAAAGTTCCCAATAACATCCGGAAAATGTAAAGTAAATATTGTTAGTTGAAATACGCATATCACTTATTACGTCGTTAGTCAAATTGTATTTACTATTTAGGATAAATTTGCATATTATTTTACTATAGTATGGCTACTTGTATAATTATTGGTACAACAATTTGTAGATAATTTAGTTTACTACTAATTAAGGTATTGGTGGAAGTATAGAGTAGAACCTCATTTAATACTCAAAATTTTAATAGTAGAGAATTTTAGGTAATGCAGCTATAGTACTTTTGTTTAAAATATCAAGAGGGCAAACGTGTACCTGGGCAGTCGTTGGTGCAAACTATTTGTTTAGTTTGATTTACAGGAAATTAAGGACAAACGGATTTTTGTTTCTTCCGTGTAATATAGATTCTCATTGAGGTATCGAGTTTGTTCTATATGACACATGGAAGCAAGGAAATATCCAATTACCTTTACAGTTTTTATTTGTTTCCAATTCCAAGTAGAATAAATTAATTTAAATTCCGTCAAGCCAGGACAGGGAGCTTACAACCGAAAAGTGAAGGGAAAAGAATAAGCTAGTTAGTAGTAGAGTCAAGGAAAATAAACGCAAAGGATACCTACTCGGAATAACCACCTCTCAGGTACGGATGAATATCGTAAAAAAGGTTTGCTGTGACAACAGTGGCCTGGCGCGCTACCAATTGGGACAAACTGAAAATTAGAATACCCTTCCATGCAAGTGTGCATATCCTCGTAGCTTTTTGTAGTACGACAGTCCTCATTTTTGTGTAATTTTCTCTTATGAACCATTCCCACGCCACTGTAACTATTCGGCATCTATCACGACGCCATCGTCTCCTCAAAGTAAACGAAATTCAAAATTTTACGTATTGTACTAACGCCGTTTCTACCCGTAATAAAAAATTTACAAGGTTATAAAGTTGTGGCTGCTGAAATAATTTTCGCGATCACGAAATATATAATAGATAATCATTCATTGATAATCTGCTTCTTAAATAAAGAAAATTTAAAAGTGTTTTTCGACGTCGTGCAATGGTTTTCGATCAGGAAAGATCTAAAAACAAGTGCTGTTATAAAAGAATAGTTTCATGATAGTTTACAGGTATATAGCTATCTAATAGAATATGTATCATCACTTAGTGCACACAATGCATCGGTAAAATATGATACCTACAGCTATTTTTTTCAAAAAATATTAGATATATCCTGAACTGCTGAAGCAATGTGCAAGTGTTATATCTTACATAACTGTAAAAAGCGCTTCATGAAAATACCAATTTGATATCGAGTCGTCGATTTTGAAAGGCTTTGGCATTTGCCATCGCACTTATACGATTAAATAGTTTTTACAATTACGTAAATTAGGGTGCAAAGTCCTTTTGTTACAGACCACTACATTATTTCTATTTTTTTTATTAAAACTGTTCTTTTCTTGTGTTAGCTTGCTGTAAATGAATAATCTCTTAAGGAAGGTATAAAGAAGCTTACAATATTATTTCGAAACCACTTGAAGAGAAAATAGTCCAGTTCTGTGTTACAATGTTTTGTGGTTGGTAAAAATGTTATATTCTCGGTGAACCAAACACGTACTGAAAATAAGAATTTATACCGTGCGCCGAATAACATCTCTGGAAAAAACATTATTCCAACTTTCATTTGACTTTGACGCAAAGTGTTTTGACAAAGGAGAGCATGTGTTTAGCATTTCGTTGTCTAAGGAGCTATCAATACACGACATTTATACATATATTCATCAAATTAATAAAAACAAAAAATTTTTTTTAAAATGTATCGTTCTCGTCGACCTAACCCATTAATTTTTATGACAGGCTAGCCTAAGATAACCAAACTCAGAGGAGCGTGATGGAGGAGTGTTGCGAAAGCGAGTGACGGAGAGGTATATGGGGTAATGTAGAGTAGTAGTGGAAGGTAGTGGAGGAGGATGGTGACCAATATGTATCCCACATAAGGTAAAACTAGTGGATGTTAGGTTAGATAATTTGTTACAGGATCAATTGGATATCCTGGACCAGCTCAAAGAAACAGATTTTATGTATTGGACCTGGATATACCTCAAGATTTTACTGGTATATTTAACAAGGGGTATTTGATCAAATGTTTCACAAATACTTTTAACTTTGTCAACCAAGGAGAATACATGAAATACAATAATGTAATTTTGCATAATGATAAAACAGCTGGTAAAGACTGTTTAACTTGGGTAAACTCCATTACCCCGTAAAGATATATAACAAAGTTATATGCCAAGTAACGAGACTGGGTAATAACAACCAGATCACTTAGCAGGTTATATCAACTGTACAGATGCTCGATTAAGGCAGGCATTTAGATCTAACTTGGCTATAGACCACGGCATTACGAGACAGTTCATTTACATTTCCAATGCTCCACCCGAAGGTACTACATTGGCCAGAAGGCGAGTTTTTTGTTGCCTGGAAATTTAGAATTTTGCCGAACCCTTGCCGTTCCAGGCAAGGTAGGGATCTTTAACGTGCGTGACAACACTCACACACGGGACCTCCATTTAACCTCTCATCCGAACGAGGACGTAATTTTTGTGAAAAATGCTCACCTGTCATTTTTCAAGCAGTCGGCCGTGTCGGGATTTGAACCCGGGACCTTGGGATCCGTAGTCTTACGTGTACTACATTGATCCACGGCGACGCCTGGTATTACGAGACAACAGGCGGCAATATATAACTACACGGTTAGAAATTGTTGTGACAGACAATGTATATAGTCTCTTAAACTACTATATAAAGTTGTTGGTAAATAGCAAATCTTACCTCTGGAGTGTACTGCTATAATAGTAATAGATTGCAACATTGTGGAGGAAACTAATAAAAAATCTACAAAACAGTTGTTACCTTCTATTTAATAGCATTCCACAGCACATTTATTAGACTAATAGCAACACAAAAAATTTGAGTGGATTACAGCCATTATAGCAATATTCTCCATAATTTTGGGTTTCGTTTTATTTACCTCGGTTTTTAGAATTGTTGTTGTATTATAATTAAATAAATGGTTAGTAACTTCCTCACGTTCAGTTATTGACGTCACATCATTTTCGTTATATTTATGCTCATTTAACCTTTTTTCAAAATATCGTAAACTTTGAATAATATCTACCCCGCAACAATTATCTTGGCATGGTATTTTATAGATAGTGTGCGTTTGAATATAAATCGGAACTTCAAATATCCGAATTGAGAATAGAAAGAATAAACAAATGAATTTGATGAAAAATACTTTTATTGCTTTTCAAGATAATCACCTTTAAGGTCTGTACACTTTTGCATGCAAATGAACCACCCTTCAATCACTTTGTTCAGTCAAACGATGGTAGTTCTAAAACATGCGTTTTGAAGGCCTCAACCGCTTCTTTCGGCGATGAAAATCGTTGTCCACGCAGTTTATCTTTAATTAATAGAAACAAAAAGAAATCATTGGGTGCTAAATTGGGGCTGTATGACGGGTGACCCATTAATTCGATCTTTTGTGTGTCCAAATACTCGTTTGTTGCATGTGATGTGTGTGAGCTCACATTGTCATGATGTAAAATGATTCTTCGTTTTGGGCTGGTTTCTCTTAAGCGAAAACTTCAGGCAAACAAATGGTCGTATACCACGCTGAATTAACGATTTTCGAGAACTACAGTTGCCACAATACCAGTTTTCCTGAAGAAAAACGCCACCATTTGCTTCTTAACGCTTCGAGAACGAACAACTTTTGTGGGCTTTGCTTCACATTGAAACACCCAAACTGCCGACTGCCCTTTTCTTTCTGGCTCATACGCATAAATCCACGACTCGTTACCTGTGACGATGTTGTATACCGCTTTGAATGCACCACAGTTGTATTTGGAAATCATTTTACGGCGCCATTCGACACAAGCAGTTTTTTGAGCAGCTGTCAACAAATGTGGAATTCAAAGAGCTCACGGTTTCCGAACACACAAATGTTCGTGCAGAATCTTACGTATGCTAGTCATACCAATGCTTAAACGTCTCTTGATTTCTTGATATGTCACATGACGATCTTCTTCAATTAGTTTTCGCACAGCATCGATATTTTCCGGCACAACGACCGATTTTGAATGACCTTCTTTAACTTCGTCGGTCAGCGAAGTACGTCTACGTGTGAATTCAGTGTACCAGCGATATACAGTGGCTGTGGATGACGCTTTATCGCCAAAAGTTAAATTCAGTTGATTGATGCATTATTCTTGAGTTAGACTACGTCGGAAGCCATAATAAATCATAGTTCGAAAATTTTCCAGAGTTAATTCCATATTTAGGCTGAGATGAAATTTTAAACACTGCAAAAGACAAAAATAGTGCTCGCACGTCAAAACGTTCTGAGTATTTATAACCTCAAAAATGGCAAACTTTACAATGGGAATTTCAGATTTCACCTGGCAATACCAGTGTTGCTACTTCTCGATACATAAATAGTGTCTTTCGTGTTCAAACTATATGTAAATGTATCTGTGTATTACTGAAAAATAAGAATACCAACAATCATATCAATGTTTTTGTGATTATGTTCAAGATATTCAGTTGTACATTCTGCCATTGATATAGGCCCGTATATTTTGCAGCCGAAACATCTGAATGTGATTAGCACTTTGAAGAAGTTCTAGATTACTAGAACAAGTGGAATGATTTCCCCGTTCCGGTGATCTAAAGAGCCAAACTACTGGTTCAACCAAATTAGTATGGTCTTTAGTGAGGAACCAGACTAAGACAGGTCCCCGGAAAAGGGCAACGGCTCTTTCGGTATTTAGATTGGCAGAGACCTAGGGGTCGATATGGCATTCTAGCACACACTACTGCGATGTGGAAGGCAACGAGAAACCACCACATTACCTCCCAAGTACACAGCGTACTTAAATTGTATTTAAAATGATGGCATCCTCTGAGGTAAAAGATTCTGGAGGTAAATTAGTCCTCATGCGGATCTCCGAGAGGGGACTACTTCGGGATATGTGATTACAGAACTTAGAAAAAGAATCGGGAACATTCTGCGAGTCGGAGCGTGGAATATCAGAAGTATGAAGCAAGTAGGTAAGCTAGCGAACTTAAAAATTGAAATGGATGGGTTAGCACAAGACATAGTAGGGATCAGCGAAGTTCAGTGTCCAGAGACGGGGGATTTTTGGAGTGGAGATTTTAGGGTAATTCATATAGAATCAGAGGAAGGAAATTCTGGTGTGCACATAGTTATGCGAAAAAAGAACTATAGAGTTTTTATGGTTAGATTAGACTCTAAACCGGTAACAGAGTAATGATACAAATATACATGCCCACCTATAGCTACAGTGAAGAAGACGTAGAAGCAATCTTTAAAGATATCGAAGACATACTAAGATACGTAAAAGGATATGAAAATTTAATAATTATGGAAGATTTTAATGCAATGCTAGGTGAGGGTAGGGAAAGAGCGGTAGTAGGTTTATTTGGTTTAGATACGAGAAACGACAGAGGAAATAGGTTGGTAGAATTTAGCGACAAAAACAATTTAATCATCACAAACGCATTATTTCAACATCATACTAGAAGACGATAAACGTGGAAATGCCATGGGATATAGAAAGATATCAAATAGATTCCATTCTTAGTAGACAACGGTTTAGGAATCAAGTAAAAGATTGTAGAAACTATCCAGAAGCAGATATAGACACTGACCATAAGATCGTTATTATAAAGGCCGCCAGTGAATTAAAAAATTTGACAAAAGGAATGGAAAAAGGCACTATAACTTTGAGAAACTAAAAGCTAAAAATATCCACGAAAGATTTGAAAAAAAGGTCAAATGAATTGCTAAAAGATATCTGAAAAATTTCTGATACTACGGAAGTAGAAACAGAATGTAATAACATAAAATTCAGCTTAAACATGCCGGCCAGAAATATTCTGGGGTATTCACAAAAAGAAAATAAGAAACCAAGTATAATAAAAGATATCCTGAACTTAAGAGAAGATAAACGAAAATACAAAAATAGATCCGACGAAACAGGAAAACAGAGATACAAAGCCATAAAATGGGAAGTTATTCGCAAATGCCGGAGAGCTAAAGAACAATGGATTGATGAAAAGTGCAAAGAGGTAGATCTGGAAACAGTTTTAACAATGTCAAATGGAAAGAATATTTGAAATACTCAAAAAGATTGGAGTAAGTTTTAGGGATAGTACATAGTTTATATAAAGAGCAAACAGCGTTAATAGAATTAGAGCAGGAACGTAGAGAAGTATATATTAGGAAAGGAGTGAGACAGGGATGTGCTCTATCCCCATTAATTTTTAACTTGTACATCGAAAAGACAATGAAGACTGTCAAATGCAGGAAGACATTTGTAATTATTACGTTGAGACAAGAGATTGATATGCTTAGATTTGCAGACGATATAGCGGTATTAACGTCTAACAAAGAAGAGAACCTGCTCTTAATGAAATGGAAACATTTCTATCAGAGGGATTCGGTATATAAATTAACAAAAATAAAACTCTTGTACTAGGATGTAAAGGAGGGGAATATAGATCAAAAACTAGAATACAAATAGGTAGCGAGAACCTACAAGAGGTTAAGGATTTCTGCTACCTAGGAGGTCAAATAACGCAAGATGGAAAGAGCTCAATAGATATAGAACAAAGATTAGCACAAGCCCGTGCTACATTTAACATGAAAGAGCAACTACTGAGTTCAAGGACAACAAACATAGAAACAAGGAAAAGATTCTACAAAACATGTGAGAGTACAGCACCGTACGGTTGTGAAATTAGGACAGTAGGAAAAGCGGAAAGAAGAAGGATACAATCCTTTGAAATGTGGTGCTACAGACGTATGATGAAGATATCATGGACAGACAAAGTTAAGAACACAGGTACTGGAAATAGTAGGGGGAGAAAGGTATATGTAGAAAACGGTAAACAATAGTAGATATAGGATGATAGGTCACTTACTAAGGCATTAGGAAATAATAAGGAATATATTAGAAGCAAAGATAGGAAGAAAGAGAGGTAGAGGCAGACCTAGGTTAGGCTATTGCACACAGGTAGTGAAAGAAGTAGGCTGTAGGAATTTCAGGGAAATGTGTAAGCTAGCTCACAATAGAAATCAATTAAGGTGCGCATCCAACCATTTCCAAGATTGAAAACCTAAGGCGAAAAATATAACTGTGCTTAAACCTGATGATTATTATAAGTAACTACCGATATTGTTTTTGCAATATTATTAACTAATGTTAATTGTTTAAAAGGATTTACTGGAAAACTATAATTCGGCAATGTCTATGTGTTGGGGGTTCTTGGTAGCCGTTAGGTTGCTTAACCCCATTCACATACCCCTACATGAAAATTTTTAATGCTCCACCCAAAGGGACTACATTGACCAGGAAGCTAGTTTCCTAAAAAATTTTGAATTTTGCCGAACCCTTGATGTTGCAAGCTAGTTAGGGATCTTTAACGTATGTGACAACACTCACACACGGGACCTCCATGTTACCTCTCATCCAAACGAGGGCGTATTTTTGTGAAAAATGCTCGGGATTAGAACCCGGGACCTTGGGCGTGGTAGTTGCTCGCATACACTACGGAGCCTCCATATTTCCACACCAGTGACTCTGGGTAAAATAGTTTCATTCATTCATTTTGTTTTCGACCTTACTTAAGGTCGGTTTGACGCAGCTCTAACTTCTTTTCTAATCTGTGCTAATCTAAAAAGCTCTACTTACCCTTCACAACCTAAATTTCTAATAATTTTACTAATATAGTTTGGTCTAGGTCTTCCTATGTCCTTCTATCTTTTTCCTATCCAGCTGACTCTACATAGATATTAGCAACCTGATGGTTGTTAATTTATATGTAATTAGAAATCAATAGAAGAAGAACCGAGCTGCATCTAGGGTGTGGGAATATCAGGGAACTGGGTAGGCTAGTTCAGAATAGAAATAAGTGGAGGTACGTGTCCAACCAGTTTCAAGACGTAAAACCTAATGACGAAAAAATTAATGGCAATTAAATCTGATGATTATTATAAACTGGTTCTGAAATATTTGCAACTAATGTTGATTGTGCGAAAGAATATACTGGAAAATTATTAATTTGTTAAGTTGTCAAGTGTTGGGGGGATCTTTGGAGCCGCAAGCTATTTAATCCCCCTTCACATACCACTGAATATTGGGGAAACAGGGTATATATTTGAAGAGCAATAGATAGGGAACCGAACTGCATCTAACAAGAAAGAGCAGTGGCAATGTTTAAAGACAACAAACGTAGAAACAAGGAGAAAATTTTGAAAGCATATGTGTGGATCACAGCACAGTACGTTACTAAAATAGCGACAGTAGGAGAAGCAGACAGAAAAACAACAGAAGCTTTATGGAATGGCGTACTTCAGATATATGATGATGATAGCTTGGGCAGAGAAATAGTAGGGTAATAAAGATGTGTGTGGGGAAAAATAGGAGAAATAGAAAGGCAGGATACGTTTTAAGGCATTTTTGGAGCATAGTGTGTGATATATTATAAGCAGAAATAGGAAAAGAAGAGGTAGAAGTTGACCTTGATCAGACTATTACACGTAGATAGTGAAATATGCAGGCTCTGGACATTTCAGGGAAATGAGTAGGTTAGCTCAGAATAGGAAACAATGAGGGTACGCGTCTAACCAATTCCAGGACTGAAGATCTAATGATAGTGATTTGTATTTAATTTCTTTATGAAATGTATTTCATTTTTAACAAATTCTACATTATGTATTAGAGAGCTTATAAACAATAAAGTTGTTTGTCTTTTGGCAGGTTATAGACAAAACAACCTTACTTCTTGGCTTAGCTCTTTCCATGACTCGAGTAGCACAAGCTTTATGGTAAACACTTTCACATTATAAACATTTTAAAATCTTTTCAATCGCGTTATTTTTATAATATTCACATTCTTTTTTATTCGTTTATGTTTATTTTCGTGCCCCATATCATCAGTCATCTGATTTCTTGACCATCTTGTATTTGTGTTTGGTTATCCACAAATAGCACATACCTTAGTTTACAAACACCTTAACAAGATCTAGGCCACTGTTGTTATTAAAATTGTTTTTTAGTAAAAATCTTTGAAATCATGAATTGAAAACAAAACGTTTACGACAATGTTTTAACAGATAGCTAGTATTTCACAAATTATGAAGAATTCATATATTGTTTTTATTGCTGAAAATAGTGTCTATTGTTATTAATTGAACGGGTATGGTATTTTGCCTTTTACAATTAAATAAACGCCTCTGTATAACCCCAATGAACACCAAAGAAATGTAACAACAGCTGTTTAAAGCTTGAGTCTACGGAATTTTTTTCTAATATTGCATCCACTATTTGGGATTTAATGATATTCTGAAAAAAAAGTGGTCGAATTTTGATTTACAGATCAATATTGATTTTTATGCTGTTGGGTATATTGGGGGACCCCGTGGATTGTTTGCATTTATATGGCTATTCCCAATATGCCTTTAAATGAAGCGTATTAGTACTCAAAGCTTCCTTATACACGGTGATTAAAATTATTTGCTGTCGTTAATTAATTTTCTACCCTGGTCTAAATTTGAGTAATATATATATATATATATATATATATATATATATATATATTCTACCCTGGTCTAAATTTGAGTAATATATATATATATATATATATATATATATATATTATTACTCAAATTTAGACCAGGGTAGAAAATTAATTAACGACAGCAAATAATTTTAATCACCGTGTATAAGGAAGCTTTGAGTACTAATACGCTTCATTTAAAGGCATATTGGATAAATTCGTCATTTACTTCTAAACATAGGGTTTATATTGTTTAGATAATGTTAAACACCGTGTATATCAGAGCAGTGTAAAATAGTACGCTTAATTAAAGGCCTACTGTGTAGATGTAAATCATTCAATTAGAATGTAGGGCTTGTATATAATCATAATCAACGTGTAGAAGGAAGTAAGGTAGAATTTCATTAGATAATTAACACCGTGGAGCATAAAAATTTATTCGTT
This sequence comes from Platerodrilus igneus, assembly GCA_036346225.1. NCBI lineage: Eukaryota > Metazoa > Arthropoda > Insecta > Coleoptera > Lycidae > Platerodrilus > Platerodrilus igneus. The sequence goes on from JARFIW010001418.1 coordinate 704,084, forward strand.
TCGTTAAAAATAAGGGGTTTAGATTATTCACTGGACGCTTTCTATAAAAAGAAGCCGAGTTAAAATGTTCAATTTGTATTTAATTTAATCTTTCCAAGTACTAAAACTATCGAGAAATTATAAAAGACGTGGGGAAGTCACGTAGGAACCTTCAGCGTATTAGAACTCAGAACACCTGCAAAGATAACGATGTATATCATAGTCAATAAGCTTCAAGCTATATGAGTGCAAGTAAGAAAGCGAGTTTGTGGTACAAAAACAAGCGAAAGGGAATGCATTGGTAGTTAAATGAGGGGAAATATGTAAAACAAGAGTACAAGTTTTAGATAGAGCGAACAGACTAGATTGGCGTTTAAGGCTGAAATAAGATGCAAACATGAGAGGTGGAAGCATAACAAGTTCTACGTTAAATTTCTTAGATTTCAACTCGGACGAGTGCAAATTTCAGTAGAAACATTGTGCCGAGCCATCGGAAGGGAAAATAGAATGCGAATTTCTGAAAATCGTCCGTCGCGGGACAAATTCGACTTGCAAGCGAGCCATTATATAAACCCGTGCTGATAGTAGTTCAGCTCTCTTTTATTTTTAATTTTATTCGATACTTCAAGCAGTTTTGGTCATTTTATTTTTGATTTTATTCGATACTTCAAGTAGACTACGTGGTGATTACGTGCTACGATAAAAGTTATTATGCATTAGTGCACTTAGAGAAGATAAATAAAAGTAATAAAGTCTAGTTATATTTGCGGGTATTACTGTATCAATTATCCAAATTAGTAACGATAAATAAATAAATAGAAGTATGCAGTTTTGGTATAGCGTGAAAGAATTATGAATTTCATTGCTATTTTTCGGGAGTGTTAGTAATCAGATGTTATTCGTAAACGTGATTGGATTCACAAAACAAGATTTCGATATACCTAGATGAGTTCCTGAGAAGCCCCGAAACCTTTTAGACGAATGGTGGTGTAGAAAAATTTTAAAGGCCGCCAGAAATCCGAAGACGTAAACATAAACCAGTTGGAATGGTGGGATCAGCAAGGACGATGTACATTGGAGCCACAAGTGCATTAATCTTCAGGTAACTTATGCATTGTTGTTCGATCTTAGATGTTTTGGTGTGTGTTGAATATCTTTATAATTTGTTTGATAAAAATAAACAGTAGTAAATTTGTATAAACAACAAATTTTGAATTTTAAGGTAGAATTTTCTTGTATAAGTAGAAAGGAGTATTTATCAGGTTTATGTTGTTTATTATGATGAAATTTTGGGTCTGTCTTTGAGTTCAATTAGACTAACCTGTTAAATTAACGTAAAGGGGTGGGAGATTCTACCTTTTATTCAGACTCAGGTCTGCAAATATTGTTAACTTAATTAGTAGGCATCCTACAAGGACTCTAATTCCGGATGCAAATTAAAATGATCACAAATTTGAACTTGAAATTTTATGATGCTGCAATTTATGCTGAAATTTAATTTTGAAATTTTTATGTATTGTGAATATTGGTGTAAATAAAGTTAACGTTGATGTTTGTGGTAGGAATGTGTTTTTTTTTATGAATGAGGATGAAAGTTTTAACTAGGTGAGCAGCCGAGGCGGAAGGAGTCAAGAGGCGATATTCAGGTAAGAAATCGATTATCAGAAGGAGAGGATAGGACAGAAGAAAGTCAACAGTAAAGAGAATCACAGCAATTCTTGGCACCCGAACGAGGGGCCATTCACCGTAGTAACGAGGATCACAGCAATATATATATATATATATATATATATATATTGCAATAATTATAGGCTAGTTTAGGAGTAGGTTTAGTCACAGGGGTCCTAGAACAAATAAAAGCAACTTCCGGTTAACAAAAGCACGTAATTCCAGATATTATAAGAGTAAATAGGTCACTATACAATATTGTTAGTTGAGAGCACACTGTATATAAAAATACATGAGATTAAATGCATAAGAATATAGAAATATCCAAGAGTAGTTACAAGATAAGATTTGGAAACGCAACAAAATGCATCAAAATTAAATCAACGAATTAGCTTTATAAATATTTAATAAGTGCGTTAAAAATATCATCGTATACGCAATCTAAATTATGCATTATTTAAAAATCGTACGTGACATGAAGAATCACATTTGTGCAAAAATCCAATATTAACTAAGAAATAAACAAGCACCAGATTATTTCGGTTTAGATTAGAATAAATAACAAACACTGAATACGTGAGTAGATAAAAAGAAATTGTTGGGATTTCTCAATTAATACCATGATATGTGAGTGTAATACGTGATATTCAAATCATTCATCCGAATATTTGAACTAAATAATTGCTGAAAATCCCGAAGTACACAAAGATAAAGGCAAAAGGTGTCGTCCCAACACGTGAATGAACGAATGAAAAGCAAGAGAGGTACAGCTTTAAATACCATAAGAATGGAGCGACGAGTTTAGTATACATTTTAAACGGGCTACGACTATGTTCTGAAGTGCTATATTATTTTACGTAACCAGTGAAACGAAAGTTAGAGTAAAATCATTTTGAAAAGTGTACGAATTGTGCAACGGGTGAGCCGATCTATTATAGACGTAAGTAAATAACGACTTAATAAAAATACATTTCTAACATAAATAAAACAGGGCTTTTAATTACTGACATGGAAAAGATTTTATTACTGACATGGAAAATGTTCTATTATTGACTTTTAATACCGACATGAAAATATTCTATTACTGACATTTAAATTGGATCTTAATAACGGTAGTTTAAACTGGAATAATTTATTACTGGCATCTTAAGACTGGCTTTAACACTGAAATTTAAATGGGATTTTAATTTATTGAATTGGATTCTAATAACGATTTGGATGGTATTTTGGTTTTAATGTCGACTTCCAAATTCGACTCTCAATATTCAGACTTGGCACGGAAACTTTTAGGGGGGGGGGATGCAGATGAACTACAGAACCATTCCAGGTTAGCGATCTTGATATAATTTATTACTGAAAACTGTTTTAATTCAATATTTTTCGTATCTGTAAGAGTCAACAAAATACAGTACTTTCATTGATCAATTTATGAAAAAGGTAATAGGCAACTTGAAACGTTTCAAAGGTCCCTAAAAATAAGCAAAAAGGCTAGTTTTGTTGGCTTCAATTTCATAAATCTGGTATATGTAAATATTGTGAAAAGGGGAAGATTTTAAAAGTTGTAAATATTTAATCATTATATTGTGTATTGTAGAATTGCTTTATTTAATTAAATCAGCTAGTTGAGGCAAAAAGTCATAGCTTAACATTTCACATCATAGGTGCTTGATTGATAAAAGGGGATATTACAGCATTTTATGACATGCCCAATCGTGGGGCTAAATATTATTACAATATCAAAAGGGCAAATAAAAATATCACAGCATTTTATGTACACCCAATCGTGGAGCCTAATATAATAAGAGTAACACAGCATTTTATGACGCCCATCGTAGGGGCTTGTTGATTCCAATAAAAAATATCACAGCATTTTATGATACGCCCAAATCGTGGGGCAGAAACATCATTATATATTGCTATGACCCTCTAAATTATTCTCGCCCCATCGTTTGGGCGACCATATTGTTTATGCTAGGAATAAACAAGATTGTAATTATCTCCTCCGACGTTGGGCCGTCTTATTAATATTGCTATAAATTCCCTCCAGAAACTTAACTGGATTTTATCTTGAACCAACCTTGTCTACCAATAACAAAATTCGATACGTTACCGCCTAACTTGTTATCAATTTTGTATTTAACTTATAGCTCCTCCTTGAACTGTTTAAATCACTCCCATTAACTTTATCTCACGACCTCGACTAGCATTTATTTGGAATTATAAAATTCAGTTAATTTCGATTCTATATAATGAAACAAATATTATGTACAGTTTTTGTAAATTTTTTGAAATACACTTTTCAATTAATTAATGTTATAAATCTAATTTATTAAAAATCATATACTTTTTACTCAAAACCCAAAGTAACCAAAAAAAACCTATTATCTTTATAAACGAAGTGTAGAACGTTCTAAACCTGTTATCATATCACGCACCTTATACGTTTTCAAATCCTCTTTTTGTTGACTTTCACATTCATATTATATTGAGCAAATTCAATATCCAAAATAAAAAAAAATATAGAAAAATAAAATGTCTTATAACTAAAAATCTGACCTGGTCTATTTTCTTCACATCGACGCATCCATTTGAATAAAATTATCTTCCCCCAATTCAGGATTATATTGTCTATCCACACGCTTGAACCATTGCATTTAAATTATTGCCATCACCCTCTGGACTACCATTATTAACTTATGCACCCCAATTTATTGTCGTTTCATTTTAAACTTAGAATTACTTCGTATCAATTTCCCCAAACTTAGAATTGGTTTATCATCATTTATTTTTTTTTTCCATTTATTCTCTACGGACTCAGAAATCGTAGTTTATTTTCTCCGGACTTAGAAACCCTATTATTTTTATGTTTTAGTTTAAAATAAATTCAACAAAATCTACTTACGTTTAATCGGCAATCGTAGTTTTCATCTTTGCACTTTTACAATTTTTCACTTTGAATTATTATTACGTATCACTTTATTTCATAGTGGCGCACTTCGGCCTTTGTTGAGTTGTAAACTGACTTCGTTATCACTGTACCTGCTAATATATCATCGAGTTCCCACTCCGTCAGTGGGTATGGTCTACAAACTCGTCGCTCATTTTTAACAAATCAAATAATTACATTTAAAGTAGTTTCTGATGTAATTTTCTATGCTTTCCAATAATTGTAAGCTGGTGGCAGCTGTCTTCGTTATCACCAATGTAGTACCTCCGGGTGGAGCATTGGGGACGTGGCCGCAAGTATAGTGGCCCTAATTCAAATTATAATGTCTTCGTTATCAACATGCGGTGTTTTGATAAATCTAATTGCTTTTCCATAAACAACTGATGCAATTCGACTTTTAATTTTCATATCTGCATGTTATTTACGCAATTTTTAATCTGCTTTCTTATCAAAAATGGTTGACTATTTGTACGCATTTATATTATGCTTCCTGAAGCTCTATTTCTATCTCCGTATTAATCTAATTGTTTGGAACTCTTTTGGATGCGTGTCTAATTACACTTTATTATGTTTACATATAAATATACGCATGCTTCCACTGAAAAATATCTTTATTTGCTTTACCTAAATTAACTAAAACTTTATTTACAGGGTATTAAATATTTTCTATTTACCTAACGCATGTGTTCATGGTTTCTACTCTAACTATGCGTCTTCCTATGTTTATTTGCGTCTCTTAAAACTATTTATACTTTATATACATGGTGTTGACTGCTTTCTATTTACAAACTATCTCTATTTCTCAATTCTTTACTAAATAAATGCATTTTTCTGCTGCCTATGGTAATTTCTCATTTCTAAACGACCTTTACTATAAAGTGCACCCTTAAACAACCTCTTATCACAGCATAATTCCTCCAAATTAAAATATAAAATTTTATAACAATGCCCTTTTTGGCGCCCAACGTGAACTTAAACTCACATTGGTATAAAATTTTTCTATTTTTATTTTCAATTTAAAAATCTAACTTTTCTTTATTAAACCCATATTTACATTCATCCAATCTCATACCTATGTCCTATTATACTACACTATTCATTCCTATACCTATTCTTATATTCAAATCCTATTCTATTATCCTATGTATACCTATTCATAATTTTATTTTACATTTTATTCATTTATTCATGTTCCTTTGCATGGGTCAATTAAATTACATTTATTTCTAACTTCCCCTTTATCACTCTTGAATCTGGGTCCTTTTAATTCATGTTTCCTACTCATACTTTTAAATCGGGGTCCTTTTAATTCGTATTTCCTAATTCTATTCTTATTATCTATCCTATATCCTAAAAATCTAACCCTATCCTGAAAAAATTGACACTTTCCTAAATTCAAAATCAAACCAGCTATATTCAGCTCTAACAATATCCTATCTAACTGTACGTAGTGTTCCTCTACACTGTCACTAAATATCAATACTTCATCCATATAGTGGATACTAAATTCCTCATACGGTCCCAAAATATTCTTCATTACATTCTCTAATGCTTCCGTACTCGAGGACAAACCAACCGGGACCACCCTAAATTGGTATAATTTTCCTTCTACCGAAAAACGCGTATACTTCCTTGATTTTCGCGCTAATGGAATCAAACAAAATGAACTTTTTAAAGATAATCTGCTATAAATCTTCCTATTACCTATTCTCCCTAATATTCTATCTTTGGTGGACAATTGTATTGCGGCTTTGTTCGCTTATTAATTTCACTTGTATTTATACACAACTTAATACTATTATACTCCCTGTATGTTTGTTGTGGTTTGTTTAGCATTCTTCTTAATCTTCTTTGGGAATAAAACCACTCATAGTTTTTAAAATCTATTTTATTTACGTTTCGATCCATGACAACGATCCTAGGTCATGGATCGAAACGTAAATAAAATAGATTTTAAAAACTATGAGTGGTTTTATTAATACTATTATCACTTTTCTTCACGACGACTACTAATGAATTTACAAAATTCGTACTGGAGCTTTCTATAATACCTTCACGTAACATTTCTTCAATTTCTTCCTTCACTCTATCCCTATATGCTACTGGAATAGGATATATTTTAGTGTTAAACGGTTCTATATTTATTATTTCCAACTCGTGCACATAATCCGTGGCAATTCTCGACTTCGACCCAATTAATTCTGAATGCTTATTCAATAATATATTCACCCTATTTCTTTAATCATCTGAACACTTAATATCTTCATTTTCATTACCCACATTATCTATTTCTTCACTAAACTGATTAATATTCACGCAGTCGTCTTCTATTTCAATATTCCCCTCTTCATACCATTTAATATATTTCCCATTACACTCGATCTTTTTGCATTCCGCATTTATCTTCAATCCCAACTTATCTATCATATTCATCCCAAATATAACATCTATCTTTAGTCCAGGTACTACCATAAAATCATTTTCCCATATTTCATCTCCCATTTTACATCTCAGAATTACCATTTCATTTATCACACTAAATCCCTTATTATTTGGTGCCACTAAATTACACCTCGCTATAGCTATCGCGTTATCTCCCAATTTTTCTCGTTTAACAAATTCTTCCGCAACAAGTGATGCATCTGCCCCAGTATCAATTAACACTTTAACTATTTTATCTTCCACCTTTAAATTAATTATTGGTAATAAGTTCCTTTCAAATCTTCCTAATTCATTATCCATTTCATGTTTAATAAACTCGCGCTGGTTTCTGTATCCGTTAATTCGTAAAATTTTCCTTGGTTCGTCCGTACTCAAATATCCTGATTTCGCGTTGAAGGTCCTGCCTGACTCATTATCCCTGTATCTGTGCGATTCGTATTCCTTAGTTCCATACTATTAATATTCCTTGCTTGTGTCCGTCGATCATCATTTTCCTGCCTATTTATTCCTCTATTATTATAATTTGCTTCATAATTCGTTCTCTCTGTTCGTTGCCTTGGTATCTGACCAGTATTCCTGTTTTGCCTAAAATCATTATTAAAATTGCTATAGTTCCCTCTATTAAAATTTCTTCCACGATCATAATTATAATTGTTCCTTCGATAATTATTCCGAGTCTCATCATTCCTTATAAAATTCATGCGTCGATCCCTAACATTATTTTCTATTTTATAATCAAATTCCAAATCATCATATCTCTGCAAATAATCAATAAACGTATCTCTATCTACTATATTCTGCGTCGTTATGTATCGCTTTACTTCCGCATTAAAATGACCTGCTAAATATCTTATAATATTTTTATCTTCTAAAGGAGGATCCAATTGCTTCGCCACAATAAATTTCTCAATCGCATATAATTCTCGCGTTATCCCTTTCGCCGAATCGTATCTTCCCATACTCAGGTTATTCCGAATTCTATCTTGCAGATTGTCGCTCCAGAACTGTCTTAAAAATTTGCTTCCAAACTGTTCAAATGTTTCTATTTCACTCTCCTCCAAATTGTACCATCTTTCAACATTTCCCCTCAGCATTACTTTGATTAAATTTAATTTGTATAATTCATCTGTAGATACATGTATCAACATTTTAAAATTTTTCAGAAATATCTTCGGATTTAATTTTCCGTCCCCGTAAAATTTAGTAAACTGTTCAATTGAAAGATTCGTTTGAACTAGCCTAATTGGTTCTCTATTAAAATTTATTGGATTACTTTTTAAATTATTTATGTCTTGATTCATTGATCTGAACTCCGTTTGGCAATTGTCTTCAATTTTTCCTAATTTAATATTTAAATTCGTAATTTTATCGTTGGACTCGCTTTCGTATTTTTCTTGTTTTGTTTTCACTAATGTAATATGGTCCCATAGACCGTCTATTTCCTCAGAAACTCTCCCAATTCTTTCATGCATCTGTTCCCTTATTTCAGCGATCGTGTGGTCCGTTTCCTTCAGTCCATTACTAAGAATTTTAATTTCATTCCCCAATTTCTCGCTGTTTTCATCCATTTTTGTTGTAACTACTTTTATGGCTTCCTCACTCCTATCCATCTTATTATTTAATGCCATTAGGATCTCCATCATTTTGGTTTCTTGTGAAGTTCGCCTTTCTTCAATGGAACTGGTTTCCTGAATTATCACGCTCTTCTGGGATCCTATTTCCACTCCTTGTTGTCTTAAAGCTTCCCTTGTTTCCCGTATTCTTTTGTCCATTATTATATTTACGCTAAACTTTTAAATACTAAATAAATCTATCTCACATTAATTACTGTACAAATTTCTTAGTTTTCGCTAATTGAAACTCTTCAAATCCCTTGTTTAATTAAATTATTCTGTTTTAAATCTCGCGATCGTATTTTAAAACTATTTTTAATTTAATTTGTGCCTCTTAATCTCAGGTTGTATTTTACTGTAGTAAAATTCATGCTTTAATTCGTGCCCTCACGTTGTTGCGACATATTATTTATGCTATGTTCTTCTAAATTATTTTCGCCCCATCGTTTGGGCGACCATATTGTTTATGCTATGAATAAACAAGATTGTAATTATCTCCTCCGACGTTGGGCCGTCTTATTAATATTGCTATAAATTCCCTCCAGAAACTTAACTGGATTTTATCTTGCACCAACCTTGTCTACCAATAACAAAATTTGATACGTTCCCGCCTTACTTGTTATCAATTTTGTATTCAACTTATAGCTCCTCCTTGAACTGTTTAAATCACTCCCATTAACTCTATCTTATGACCTCGACTAGCATTTATTTGGAATTATAAAATTCAGTTAATTTCGATTCTATATAATGAAACAAATATTATGTACAGTTTTTGTAAATTTTTTGAAATACACGTTTCAATTAATTAATGTTATAAATCTAATTTATTAAAAATCATATACTTTTTACTCAAAACCCAAAGTATCCAAAAAAACTTATTATCTTTATAAACGAAGTGTAGAACGTTCTAAACCTGTTATCATATCACGCACTTTATAAGTTCTCAAATCCTCTTTTTGTTGACTTTCACATTCATATTATATTGAGCAAATTCAATATTCAAAATAAACAAGTTGAAAATGCAAGGCATTGTTGCAACGAACTTCCAAATGTAAACTTTAAAACAATTTAAAGAAATTAAAATTATTATGTTGTAATAATTATAAGTATTCAGATAAAATACAAAAATTTATAAACAACAAAAGAGACATTTTAATATATTTTATTTTATTGAATAAATATTTTAAAAGCTATATATTAGTTCTCTTCAATAAGATAAAAAAAATTTTTTTTTTTAATATGAATCTAGTTATTTTCGGTAATCAAAATTTAAGTTCAAACAATGTCTATAATATTGGAATAATTGGCATGAAATGCCATAAATTGTTCAAATATGTGTCGCATATTGATTTTAAACTTATATAAAATTTTAATTATCCCTGTTGATTTTTCCGGGGGCTCGGCGTCCCCGTGGCCCGATTTTAACTGACATCAAAACTTAAGCTCTGGACACCGAACTGAATCGATTGGTGTATCACACATTGATGTCCGACCATTAAAAAGGCATCGGACACACAGACAAATAGATTTCATAAACGAACGAAGTTCGTTGAAAAATATAGAAAAATAAATGTCTTTTAACTAAAAATCTGACCTGGTCTATTTTCTTCACATCGACGCATCCATTTGAATAAAATTATCTTCCCAATTCAGGATTATATTGTCTATCCACACGCTTGAACCATTGCATTTAAATTATTGCCATCACCCTCTGGACTACCATTATTAACTTATGCACCCCAATTTATTGTCGTTTTATTTTAGACTTAGAATTACTTCTTATCAATTTCCCCAAACTTAGAATTGGTTTATCATCATTTATTTTTCCATTTATTCTCTACGGACTCAGAAATCGTAGTTTATTTTCCCCGGACTTAGAAGCCCTATTATTTTTATGTTTTAGTTTAAAATAAATTTACCAAAATCTACTTACGTTTAATCGGCAATCGTAGTTTTCATCTTTGCACTTTTACAATTTTTCACTTTGAATTATTATTACGTATCACTTTATTTCATAGTGGCGCACTTCGGCCTTTGTTGAGTTGTAAACTGACTTCGTTATCACTGTACCTGCTAATATATCATCGAGTTCCCACTCCGTCAGTGGGTATGGTCTACAAACTTGTCGCTCAAATTTTAACGAATCAAATAATTACATTTAAAGTAGTTTCTGATGTAATTTTCTATGCTTTCCAATAATTGTATGCTGGTCGCAGCTGTCTTCGTTATCAACATGCGGTGTTTTGCTAAATCTAATTGCTTTTCCATAAACAACTGATGCGATTTGACTTTTAATTTTCATATCTGCATGTTATTTACGCAATTTTTAATCTGCTTTCTTATCACAAATGGTTTACTATTTGTACGCATTTATATTATGCTTTCTGAAGCTCTATTTCTACCTCCGTATTAATCTAATTGTTTGGAACTCTTTTGGATGCGTGTCTAATTGCACTTTATTATGTTTACATATAAATATACGCGTGCTTCCACTGAAAAATATCTTTATTTGCCTTACCTAAATTAACTAAAACTTTATCTACAGGGTATTAAATACTTTCTATTTACCTAATGCATGTGTTCCTGGTTTCTACGCTAACTATGCGTCTTCCTATGTTAATTTGCGTCTCTTAAAACTATTTATACTTTATATACAGGGTGTTAACTGCTTTCTATTTACAAACTATCTCTATTTCTCAATTCTTTACTAAATGAATGCAGTTTTCTGCTGCCTATGGTAATTTCTCATTTCTAAACGACCTTTACTGTAAAATGCACACTTAAACAACCCCTTATCACAGCAATATATATATATATATATATATACAGGGTGAGTTTTTAGTGTGGCAGCGGTCGATAACTCCGTCATTATAAAAGCTAGGTAAACCAAATTTGGAAGCATATTAGGCATGCTTAAAGTGCACATTTTAAAAAAATTTAAAAGCATACAGGGTGTTTCATAATGTCAGGGCATATTAAACTTGTATTTTTTTAAATAGAACACCCTATATATTATTACATTTTTGAAAAGCCAATAAAAAGAGCTTTAATTTGATATTAAATTGTATCTGTCTATTCTTTTTAGTTTTTGAGATAATCAACTGTTTTTAGAAAAAATGACCCTGATTAGATACATTGCCACTGCACTAATACACAACTTATGTTAATTTTCAAGATGCAGAAAATTTTATTATATACCATAGTATATTTGTAAATATCACTTTTTTGAAATTTCTTTACAGTATACAGGGTGTGTCAGGTTTCGCAAAATGCAATTTTTAAATTTTTTTTTAAATGGCACCCTACCAATTTTATTGCTACAATGGATAGTTCATTAAGTGTCCTTTCATTTTTGTTAAGCATTCCCTATACCTAAATTCATTACTTTCTGAGATATTTTTGATTTTCTTCAAATATTAAGAATTTTTAATTTACATAACTAAAAATAACTTACTATTGGAGAATATTATAAAACAATTAATATATTTCGATTAACAATTAACTACAGTTATCCAATAACAATTTTCACTAAAGATATAACAACCTACAATAATACGCTATCATCAGAATTCTGCCAGATCATCAATATGCATTTTATAGAAAATGTTCAAACAGGAAATCGGGCAGGCTTTGAAAAAATAACAATTACAATCAAAATGTCATTTAGGTTTATTAATTGTAGTGTGTTGTCGTTTAACACATTATCAGTTCTGTTTTAATGTAATCTTTGTGGGAGTTTTCAAAATGAATTTTACAGTGGAAGAACAAATAAATATGATTTGGGTATTGGGAGCAAGTTTAAGAAATTTCCTACTTGCATCAAGAATATACCAAGAGAGATACCCTGTTAAATGACAACACACTACAATTAATAAGCCTAAATGACACTTTACATGTAATTCTCCAATAGTAAGTTATTTTTAGTTATGTAAATTAAAAACATTCTTAAAATTTGAAGAAAATCAAAAATATCTCAGAAAGTAATGGATTTAGGTATAGGGAATGCTTAACAAAAATGAAAAGACACTTAATGAACTATCCATTGTATTAATAAAATTGGTAGGGTGCCATTTAAAAAGATTTTAAAAATTGCATGTTGCGAAACCTGACACACCCTGTATACTGTAAAGAAATTTCAAAAAAGTGATATTTACAAATATACTATGGTATTTAGTAAAATTTTCTGCATCTTGAAAATTAACATAAGTTGTGTATTAGTGCAGTGGCAATGTATCTAATCAAGGTCATTTTTTCTAAAAGCAGTTGAATATCTCAAAAACTAAAAGGAATAGATAGATACAATTTAATATCAAATTAAAGCTCTTTTTATGGGCTTTTCAAAAATGTAATAATATATAGGGTGTTCCATTTAAAAAAATACAAGTTTAATATGCCCTGACATTATGAAACACCCTGTATGCTTCCAAATATTTTTAAAATGTATACTTTAGGCATGCCTAATATGCCTCCAAATTTGGTTTACGTAGCTTTTATAATAACGGAGTTATCGACCGTTGCCACACTAAAAACTCACCCTGTATATATATATATATATATATATATATAAATATATATATCAGGGCTAACATCCACACACAGTAGTTATATGGCCACACAACCACTGTATATTATTTAGTAACCTTGTTGCCCCTTTTGTCTATAAACAAACTACTCGTGTATAGATTTACGCGTTATTTATTTTGCTAAATAATTTTGCATTAAACGTTAAAGATTTCAACTTCAAATAATATGTGATACTCTACTAATTAAAACAGTAAAACATAAGATTGCAATTTTAGTAAATAATTAAAAAAAAAAGAATATTTGCAATTTAGTAACGAGCCAAACGACTCAAAACAGTTTATATTATACAGTATACTATCATACAACCTCAATGGACTAGGGCTACGGCACTGGATGTAACAGCAACTTCCACTCGCACCATCCAGGGGTCGGCAGGCGAACTTCGTCGAAATAGGAATCCTGGGGTCCAGTACACTGAGAAAAGGATTTTGTTGCTTCAACTGAAAATTAGTTGATTCAATTAGAATTTTGGTTTGTATATAAACAATGATCTATATGCATTAAATAGAACATAATAAAATGTTGGAGAACCGATTTTGAAGCAAACAAACCTAAATTTGCACCACAATAATTATGGCATTTACTCAAATCGCTATTAATGTAACTTGAATGTTAGGTATCGTTACTTCAATTGCTTGTAGGTTTGATTTGAATTATTTAATACTTTTATCAAATAAACTGTTATGTTAAATCAACACTTTGAATATCCCACTTACATATAAAAATCATTGAAGCAAATACTTGAAAGGGTTTGTAGCATTAAAACAAACTATTCAAATTTTTCAACTAACCAAAAGCGTCATTGGTTTAACTAACCCATATGTTGAGTAGATAATAATTATTAAGGTCAGTGGCTAATAAGGGTTCAAATAATAACATTTTGGTTTAATCAAACTTTTATTGTGTTGTCAAATCAATCATTTCGTTGCGTTGTACGTTGTTTAGATATAGAATTAGTTTAAACATCCAAGGTAGTTTGATTCAATATCCAGCTTGATCGATTCTGATTTAATGCAATTATTTTAATCAAATTTTTTAATACAACGGCGATCAACAAATGAGTTTGTTCATCCCTAACAGATTTTAAAAATATTGATTTAAAATAACTTCATTCAGTCACATTATCAAGTTGTATATTGAATCAAATCTCACCTTGAATGTTACATTAACCCTAGTTCATCCTGCATATATTTCAGTTTAGCTTCCACTTCAATTTTATAAAACTGACGCTGATTATTGAAAGTTTGTTTATTCCTTGTGGTTGCCATTGGTTTTGAAGTTAAACGTTCGCTTATATAGTTGAATGCTAAAACAACTGCATTTAGTTAAGGACAATTGAAACCAATTTATATGAAGGTACTTACGTATTTTTAGACGAAGAGATTTTGTTTAAACATAGTACAGCATACTAAATTTATCTTCCATGTATTTTTACAGTGAGTTGAAATACTATAATGGAAACTAACACAATAAACAATGCGAAGTAACGCTTGAAGCCATGTTGACGTGTCGCTGTCGAACGTTGCAGTATATTAAAGATATAATGTGCGCGCGCTGAACATTCAATACGCAACATCGGAGACGTACTAAATAGCGTTGCATTCAACAAATAACCCGACGTTTGATGTGGCAATCGTAGTTTATTTAAATCAACAAGCTAGAGTACGTTTGTTTCAATGTTCAGTTTGTCACAAAACGTGTTCATTTGACATTTTTTTCAGCATTCATTTAACTAAAATAGATTTTTTTCAACATTAATGTAGTATTGGACTAAAATATGAAATTTGTTGACAATATTAGTTTGTATTAAATACGACTGACGTTGAATGAAATTCACTTTTGCATTCGTTTATTAATCAACTGTTATTATGCATTCAAACAAACAAATTTAAGTCAACTAATTTTTGATGTTAGTTTAACCATCTGCAAGCGGTTCAGTTAATATAGTTTCGTTTAGAACGACTAAAAAATACTTGATCAAATGCTTTACTCTTCAAAACAACAGAATTGGTTGTATCAACCAAATCACTTTTCTCAGTGTACGTGAAGTTACATTTACAACAATATAGAACGTATAACAAAGGAATCCAATCTATATCCCAAGTCTAAGAGAGGACGTAAGAAATCAGCAACAAACGGTACGACACCAGTACAAGGAAGCACAAACACCCTGAAAAAATGATAACACAATTAGATTCGAAACACGATTAGGCAGAACAGAAAGTACAAAACTACTTACCACCAGATGTGGGTATAAAGATAATCAGGTGCTCTTCACACTTTCCATAATTTAAGTACATATTCTAGTTGACAGAAGGAAATCAAATCCGCTAAAGCGTAATTACTATTCCATATTAAACACAAAATGGCATCAGTAATTATCAACCCAGAATGCTCGCAAAAGTCCGCAATAAGAGCGTTTCAAACAACTGCAGCATTCCAATTATAATCTGCTTTAAACGATGACGGCACCAATAATAATTATTATCCACATGAATTCGATGCACGTTTAAATATTGAAATGATAACAAAGTTCACTCCCTCAAACAACTTTTTACAGTATTAATGCAGAAAGTATTGGTTCTAACAATTCCAAGGTATCAATACAATCAATACAACCAACAAGTTCAATGAAACGAAAGTGATATAAAAATGTGAAGTATATTAAAGCGAGATAACTGCGTGTGCATTATTAAATTATAGAAATTAGAATGCGCGAGGGCGAACGTTGCAATATTCAAAATTCGAATGAGAGGTAAAATACAGATTCCGCGTGTGTATGTGTGTGCGCGCTCGCATGCGTGTGTGCGTGCGTGCGTGCGTGCGTACGTGCGTACGTGCGTGTGTGTGTGTTGCAAGCACGTTAAATGTCTTGCTTGGAACAGCAAGGTTTCGGCAATATTAAAAATTTTCAGGTAACAAAAAATTCGCTTCCTAGCCAATGTAGTACTCGTATCTGTGGATGGAAAATTGGAAAGTCAAATGTGGTGTTGGATATATTACATATGTGCAAGTACATATGATATAATTTGCCCTAAACGTAGTCTCCAATACTGTTAAACCGTTTAATTGTTAGTTAGAACACAATACACCACACTAGACATAATATAAAGATTTTATTTTGTACAACATTCACTCTCACTTTAACAATGAAAAGAAACTTTCTATAGGATACCACGTTGAATTTTTATCACGATGTTGTTAAAAGGATTTTGCAGCAAACGGCAAGACGACAATAGGCTTTCAAAACATTTTATATTCAGCGCTGAAACTGTGGTACGCAATAATCGTTCTAGTCATGAAAGAACAACTTTTCCATTATTCAGATTATAAAATAACACTTACTTTTTAAGAAACTCAGAATATGGCGGAACCCGGCTAGTAAATGTTAATTTATTTACACTAACTCAAATTATTCTAGGTTAGAACGTTAAGAGTGTATTACAGGAACAATACTAGAGAGGATATCTTTAATGATAAAGGTTTTGACAATCCTGTTTTTTTCAAATTTCTGTTTCTTATGAACCACTTCAGAAATTTCACATTTACTTACATAAATTTAGTGTTCAACAGCTCTATCACAAAAAAATAGATTTTGTGAACGAACTTAAATTTCAATTGAGTGTTTTTAAGAAAGCGGCAGCTTTACTTTACCATTTAAAATATTGGATTAAAGAAACTAAGCTTGACCGTAATTAACGGTTTCTAATCCACATACAATAAACTGAATGCTTTAGGTGACATTGGTAATGCTTTATTTACTGAATTCTTTAATGCATGGTGTTCTATACTGTAACATGTGATCCAAATAACAATTTACAAAACAAAATCCAACAAGTCATAAATAGAAATATATACAAACGGAAATCATATAAATTTCCGCAATGCTACTGAAGTTTGCTTTACAGAAATAAAAGCTAAATCTGTGATTAACGTTCTGACTACAAAAAGTACGCTTCTGTGTTGTGTTTGAAATATTCAGACAAGCTTTTTGTTCGCTTTACTTTTGTGTGGGTAATTTAGCTAACGACGCTGCTGGCAAGTTTTGTGTGAAAACCCCTGTAATTTATTTTTAATTACTAACTTGGAAATCAGTTTTTGTTTGTTTTGTGTTAGGGAACGGAATAGAATTTAATGTTTGCTCATTAAGCTTTAAGCTATACACTTCGCAACTTTAGAAATTATGTATATTTACATACAAGGTGGTCATTCTTACACTTCATATCATTGCGATATCCAAAACGATAAGAGAGATACACCGTGGGTTAAACTAGGGAATGTTGCGTTCCTTTATGACTTTTAAAAATCTAAATAGAAAGTTAAGATATCTCAATCCGTTTTTGGGTTATCGCAAAAATACTGAAATTTGCCATTTTCTTCTTTCATCTGTAACTTTTTATTTATTTCAAATATATATATATATATATATATATATATATATATATATATATATATATATTATTGTGAATGGAAGAATATAAATAAAGTCAAAGAGTTAAAGATCAAATGATTGCACAGATAAAGGTAGTGTCGGCCTTTCAAATATTTAGAAATAGCGGTAATTTTTCCTGATAGTACCGCAACCTTAATTACATGTATATATTTAACCACGATGCAAAATACTCTACTAACGTTTTGTATTTCTGTAAAATTAAATAAAGGAAAAATTTTGTTTATTTATGCCACGGCTTTTGAAACACTCTCAGGGATTATTATATCAAGATATTTCTACTCTGTAAGAAAACGTGGGCTCAGGTCGTCTTACAGTCATATTAACAACTTCCACATAAAGCGTCGTCTAGTTAAGATCACTTAACCTCTCGCAGTGTAGATGTGGCGTTATTATTTTCAAAGATTGATAAATAGATAAATAAACGTTTGAAATTCAAATTACTAAGAAATATCTTTAAATGGTGCTTATACAAGGATTAATTTCAAATACCTGTAATTTTACCAAAAGTGCTTGAGTTGCTCACATGTACCTCTTCAATGATAAAACAAAATCGTCTTGCGGACGCTTGCAGTTAATACCTGTAGAAAGTAAGTTTTAATTTTATGTTTTTATTAGATTCACTCTATTTTAAGTTTTAGGACTAATAAAATAATAACTCAGGAACAGTATACTTAGAATCCGCTATATGAATATGTATTTTTGTAATACACGACCACAAATGCACAAAACGTTGTCCTGGGAAACCACTGCAAAATATTCGAAGCTTACTGATGCTATTGTTCACCAAAACTAAAGATGACCCTTTGTTTGCTTTAACGGGAATTACTCTTCTGAACTGCACATGGTTGTATAAAACCTTGGTTACTTATTTGATGCACTAATAGTCTTCCACAAATATTAATTCTTTATATAGCTCCAATGTAACGATGGTCAAATAAAACGGATAAATTTCAAATAGATATATTATTTTTTTAAATTCAATAACAGGCTCCAAAGCAAAACATCTTTTTATCAAAATTTTCAAAATCAACTCATTTTCTAAAACACTTATTACCTAGAGGATTCTCTCAAAAATTATAACTTGCCTA
Source organism: Platerodrilus igneus (assembly GCA_036346225.1). Taxonomy (NCBI): domain Eukaryota; kingdom Metazoa; phylum Arthropoda; class Insecta; order Coleoptera; family Lycidae; genus Platerodrilus; species Platerodrilus igneus. Next base: position 722,858 of record JARFIW010001418.1, read on the forward strand.
CTATTTACAAAATGTTTAAGGACTACACTTATTGATCAATTATCATTATGTATACTTCCTATTTTGGAACAGATACTTGTGTCACTTATACTAATTATTATTGGTTGACATTCCACAAATCTTACAATTACTTTATGCTAACTAAACATGCTAAAATAAATTCTTTTACAGGTATTATGGTACATTAATTAATTAATGAAATAGAGTATCCATCAAACAGATAACATGAAATTTACAATCAACCGAAGCACATTCAGTTGGAATTACATTAGATAAACGTTTTATTGAAGAACAGTTAACCAAAGCACTTCTTTTAAATCTCAAACGCGTCACCACCAGTAAATAGCATTTTAGCCTAGTTTAACAGGTAATTATTTATCCGTCCTCAGTTTATTGTAGTGTTTTAAATTTAGAAAACATTGATAGAAGTGGTAAATTAATGTTTTTACCCTCGGATATCTTTTGAATCATTTTATAATATTTTAATATATATATATATATATATATATATATATATATATATATATTATAAAAAGTGATTACGGTATATATATATATATATATATATATTGTTGTGCAACCTTATGAGAATCGAGCCTCACGAATTGGGTGTCAAAAATTGCCGTGGAACTCGGGTAAAATCTTCACCAACAAAATTATTTTCGAAAATTTTAAAATTAAATAATACAACAAAAAATTATCTCTTACCCGTTTTCCTCTCTTCCTCGGTTGAATGGCCTTCTTCAACTGCTTCCGGCTAGCTCATTTGGACCTCCTTTTGGATATCTATATTCAAACTCATATTCTATCATTCACGCACACTCCCAATAAAACCACAAAATACAAAAAAACATACAATCTTTTATTTATTACTATTTACAAATGAGATTCAATATTGTCCATATTTCATTGTTCACGTTACACTTCAGTAAACCTTATTTTGTAATGTCCTGTATTTTATTTTAAAATCATCAAACACATAAAATGTACTCGGAGTAAATGGGCCTTGAATAATACCTTCTCTAAAATTCCTTCTTTATAATTTATTTATTTATTTTTTTAATCTAAGTAAACTGTGGGGTATGGTGAGCTCATGATAACCCAACTAATTCTGCATAATGTATGCCCTTCTACTTTGCATACTCTTAAAATAAAAAAAAACAAAGCCATGTACTCTTCACAAAATTTCACGTTCTGATGGAACGTTAAAAAAGCTTTATAGACACCCTCAAATTTCTAGTTAAATACCATAATAAAGTTATTTACACGTATTATGTTCAATACGTAAATAATCCACACTACCTTGAAAAACACTCTCAAAATGCCACCCCAATATTTACAGTTTATAAGAATCATAATTTTAAATTGTTACCTGGAAATTTCTAGAAGATCTCTGCTCCGTAGTTGATGCCATGTATTTTTCTATTTGGTATGCAGGCTGTTTCTCACTGTTACTAGACAAACTCCATCTAGGTTGAACTGCAAACGCTGCCTTCACGGAGTAACTAAATTCTACATTCCATTTCAATTATACGTCTCTCACAGTAATGTACGTTACTTAATGTCCCGACACGAGTTGGTTAAAAATTTATAGGTGATACCTCAATTAAAATATGTAATCTCGGCACACTAACCGCGTATTAATTAAGAGGCTACCACTAAGCAATACAATTTAAATGATTTGATAATACTTACAACTCGTGTTAACTTTCATACGTCGTTTGGGACGATCAAAATAATAAGGGCTTTAATAATATTCTTGTAAACTATTTATATCTTTAGACTGCCACCTCCTGGCCACGTTTATTCGAAATCTCTTGCTTACAACAACACATTCCCACAATTTTGCACTCAACCCGATTTTCAAATCCGCGAATTTCCGTACGTCGTTACAATATTTTCAGAAAATTACGCTACACTATCCTCGTGTTTATATCAAGTCAAACTAAACATATCGACCAATCGTAGACCTAATGACGTTTTACAAATCCCGCCTATACAACCGTTGTCTCATGCTTATACGTTTTCTACGTCTCCTTCTAACCTTGCTTGAGTGGTAGAAAATCGCTATTCTTGTTTGTGCGCTGTCTACCACACGTGGACTTTCTACGTGAGTTAAATAACCGCTCATTAGTATTTAATGCTAAAACATCCAACCGTTTGTACAATCCTTAGAATAATTTGTTTGTTATCTACAAATTAAATAGAACTTGACATTTAGAAAATACGCAGGTGTTTAATTTTACACGAACGTTTTAAATACATTTCCACGATTTGGAGTTCGGCGTATTTCTAACCCACTGATATATTTGTCAGATAGCAACGCGTTTCACCTTGGTATCATTGGGTTTTTACACGTTTTTATGCATATTATACATCAATAATCGTTCAATTAAATTCAAATTAATTAATAAATTAATGGCATTGGCTTCTACCATTTAATTTCTTTGCAAACCTACTTAAATTACATTAATTATTTATAAAATTTCGTTAATACCTGATACTTAAAAATGAATTAACTAATATAACTTTCGCACGTAATTTCTGGTTGTTCCTTTATACCAGGTGTTTTGAAATTGTTTCTTTTATATTTATTTTTGATCTTTTAAAACCACTATATAATCCCCCTATTTCAATTCTTAGGAAAACCCTTCCTGTTTTTCTGAATTTAAATACCTACTTTCTAATTTAATTTTATCTGCTATTTCTATACACCTATCTACTCACCTAACACTACCTATACCTATTTATCCAACCTATCACTACTCTTCTACCTATTTCTATCTATTTCTACTCCTATCTCTACTTTTCTATCCATCTACACCTATCTTTATTTATTATTAACTATTCACAGCTATCGCTATCTTTTACCTAACAATTTCTATCTATTATTAACTTTTCACCCTCTTATTTCATTGAGTTTTCTTCTTTTATTTCCCCCTTTTAGTCCTTTATTGACTCTTTACATACATCATTTTGTACTTTCCCCTTAATCTTTAATTTTTATCCCTGTTCACCTCACCTATTATCACTATCTATTTTTATTCTAACTATACCTACCTAACTCTATACCTATATCTATACCTATCTATATCTCCCATATTAATCCTATACCTAATCTTATTTTCTATAAATCCTTACTTCTAATCTTCTATGTACACCTATTTCTATCCCTATCTATTTTAATTTTTATCTATTATACACCTATCTCTACTTTCTATATACACCTATCCATATCTATCCTATTTCTACATCTACTTTTCTATATACACCTATCTCTCTCTCTATTCTATACCTATACCAAAATTCAACTATCTCTATCTTTTAGTCATTAATCTTCATCTTGCCCACTCTGTGCTACCTCTGGCGAATAGGGAAACAATAAACTTACGTGGAATTTCCCCCTTTCCGCCTGTGTTTCCATATCCTTCAAGACATGGGTACACTCACCTACGACCTCTCCAATCCCAATTGGTCCTTCGTAGGGCAAGTGTAGCTTAGCGCACGTCATGAGTTCTCGCCTGCCTACCCTCAAACTTCTGACTATTACCAAATCTCCAATCTGGAACTTTACCCTCTTCTTAATTTTTTCATTCATATGCCTCGTGTATTTGTCAGACCTTTTTCTTAATTTCTCTCTGGCATTACACAACAATTGCTGGAATTCAGCCTCTCGAGACACGATCTGCCAAGGTCTCTCCGGGTATTGCTGTTTCATCAGCATTATGGGACTGGTTTCAGTAACCGTACTCGGGGTTTCATTTAAAAAGGATTCAACTCTAGACAGATTGTCCCCCCAAGATCGATGATCGTTGTATGATGCCAGACGTAGAAATTTTACCGTTTCCTGTATGTATCTCTCAGCTGGGTTCGCCTGAGGATGCCTGATACTACAGAAAACCACCTTAACCTCTTGTTGCTCCCAATAAGTCACAAATCTCTGGTTATTAAAATACGTGGCATTATCTGCTAGCACACGTTTAAATTTTCCAACCTCTCTACAATATAATTCTAATTTTTTATTTGTCTCAACCGTACTACACTCTTTTGTTGGGTATAATTTTGTAAATTTCGAAAAAATATCTATGACTATTAATATGTGTTGATGTCCATTCTTACTTCTCACTAAGTTGCTCAAGTAATCATTGGCAATCAAATCCAATGGGTTTTCTACACGTATACTTTGTATCACATCCTGACTAGTGTGGTTTTTATATTTCCCCAATGTACATAGATGACACAATTTGATTACTGATTTTACAATACTGATGTCTTTCACGGCGAAAAAGTTTTCCCTAAATATTAGCCAAAGTTTCCTAACACCGATGTGTCCATATTTTACATGAAGGTCTTTCACAATCAACTCTGCTTGCACCCTATCTACTACATAAAGCTTCAGATCCAGCACTCTCTTACACAGAAACCCCTCTATCATACTATACTTTTTAAAACCCGGTTCCGTTTCTAACCGTCTTTTGACACGTAGTAGCTCTTCACTCTGCTCCTGATTCCTCATTATCTCTTCATGTCTGTATATGGATCCATCCTGTCCCAAAATGTTGATGGCAATCATAATGTCACAAGGCCTCTTATTCACATTCTCCTTACTTCTGATAGCGTCCGCTATAAAATTATTCTCCCCTTTTATATATTTTATTTCAAAGTCGAATTCCTGTAACAATAAACCCCACCGATATACTCTATTGTTGGAGAATCTGGTATTCATCAGGGCACACAATGCTGAATGATCCGTCTCAATCACAAAATGTCGATTTATGAGGTAAAATTTAAGTTTACTTATGCCAAAAACTACCGCTGCCATCTCTTTCTCACTAATGGAGTAATTCAGCTCATGCGGCTTCAGTGTCCGAGAAACAAATGATATGGGAACCTCCTCTCCATCCTGGATTTGATACAGCTCTGCCGCTAAGGCACTATCCGATGCATCCGTTCTTAAAATAAACCCTATGTCAAATCTGGGATGCCTTAAAATGAGTTGCTCATGGAACTGCTCCAACAGGGTTAAGTATGCAGCTTCTTGACTCTCCGACCATTTCCATTTCACTCCTTTTTTCAAAAGTTTGAACAGCGGCCCTGCCTTTTCTGAAAATGCCGGTACAAACTTTTTATAAAAATTGAAAACTCCTAAAAATGCTCTTAATTTCCGAATATTATTCGGTCTTGGGTAGTTTAATATTTCGGATAGTCTCTCCTTGTCTATACACATACCCTCATGATTCACTACATATCCCAAAAATTTTACCGTTTTTGAAAAAACTCACACTTGTCAATATTCAATCTCAGACCTGCCAACTTCAATTCTAACAAAACTCTCTCTAAATGAGTGTAATGCTCCTTCTCGGTTTCACTAGAAATCAATATATCGTCTACATAGTGTATGCAAAACTGCTCATATGCTGCTAAAATTGCCTGCATGGCTTTAATTAATGCTGCACTCGCTGTCGACAAACCATACGGTACTACTTTAAAGTTGTACACTTTCCCTTCTACGGAAAACCCCGTATACCTTCTAGACTCTTTGTGTAGTGGAATTAGCCAGAACGAATTCCTTAAATCTAACTTACTAAATATAAATTTGCCACTTAATTTCGTCAAAAGTGTGTCACGGTGGACGGTGGACAATGAAATTGTGGTTTCGTCCTCTGATTTGTCTTCCTAGCATCCAGAAATACTATTGTCTTTTTTCTTAACCACAACTAACGGGATTTATAAAATGCGTATTTGACAACTCAATTATGCCATGATTTAGTATTCTAGTCAACTCCTGATTCACTTGCTCCCTATATGCTGCTGGTATTGGATATACTTTTGCATGAAATGGTTCAGAATTGTCTACCTCAAAAACAAGTTCATAATTTAACGCTGTGCTTGCTTCTACTCCTACTAACTCTGAATGTTTCTGTAATAAATTTTGTACCTCTCCTAACTTTTCTTCTGGGCATCTAATGGTGTCGATCTCTCCCATGTCATCTTCCGTGACATCATAACTTACCTTCCAGGGCAATATCCTATCTCTAATCCTAACTATTTTCCTCTCCATATCTATTATAACCCCTAACTTCATCATGCAATCACCCTTAATATCCCTTTAAACTTTAACCCAGGTACAATGATAAATTCTTGTTCACAGCTTACTGAACCTAACTCTACTTTCAAAATAACTACGCTATTTACAACAGCAAATCGTTTTTTATTCGGCGCAACCAGGTGACTTCTTTTTATTGGCATTATCTTATCACACACTTTATTTTTAATTTCATTGACGAATTCCTCCGATATCAAACTCGCTTCCGCTCCTGAATCTAACAAAGATCCTAAATTTTTCTCAAAAATTTTAATTTCAATTATGGGCAAACTAGATTTTTCTACTATTTCTGGCTCAATTTCTTCTTCAATTTTTAAAAATTCTTTCGGATGTTCATACTTGTACAGTGTGTCCCAAATTGGATGTATTAAATGGGTAACTTGGTTGTTATTAAAGATACAATAAAACTGTGTGCGCAGTCATGTGCCAACTTTTTGAGATCAATTCAATGGTGAAATCACAAATGAGCGATCTTCTTTTGTTTTCGAGTTATAGCCAAAAATTGATATTTTTAACAATTCTATTAATTCGTATAACTCGTTTATTTGCAGAAACATTTAAAAATACTGTAGAAGTCTTTTATACGGTTTTTTACGTAGAATACAGTGGCGTACGCAAATATTTAATATTTATAATACTTTTGAGGTTATAATATAAACTTGCATTTTTTTAAATGAAAACCACAATCGGTTGACGCTTTATTTAAAAGCTCTTTTTGACAGCTTTTCAAAAATATATAGTTTAGTATAATTATTTTTTCAAATGGCCGATTTATTCCATGTTTTTGGTATAATAAAATAATTTATGTATTAGTAATTTATAGTTTGCCGCGAAACAAAAGGTAAACACAAAACGAGAGTTTATTATTGTACCACACCACTCTAAACAACAAAGTTTGAAAGCTAGAAGAATACAATATCATAACTACATATATTACAAAAATTAATATAACTACATCTTAAATTGAAAATTATACTTTCCTATCCACATTTAAACAGTCTATAATCCATATATGGATACACAAATACACACATACTCACACAACTCATACCCTCACAAACACACACACACACACAAGCACGCGCCCACGCATGCACGCACGCATGCACACACAATCACACACACCCTCACCTACACACACCCTCACACATAATATATATAAAACACTAGAACACAGATGGGAATACTACAATAGTTTTATTTACTGATAATTCAGAGATATTGTTCAAATTTGCCTCCATTCTCTCTTAAACAAAGTTCGCATCGTTTTATTAAAGACTTAATAGAATTTAATAAATGAACCGCCTTAACATTACGAAATGTTGCTTCAATTGAATTCCGCAACTCTTCAATACTATGGTTCTGGATTTTATAGATTTCCTCTTTCAAAAAATTCCACAAGAAATAGTCCAATATCGACAAGTCAGGAGATCTAGGCGGCCACTGAACAGGTCCAAACGTACCCATCCATTTATTGAGATTTAAATAATCACGAGTAATTATAACGTTGTGCGGGGTGCACCATCTTGTTGGAACCACACTTTTTGTCTTTTTTCGAGAGGCATGTCCTCCAGTAATTCGTGCAAGTTGGTATACAAAATTTCAATATAGCGACAAGCTGAATGATTGTTTTCAAAAATATGGTATTGAAATTTGCCACCAACAATGTAGCAACAAATATTCAAACCATAACGGCTTTGTTGACGCCTCGTATGTTTGATAGGTATTTTCATTCGACCAGCAAGTGCTTCATCAGACCATATAATATTATTTCCAAAATTGTTAGTAGCAGCACAATTACGAAGATACCATTGACAAAATTGCCTTCTTTTTTGAAAATCGTCGGGAAACAAACTATGTATAATTTTTTTTGTTATAGGGTCGATATTTATTACGCTTCAATATTCTTGAAGCTGCTGATTTAGAAACACCCATTTCCCTTTCAATTTTCCTACATGATGTTCTTGGGTTTGTTTCCACACATGCTATGGTTGAAACAGTAGTTTGCTCTTAATTAAAAACTGCATACTGTTTCGTTCTAGGTTTTTCAAAGCAGCCAAACTGTTGTAAATTACTAGCTATCCTTTTAAACATGTTAATATTAGGTTGTTGTCTTTCAGGGTATCTGTATTATTTACAAACGACATAGTAATATTATTTGCTATTAGTTACACAATTACCTGTTAAAATATAAAGTTTTTACTGATAGAGGAATTCTCGCAGACTCAATAAATGCAACTAGCATATCGTATTTTTCGTAATTTTCAAATTCTGCCATTTTGAAAACAGACTGATGCTTCACTTACAAACTAACAATACAATTTATTGCATGTGCTATAGATATGATTGAAGCTCGTTGACGTTTGTTATACAAACAATTGTCGTTTTTTGTTTACCTTTTGTTTCGCGGCCAACTATTTATTACCAATATAATAAATTATTTTATTATACCAAAAACATGGAATAATTCGGCCATTTGAAAAGATAATTATATTAAACTATATATTTTTGAAAAGCTGTCAAAAAGAGCTTTTAAATAAAGTGACAACCAATTGTGGTTTCCATTTAAAAAAATGCAAGTTTATATTATAACCTCAAAAGTATTATAAATATTAAATATTTGCGTATGCCACTGTATTCTACGTAAAAAACCGTATAAAAGACTTCTACAGTATTTTTGGATATTTTTGCAACCAAACGAGTTATACGAATTAATAGAATTGTTAAAAATATCAATTTTTGGCTATAACTCGAAAACAAAAGAAGATCGCTCATTTGTGATTTCACCATTGAATTGATCTCAAAAAGTTGGCACATGACTGCGCACACAGTTTTATTGTATCTTTAATAACAACTAAGTTACCCATTTAATACATCCAATTTGGGACACACTGTACACAGTGATGTCTAGTGGTTTGTCCGTCTTTAAAAATCCTGTCCAGGTCTGTTTTCCCTACTCGGTCCTGGTCTAACCGTTACCTCAGCGTATGTCCTAGGTGTTTCCACTCGTTCCGCGTTCGTATTAGCAGTCCCCCTTATGTCCGGTGAACTGTTTTGTCTTGTAGGTCCCGGTCTCGGTGCTGGTCCCCTTCCTAAACTGTTACTTCTAACATATGGCCGTCGCTGTTCCCAATTCTGTCGCTGGTATCCATAACTATTCCCCCGTCTAGCGTAGTTGTCCCGTCTATTGTCGAACCTAGCCGTGTTGATCTGTCTTTCCCTATGTTCCCGAGGTCGTCCACTACTTACGTCATTGTACCTCTGCAGGTATTCCAAAAACATTTCTCTGTCCACTATGTTCTGTAGTGCAACGTGTTGTCTTACCTCAACCTCGAAGTGTCGCGATAAATATTTTATAATTTGTCGGTCCGTCAGTCACTATAATATATATATATATATATATATATATATATATATATATATAACCTTAATGCCCTCGATATAAAACAAATTGGAACTTCTATCCCATCTTGCACTTGTACCAACTTCGCACCAATTGCAAAACTTGACGCATCCGTCCTTAAAATAAAACGATCTTCAAAATTTAAGTGACAATTCTCTATGAAACACAGTCCTAAGCTCCTGGAACGCATTCTTCCTCAATAGACGGTGAATATTACAATAATCTGCTAGACCAACTGGATAAAAATATTCGTGAAAAAAGACCTGCATTGCGTAAAAAGATCATTTTCCAACAGGATAATGCACGTCCACGCACAAGTGCAATAGCAATGCAAAAATTGATTGATCTGAAATACGATCTGTTGCAACATCCACCTTATTCGCCTGATTTAGCTCCTTCTGACTTCCACCTATTTCCACGACTAAAAGTTTTCCTTGGAGGAAAACGATTTTCCACGGACGAAGAAGTAAAAGCAGCAGTCGACGTCTATTTTGGAGGTTGTGAAGAATCGCACTTTCGTGATGGCATAATGGGTTTGGAACATCGCTGGATGAAGTGCATTCAACTTGACGGAGATGAATTGATTTGATTTTGATGGTGATAACTCATTTGTTTTAAATTTTTGTAACATACAGTAAACCAAAAATATTTTATATTTCCTTTTGTGTTAACCACTTCTTATTAAAAGTAGGTGTTTAGTAGTTCAGCAAAGGCTGCTGTTCTCTACAGAACTCAGTATCTTTCTCCAGGATTTATTCTTTCCTTTTGTTTTATTTTTTCTAGACCTAGCGGCGTCGTTTGTTCTTTAGTCATATAACCAAGTTCACAAATAGTTCTATCGATTCCAACAGAAATCAAGCCCATGTTATGCTCGATGAATTTCCTTTACTCGTTGCCTCTTTTTTACAAGAAAGAGGAACAGATCAACAAGAAAAGAAAATTTTCTCACGGAAAAGCGCGAATATATGCGTTAGTGTTGCACATCAACGTTATCTGTTACAAATTAACAGCCGATTCTTTAATGCTAAAAAAGGGCATATTATACGACACAATTTAATAACCTTATTGGTCTATCGATGTGTGTAAGTGCTGCCTTAGATCTTCGAATGTTCCCATCCATTCGAAACAAAATCAGATAGTAAAGTTTTTGCTGAATTCACAAAGTTGTCTATCGATTTTATACAACCGTCACTATTATTTAACGTTTTGTTCTAGTTCTAAACTAGTGTTAAAACTTTCTACTTATATAGAACATAATTTTTCAATAGCGCTCGAAAACGGAGAAATGCTAGACGCAAGTTTCAAGGAGACACACACACTCCGTTAAAGTAAATCCTACGAGGCGCGAGAGTATTTATTATTGCGCTTTTTATTCTATAAGAGAAACTCACTGTGAAGAATAATATGACATTGAGGTTAGAATTACTACCCAAAACAGACCTCTGCCTAATTAAGTTTAAATTACCCAACTCGGTGATTATCTAGTTTCTCCTAGACACCACCACAAAACATCAAGATCATAATGAAGCATTCGGCTCCCAAAAAAATCGTACTTGTCAGTAGTCCAGGCAAAATACCACTGTAAACCACTCACACACTATATTATTATATAGTCTTTATATCCAAATAGGAGATAGTAAAATCCAGATTGAACCACGTTCAAATAAACCAATGACACTGGTCTCTACTCGCCATTTCCAAAAATTACCTCCTGGTAAGCAGTCAATAAAGAAGTTCACCAGAATTACCAAAAAAACAAAAGTATATTCGCAAATAGGAATTGCTTATCTATACCGTACACACCATCAATTCCCTAACAAACGCTAAACTAAAAGAATTAAAACTGATACTTATAAAAGTAAACTACTGTAAAGCAGCTTATTTAACGAAGATATGCTAGTCAACACAAGAGCAAAAAAAATACAGATATTTATAAAACGCAAGCTCCAAAATATGCGTGCACTCAAATGCACTCCTCTACAACAAATACTTCGCTAATAAACTCAACATCTTCACGATTAGTAAGCTAAAATTACAGCAAAGGAAAGATCGAACCACTAGAAAACAAAAAAAAAACGATCTAAGAGTCTTTCCCTACGACTGTCTTCTAACGGTATAAAGTCAAAACATGCAAGTATCAATTCAATTCCCAACTAAATCTAAAAACTTTAAATCACCAAAAATATTCTGTAAGACCTAAAAAGAAAATTCTCTAATTAGAACAATCAATAGAAAGGCAAAAGTGTTTATTATTTCTAACTAAAACAGCAGGAGTATTACTTAATCTTCAGAAGCGTCACTAGGATCCAAAGTAGAAGAGGGCTTCAAATCTTTAATATGCCATTTACCCCCTCTTGATCCATCTACATTACTTAAATCGTATACCACACTTCATCACTTCTTTATGACAATACTCAATACAAACTTTGGAGCAAGTTTAGCTTTAAACTTATCACCTGCGCTAGATAGTACTTTGTTCACTTTCTACACTCTATCACCAACTTTAAAGGAAATATCACGCTTTCTCAAATTATATCGTTTACACGAACGTTCATATGCTAAACATAATTGTGTACGAATATCTTTGAATAGTGTTACGAACTACTATTAGGCAAGCCGTCAAACACACAAGCCGCATAACCGATACATAGTCCACAGAAGCCTCGAACTTTCCAGCATATACCGGAGTATGAATCTTCTATTAATTCAGGGTATATATAACACCGCTGATAAAGTACAGAGTTAGTCTATATCTAATTGTCAAATATAAATTATATCGGGTATAGTTATTTAGTTACGCTTTCTAAAGTCCAATAGTGGACATAAATTTGTGTTACGTGAACGTGTATATTGTACCGACAGTTTGTACAAAAGACAAAAGTGCAATAAATAAATTATAGTAGTGTTAGTGTTGTTAAGAAGGCGTATGCTTAAAGATTTAGTTTAAGACGTTATTAGTGCTTGTAAAGAACATTAATGTTATAGTGCTTCATTGTTAATTGGACTGAAAACCTCTCTAAATAAAGCATATACTGTTAATTAGATTTTTCAATAGTGAGTAATAAAGACTTTTGTTATTACTTGTTTTAAATTGATGAAACGCGTTAATAGTAGCTCGCTACAATATCTTTTGTAGACCTTAACGTTCGAAATATACGAAGGACAACTATCAGGTACAACTTCAATATCTTTCTCAGGAATAAGACCACCTCCAAAAAATTTACCACTTACTGGAACATATCATCCAAAAACTAAAAAATTTAGGAAATAACTCGTAGACTCATGCTTAGCAGAATTTATGGCATATTGGTTATGTGGTAACTCAAGATCCCACGAGTCATGCTCATCAACATGCGAACGGATTGCGATTCCAACAGTTCTATTGAACCTTTCCACGAAATTACACTGGGGAGAATATACAGCACTGTACCAAATCTTCTAAGCTTCATATTTGTCACACAAGGCTTGAAAATTCTACCAGATAGTTGCGGACCATTGTCACAAATAATGAATTGCGATACTCCATACGTAAGAAAAACTTTTTCCTCTAAGAGACCTACTCTGAGCTGCACTTTGGCATTTCGTAAGGGTTGCAATATGGTGAATTTCGAAAACCAATCTCCAACAACCATTAACCATTTATGTCCTGCTTTGGAACGAGGAAATGGACCAATACGATCCAGAGCAATTGTCTGAAACGGAAATTTCACTTTTTCTGTTTTCCCATCATATCCAGAGGACTCAAATTAGAAGATTTCTGCGCACCACACGTTAAACACTTGCGACAAAATCTTAACACATCAGTGTTCATTTTGGGCCAATAACAATGTTCTTGTATTCGTGCCATAGTTTTTGAAAAACCGAAGTGACTTGCTATAGCCGGATCATGGCATAAACCAATTATTTCTTCTCGTTGTGACTTAGAAGCAAGATACTTCCATTCCACAATATTTGATGAAAGAGGAAAATTAGAAGGTAAAATTTTAAATACAAAACTATTTCCAACTTTCTACTGTGGATAGTTTTCAAGCTTCGACAAAATTTTCTCGCGCAACGAGACATACCAGAAATCTAAATTATCTAGATTAACTTGAACTAAATTAACAGCATCATTTTCTACAGAAAGAACTAGACTCAAACAATCTGGAACAACAATAAAGTTCCCTTTACTATGCACTAAATCAAAAGTATGTTGTCTTAAGCGAACAGCCCACCTAGCTAATTTTCCAGTTGGGTTTTGGATATTGTTTAACCACAATAGCAAAAAATGATCTGTCACGACAGTGAAGCGGGTACCCTCTACCCAAGGATGAAATTTTTCTATGGCAAAAATCACTGCCAGACTCCTTCTCGGTAACCGAGTAGCTATGTTTCGCATGACTAAGAGATTTGCTTGCGTATGAAATTACACGCTCTTCATCACCGATTTTTTGAATAACAACTCACCTAGACCAGTATGGCTAGCGTCACACTCAACGATAAACGGAACAGAATAATCAGGCCGTGACAATAAAGGTGCAGAAATTAAAGCTTGCTTAATTTGAACGAATGAGGATTCTGCCTATGGACTCCAATTAATAATTTGACCTTTTTTTTTCTTTTTAACTAAATCATTATAGGTGAAACTAATGCAGAAAAATTTTTTATAAACCTACGTTACCAGCTGCACATGCCAATGAAAATCAACCATGGCTGAAACTTTTTCTGGATCTGTCTTAAGAGAATTCGAACCTACCATATAACCCAAAAACTTCAATGTTTTTTTAAAAAATTCACACTTCTCTAAATTTATGGTAAGATTAGCATTCTTAAGACGTTCTTTTACTTTGTTCAATAACTTAACATGTTCTTGAAAAGACGATGAACAAAGAATGATATCATCCAGGTAACAAAATACATTGGGTTCATATTGAGGACCAAATATTGCGTCTACTAATCATTATTGCGTTTGCGCACTATTTCTCAACCAAAAAGGTACTGTAACAAATTTATATTGACCTCTAGAGATCACGCTGAAAGTAATTTTATCTTGAGCACTCTCAGGAAGAGGAATTTGTCAAAAACTTTTTCTAAGGTTCACACTATATATAAACGTAATGAATTAAGTATCTTATCAATACTTGTCATTGGATAACTATCGTGTTTCATGATGTCATTCAACATTCTCTCATCAAAACAAGGTCTATATTCACCAGAAGATTTCTTTACTAAAAGCACTGGAGAATTCCAAGAACTCTGACACGGCTCAACCACTCCCAAACGAAGTATCTCATCTAACTCATCATTTAAAATTTTATTCATGTATGGCGACATGACAAAGTTTCTTTCTAACAGGTTTTGCATCGCCCGTATCAATATCCATTACTATTTTATCGGGTCGACCCAATCTATCGACACTACTAATTTTATTAAAGAAATTTACAACAAGCTGGGCTTCTAATTTCTGAGCATGTACCAGGCCGTGCTCATACATATGATAATAATTAAACCGATTCCCTTTATTTGTTATATATTTCATAATAATCTACGCCTTTGGTATTAAAAGATAAGGGTTGTAGCATAAAAGTTAAGATGGTATTTACTATTTATTTACATTACGTTGCGCTTCGAATAATATAACAAGAAGGGGGCGCAAGTAGGTGCGCGTTAAACTTGAGTTAAGTGAAGAAGGAGAGATAGTTCGGAGTTGGTGGCAGTTAGACGTATAAATTAGCAGCTGCGATGTAAAATACTGTTAAGTGCCTGTCCTTAAATGGATGTTTTAAGTTAGGATCTAATATAATTATACTTGCAATCTTGATGTTATTGGTTTAAGGATTTATCCAAACATTCAACATATTGCATCCTTTCTTTTTACAGGTAGGAATGTGTGTACAACAGAGTCTAAATAAAACTCTGGAGGGACTAGCGTCGACCGTTTGTGGCTGCGGTAGATTGCAAAAGACTATATCTCAGAGGTTTAGAGAAGTTAAATTTTACCCAGACAAGTTATAGTGATGCAATTTAGAACATGACAAAAAAAAATACCCTAATACAACTTATATATTGACGTTTAGTTAATAACAATAATTAAATATATACCGTTATTTTCTTAAAACCAAAGTTTCATACGATAAAATCGCTGAATGTAGTTTATTTATTTACACTCTCATAATTTTAAAATTTGTTTCAAACTTTACCAGATAAGATATTAGAAAATCTAAATTTATTATTGTAATTAGACACAATTTCTAGTTAAAAGTTTTAAATAAAAGGAAATCATAAATACGCTTTGTTGTATTTAACATTAGTTACGAGAAATTTAATTAAACATTTAAATTGAACATAACCTCAATATGCACAATAAGAGGTTTCATGAAAGCTTTTCTGTTTACAACTCATTAGGTTATATATGAAAGCAAAGATAATATTGGTTAGTTAAGATATAGGTAAGTAAAAGTGACTATATTTTACATGCATTATCTTTCAGATAATTGAGATTTAAAATGTAACGCATGCACGTCGTTCCGTCTCAAAAATAAATAAGATAAAGTCCTATCTGTATTCCATACATATTAAAGGAAACGTATTCTTAAATGTTGAGCTTACGGTTTGTTCAAAACTATAGGATCTTCTTACGGTTTGTTGAGACGAACACCAACGTTAATTATTTTGGTTGTTAACCTCAAACTTCTAATTTGTAAGAGCCAATCCTTGTTTGTTCTACAGCCATATGTTTCCTCAACGGACATTTAATTTATTTTAGAAGGTACATAAAACGTCAACATAACATTAATGAGCAATAAAAGATATTATTTGTAGGTAGTAAAACTAATGCATAGGCTTAGATAGCTTAGCACAGATAATTAGATACTTCACCAAAGGAATTTGCTACTAGAGGATATGCTACGGGAGGATTTGCCACTAGATGATATGCCATCCAAGGATATGCTACGAGAGGACCCTAGAAAATAAACGTGTTACAAAAACGAAATATTGCAATACGCCACGAGGAATAGTCTAAAAGTTTATCTATAAACAGCTTACCATCCATTAATATTTTAAACGGGTTATTCAGGTAGGCTTTCTTCATGAGCATTTTGCTTATATTCTAAAATGATATTTATGTATGTTAGGAAGAATAAAAGCAAAGACACCTTTGCATATCAGGTACGACATCATGGCCTTAGAAAGGACATCTTTATCGGAAGACGGCATGTGCTCAAAAGACCGTTAGATATGAACACAAACGAAAATTTGTTCTGGTTTACAGACAACCACACATTTTGAAAGAGGGACAAAACAAGAAAATTATTCTGAATGACAGATTCTCGTATATACACCAGTTGTGTATTTATTGACATTATTCAAAGGTTAACCAAAAGGAAAATTACATCTGATCTTAATTGTTTATATTATTTATACAAAAGAAAGAATATTAAATTAAAACTAAAGATGGATGTATATAGTGTATTATATAATAATACTAAAGGGAAATGTTACACAAATCAAAAGTAACTTGTGATTGAAAACGGGATTAGTATAAAATTAAGACAAATAATGTTTTTATATTAAAGGAAATTGGACCACTATGCAACATGGTAAGGAAACAGTGAATTGACATATTACAATAATATTAATTATTATAACGTAATATCATTACAATTGATAATCGTGAAGGGTGCAATAAAATCCACTGTGATTATCAGACCATAAATTTTATACTATGTTGTCGCAATAGCAAGTGTTGTTCGTTGTCCTCATTAAAAACATTGGGTTTTACCGTGCATTAACTTTTTTGTTCGTTCGAATAATCGAACATACGGTTATGTTACCTGCCGTTGGCCATATTACTTAGATTATCCACATAAATTAGTTTTAAAAAGACGTTGTTTCTCTGTTTACACAATAGGTTTAGAGCTTTAAATTACTTTTATTATTTTCACTTTGTTTGAAAGGTATTTGGTATAGAATTAAGTTTAATTAGAGCGTTGGTCATAGTTTACTGGGCGTTTTCTGAAATGGATTTGCTGCATTATGTGTATAGAATATTAAATTCATTTATTAAAGTTAGTTAAGTTCTCAAGGTTTCTTTATTGTAGTTTAGATTTCAAATACTTCTCCGACCCGAACCCTCGTGAGAAAGAGCCTGTTTATTGGCAGTGTTCAAGCATCACAAAGGTCATCCAAATCAAGCAAACACTCTTTACATTTTAGAGGTACAGAAGAATGTTCTATATACGATAAGTGACTTCCTACATCATCCTGTAAATACCATGAATTATTCTTAAAATCAGCTATAAGTCTAAATAATTTCGCACAATTGCTTCCACAAATAAATGCATGAGGCAAAGAAGATACTACGAAAGCATTAAGGACTTGACACTGAGTTCCTATACAGATTGACAAATCAACTATATGTACCACGGACTTTAAAGCTCCATCCGAAAATCTTCAACTTAAACTCTTCGATTAAAGAGATAGCAAGGGACCCAGTATAGATGTGGAACATCCAGAGTCCAGTAGACTAGTGATATTTCTTGCAAACAACTGCTTAACCATAACATATGGGCGATCATCACAGGGCTTCTTTGTGAATAACGAATCGGTCTTTGGGGTATAGGACGTGCAACAAAATTGTATAACTACTTTAAGTCAGTTCAACCACTTTTCCTTATAAAAAATATTCTTTCCGGTTACATATTATAACCGTAGCCTTTTGAAACGAAGCAGAATGTCGGCTACGGAACATCTGCTTTTTTACTTATTTTTTGAGCAGTATGGACAGGAATTTAATGTGACACCTTTGTGACCACAGCGATAACAAAAAATTTTCTTTATAGCTCTACAACTTGTAAACATATGACCGGGACGCGAACAGTTCCAACAGATAGGTCGTTTCTTGTTTAATGAATTTTGAGGATTAACAGAAACAGGACAAAAAGACTAAAGTATTAATATAAATATATAACATTGTCACGGTAATTTGATGAAAGCTACAAAGGTGGGTTCTTTAAGGTAGATACGGTGACTTTTTACACCTCGGCTAACAAAGACTCTTCTGCAGGGGTGGATCTTGATTCCTGCAAGTAGGTGGTTAAGAACCCGAACAGACCTACAAGTAAATACAGTATAAAAGGCGCCAGAGACTTGATTAAATGCCGAAAGAACTACGAAACCCCAAGACCCAATGGTTTTGGATAATATCACACTTAAAGAGCAAAATAAGTATAACAGCGGTAGCCATTACAATTATATAACTATATTTCAAAATAACTGAATTACAAGCACAAGAAATTTATCTGGAATTAAATACACACCACAGTGGTAATGCAAATATAAACGTATCTTAATAACACACATAAAGGGTAATATATAAACCGGTATCCCACTAAAAGCAATAAATTTAAGGTATCTTTCGCCTGTTGGCGAGTACAAATTGACATTAAACTAGCCGCAAAATGTTTCTCGCTAGTAAGTAAGTTTCAAAAACACAGATGGCTTTTCACCTACAGGTTAGCAATAAATATTAATTAATGTAAATGATTGCTCACCAGAAAGTGGCATAAATTGAGCATACCTGGACGATGCAATCACTAGCTAGTGAATCGCTGTGCTCCAGCGCTGACCTGTAACACGAACAGCTGGTGGTAGGATACCAAGAGTTTGATATAGTTTACCAACAACAATGCAATAATATAACCAGCATACGGTTAATTACTCGGATTCAATCACCAATAAACAATAATTACGCCAATACTTGCGTAACGTAACACACAATAAACACAGCAATAGGTATCACTAACTTCTAAGTATACAACCTGGAGTCAGGATCACTAATCAATGCTTTCCGCTCCCAACGATTTTTTAGTACCCAAGCCACTGAATGAAGTAATATCTAATAATGAATTTTAACGGGAATCCAAACGGATGATTAGTACAGAATTGAAGTGGACTCACGAGGAGCATCCGAGGGCTGATATAAGGATCTGTTTACATGAAACAAGATTAATACCAAGATTATAACCAAGATTCAGGACCCTGAAATAAGTAAAGTTAGTGTTGAAATTTCAGGAAGATATACTTTACCACAGAAGTGGGTTTCAATGAATTAATAGCTAACAAAGAGCAACTTTGATATTCGTACAATACAAGATTCTGAAAGATAAATAATTAATATCAGAAAACACAAAACCAAAAAAACCTGGCTCACCTAATATAAGTAAAAGCAGGAAATATCCGCAAGGCGGTATTGTGAGTAGATATATAAAAGTATAAACCAATGTAATACCAAAATCTACTCCACAAATATATCATTTAGTACATCCAAAACCGCTATAAGGCGAGATGAAAATGGATGCATCAAAAGACTGCTTGTCAATAACGGCGTTCGTTGAAAGAAGAACAATAGCTTCCTCGACAAGTTCTTATCAACCACCTCCAAATTGAAGTTATCAATTTAGCCAACATAAAAGGTATTACAGACCATGAAGATCTGAGCACGGAAATAATATTAAATTACATAAATAATGGCAAATGTAGAAATTACAAAACCAACCGCTTCAACATAAACGAAACAACCCACTAAACAAAATTGAGAGTTCATTTGAACACTGGTATACAATATAATTAGAGTATTTGAAGGTAGTTATGTTTTAAACTAAAATTTGATTTTGATGGTGATAACTCATTTGTTTAAATTTTTGTAACATACAGTAAACCAAAAATATTTTATATTTTCTTTTGTGTTAACCACTTCTTATTAAAAGCAGGTGTTTAATAGTTCAGCAAAGGCTGCTGTTCTCTACAGAATTCAGTATCTTTTTCCAGGATTTATTCTTTCCGTTTGTTTTATTTTTCTAGACCCGGCGGCGTCGTTTGTTCTTTAGTCAATATAACCACATTCACAAATAGCTCTATCGATTCCAACAGAAATGAAGCCCATGCTATGCTCGATAAATTTCCTTTACTCGTTATCTCTTTTTTACAAGAAAGAGGAACAGATCAACAAGAAAAGAAAATTCTCTCACAGAAAAGCGCGAATATATGCGTTAGTGTTGCACATCAACGTTATCTGTTACAAATTATCAGCCGAATCTTTAATGCTAAAAAATAACCTTACTGGTCTAACGATGTGTGTGAGTGCTACCTTAGATCCTCGAATGTTCCCATCCTTTCGAAACAAAATCAGCTGGTAAACTTTTTGCTGAATTTACAAAGCTGTCTATCGATTTTATACCACCAGTACTATTATTTAACGTTTTGTTCTAGTTTTAAACTAGCGTTCAAACTTTCTACTTATATAGAATATAATTTTTCAAAAGCGCTGGACAGACAGAGAAATGTTAGCCGCAAATTTCAAGGAGACACACACACTCCCTTAAAGTAAATCCAACGAGGCTAGAGAGTATTTATTATTGCGCTTTTTATTCTATAAGAGAAACTCATTGTGAGTTCCTTCAGTCTATAAAAAGCTGGCCTATAAATTTGGAGAGCAATAAGTTCCGCTGGAAAACAAGTGTGTTTCAGCCAAACAGAAACTAGAACACAAGAGTGATCATTTAAGGACGTGCTGATATGATTTTATATAAAGCTATTCGATCCTTTAGAAAATTTATTTTATAAAACAATGTTTACGGAATGTGATTAGATATTTATATTATCATCAATGATCTTGAAAACAAATAACCATAGTCTGTTGGATTTGTTAAGAATTCTGTTTAACCGCTTATTGACAACGTAATTTAAACCCCAAAGAATGTAAGCTGGAACGAAACGTGCAGTGAGTCACAGATACTCGATTTGAATTTAACTAAATCGCTTTACGCATACAGTATTGATTCGTTATATAACCCTCTTCGGCAATTAAGATTCTCTTGTTAAATTGTAACGGATCAGGATGGCGTGCGGCACAAGCGCATATCTCTACGCTTTTTCATGAAAATTCGAAGTGAGGGTCTAGTAGAAACAAGTCCGTATGTAACAAACGACGTAGTTCGTATACTTTACAAGTTATGCTAGGAAACTGGGTTACATACATAAACAGAATTGCCGGTTATAAAATTTACACCAAGATGTGCAGAGCTTCTGCAATATTCAGACCTATTTAACAAATTGGGAATACTAAATTTCAATGTTTAATAACTACTTTGAAGTTTTGTGACAAAGTAAGTTTAGCGGTTACTAAAACTGTATACCTTAATTACTGGAAACTGAGTAGCTTAGTAGTGCGTTTTCCAGGTCTGCAGTGATGACTTTGTGCTTTTGTATGCAATATAAATTCCAGTGAGAAGAATTTGTATTTCGGAAATTATATTGTACATGTTTGTGCTGTAATAAAATAAAAACAAGGCAGCTTGTGTACTTAAACAATGTGGCTGCTTAACTTATCTATTATGTGGATTACACTTGCAGCAGTGCACTCTAGTTACGATAAAGTAGGTAAGTGGCTTTCCTGATTAATTTAGTCCATAAAAGTGGTCTTCAAATAGTTGAGTACTAAACGTAGCGAATAATATTACAAAGCACAGTAGACGCTTTACTATAAAACCAAAATATTTGTGACAAATCTAATTATATAATTTCGAAAGCTAAAAATATAGGTTACATATGTAATGCCATAGTGCGAAAACCTAAAACATTCACTAGCCAATACATCTTACCAGTGGAGCACAAAGTTACAATGCGTCCCGATACATAAATCAAAATTGTGCTCATTGAGTTAAGTAAATGAAATGAGAAATACAATCAATAAATATTTTAGAAAATGCATTATTTCAATTTTTGTCGCTGCATAGTAATATCAAATGTCTTTCTGCATTTGACAGTATTCATTACTCTTTCGATATACACCTGTTCCCTTGTTTTGCATAAACCCAAATTGAACTTCTAGTATTTCTTCAGCACGTTTTTTCTCCAGGTTTTTACAATTCTAGTTAATATTTATGACACGTGTGCAGTCAAACTTCTTGTTTGAAAGCTTTCGCATCTTTCCGCACTGTTTTTTTTTCGATTAGTGAAATCTTTGGGTATCTCGCCTGTCTCATACGTATGGCTTACAAGTTAGAAGAGACGTTCTGTTACTGCTTGTCCAGCGGCTTTTAGAGTTTCTGCTTGCACCTTATCTTTACCCGGCACCTTATTATTTTTCAGACTCTTTAATGCTAATTCAACTCATTTCTAAGTATAGGATAACCCAAGTCATCCATTTCAATGTCTGATTCCTGTTCTAGTGCTTCTATTTCCTACCCTGCATATAAATTCCATATATATTCTTACCATCTAACCACTTTCTCTACATTTTCTATAATGACGTTTCTTCCCGCGTCCCTTATATTTTTGCTGTACTGTTTTATATCCCTAAAATATATTCTAATTAGGTTGTATGCTTCATTTGTCTTTCTTATTTCCGTCTTAGTTTGTACCTCTTTAGATTTTTCATCAATCCATTGTTCTTTAGGTTACCAGCATTTGCGAATAATTTCTCATTTTATTGCTTTGTATCTTTATGTTCTTGCTTCGTCTGGTTTGTTTTATTATTTCGATTTTCTTCTATTAAATTCAGAATATTCTGTGTCGCCCTTGGCTTCATATTTTCTTTTTGTTTATACCTCAGAATAACCCTGGCCACCATATTTAAGATGGATTCAATATTATTCCATTCTGTATCTACTTCTTTGGTGTCGGAAATTTTCCTGATGTCTTTCAGTAATTCGTTTGACTTTTTCTCAAATCTATTGTGGATATCTTTGTTTTTAACTTTTTTAAAGTCAAAGTGACTTTTTGCGTTCTTTTTTCTTCAAATTTTTAAATTACTATGTTGCGGTCAGTATCTATATCTGTTTCTGAGTAGCTTCTACAGTCTTTTACTTTATTTCTAAACCGTTGTCGAACAAAAATGTAATCTATTTGATATCGCCCTATGTCTCCTGGCATCTTCCACGTGTATCGTCTTCTAGAATGATGTCGAAATAATGTGCTTGTTATGATTAAGTCGTTTTTATCGCCAAATTCTACCAGCGTATTTCCACTATCGTTTCTCGTGCCTAATCCAAATAAACCTACTATCCTCCTATTGCCTACCATTGCATTAAAATCTTCCGTAACTATTTAATTTCCATGCCCGTTTACAAATCTTATATGTCTTCGATATCTTTGTAGATCGCTTTTACCCCTTCGGTACTGTAGCTAGAGATATGCATGTATTCTTGTGTTATTACTGTATTTACCGGTTTATATTTTTATCTACCCATGAGCACTTTTTGTTCTTTTGAAAGTAGTTTTATACACAGCGTCTGATCTTTTTCTGCATGACTATCCCATACCCGAATTTCCTTCCTTTCAACCTGTATGAATTACCTTAAAGTCTCCGCTCCAAAAATGCTCCACCTATGGCCACCGAACTTCGCTAATGCTTATGTCTAATGCTAACTAATTCATTTAAATTTTCAGATTCTCTAGCTTACCTACTTGCTTCATGCTATTGGCTTTTAACGCTCCGACTCGCAAAATGTTCCCATCTGTTCCTTTAAACTACTCGATCAAATCCTCCGAAGTGGTCCCATCCGAATGAGGGACTATTTTAACTTCGGAATCTTTTACCCCAGAGGATGCAATCATTTTAAAACATTTTTAGCATGCTGTGTACTGGCTAGGTAATATGGTGGTTTCCCGTTGCCTTCCACATCGCAGTCGTGCATATGATATTGTTATACCAACCCCCAAAGTTTTTGCCACTCTAAGTACCGAAGAAGCTGCTGCCGTCTTTCGGAGACCTGTCTTAGTTTGGTTCCTCACTAAAGACCCTATTAATTTGGTTAAACCTATAGTTTGGCTTTTGAGCTTGTAACCTTCGGTTTTATTTTTAAAATAACAAATTACACCGTGCATTTTTTCATTTAAAACCCGTAATGTAAGCAGGTATATTTCATATATACTTTCTAAGTAACCCCTTTGAATAGATAAGTTTTAGCTTTCACATTCTTGCTACAGCAGATGTGGTTTTCCAAGAATTAACAGCGAGCGACATATCACGCTTCACGTGCACGTCGCATGCCTGTTAATTTCCACTGTCTGTTATACCCCCGGTGATTCGCTAGAAGGCAAAGCGAAGGTATTCAGTAATTTATAACAGTCAGTGTTCGTTGGGTACTAAAAGGGTGAAAATGTAAAATATGGTGGCGGGTCGTAAGACGAGAAGAAGTCACCCGTGGAAGCTGGCTAAGTAATTCGTATCAAAAGTCGGTTTTCTGTGAACGTAATTCAATCTCCAGTAATATTGGAGGATATACGTATATAGCGCGTTGACAAAATAGGTTTTGGTATAACCTTAACGATCCCAATATTTATAGGATCGGATTAAATAATTCGAAGATTAATGGTGTGGTGGAAAACCGTCAATTTAGTTTAGTGTAACCCCCCATACCCAACATATACAGTTTACTAGTAATTACGGTATCAGTTTTAAGTGTCGATTTAATTGATTAGCTAGTAGCGAGTTCCAAGAGAATTTAAATTATTTTACGGAGTGAAGGTGTTTTTAATTAAGAAATCATTAGGTTATAATTAATTAATGTGAGAGACGTACCCTCGTGTTAGTTGTATTCAGACTCCGTCGTGCTGTGCATATAAAAGATTCCACGGATGAGCCGTTTGCTGATGGTGCTTTCCTGGAACTTCGACGTACGAACGAGAATTACAAAAGGAAACCGGAGGCTGAATTCCTGTGATAATTAATTATCTAGTACTGTGAATAATATATTCTTATATCAACTGTTTATGCATTGTTCGACATCATTTGTAGCACATGAAATTGCATGTTCACCATGATTTATTTTTAATTATTTAGCTGTGTATTATTCGATTAATACAAAGGTACGAGGATCTTCTAGGGCGTAAGTTAAGAATTTTCTCGATGATGAAATTAAAATGTATATATAAGGTTGACCATAATTAAATCCAAAGTAGTAGTTAAATAAATAAGGTATTGTAGCGGGCTACTACTACCGCGTTTCTCTAATTTAAAACAAGTAATAACAAGAGTCTTTATTACTCACTGTTCGCAAGCCTAATTAACAGTATATGCCTTATTTATAGATGTTTTCATTTTAATTAACAATGAAGCACTATCACACTAATGAATTTACAAGCACTAATATCTTCTTAAACTAACTGCTTTACCGTAGGTCCATTAACAATACTAACACAACTATTATTTATTACACTTCTATCTATTTATGTATACTACAAGCTGCATGTACATTAGACACATCATATAACATTTATGTATACGCTTGGACTTCCAACAGCTCAACTACTTTTACTTTACACGATATAAATT
The DNA here is from genome assembly GCA_036346225.1 of Platerodrilus igneus. Lineage (NCBI taxonomy): Eukaryota > Metazoa > Arthropoda > Insecta > Coleoptera > Lycidae > Platerodrilus > Platerodrilus igneus. The sequence goes on from JARFIW010001418.1 coordinate 748,685, forward strand.
TATATTCGACATTCTGATATAGACTAAGCCTGTACTTCATCATCGGTCTTATATATACCGTGAATTAAAAAGGATGACGCATTCTCTAGTAATTGCTAGAAGAATTCTCGATTCCTGGAGAATATGCAGTGCCTCCGGCGTTTGTGTGTGTGGCGGGTTACCTAATAGTGAATCGCAACAGTATTAACGAAAAGTGACTTCTGATTAATTTAGCTGTGAGGGCTGGAATTTTAAGAACAGTGTAATTTTAATATTTACCTACCGCATGAGGGTATCCAATTAACAATAAATAATAAATAACAGGACCTCTAACACCATCGTACCCTCACGTTTCGGGACGTTGCCTCGCAAGCTGCAGCAGTCGGTGAAGGGGGGGTTCATTAAACAAACACACTGAGACGAAAATTCGATTGTTTTATTGAACGAGCTACTAACTAAAACTTCAACTAATTACATATGCATAACAAAATATAAAGTAAATAACCTTATGTACAAAAGGGCGCCACCATGGGAATTAAACGGCCCATGGACCAATCGCGGTAATAGCTCTCGTCGCACTTTGTTCGTGGGCGATGAACCAAAATGGCAGAACAGAAAATAAGTCACTTATAGTCTCCGGCTAGCACAAACACAACTTAACTAAACTTAACTAACAAACATATTTTGAATAGATACAGTTCTAGGTGTACACACCCCAATAACAAAAATTTATTAATGCTACCCTAGTCTAATTAACTTGCATAGTGCGACGACCCTTTTTAACCACGGGGTCATCTACACCATGAAAAATACGACCTTCTCAAGGGTCAAATAGTACCGTAACTTGACTTCGGGCCTGAGCTTTGCATTCTCAGGTAGTCTCGTGGATTAGTGATTAACGACCTCTGACACCGTCGAAACACAATATAATAGAAGACCCTTCTAAAACGATGCGGTCTCCAAAGCAATAATAAAACGGATCAATTTACTTGAACTGGGCATTCACCCGGAATTGTATTTTATGGAAGTCGACAAATACTGTTTTAAACAAATAACTGACTTATGCTGCATAACACAGCCTTGAGTTCATAGTAATATCACATATACTAATTACTTACTCAGAGAAATAAATAACTTAAAACATAACGGCCCGCACTTGACTGCAGAGAAATAAACACATCACTAGTAACCGTTAGCTTTAACCTCTAACGCGTCTGGAAATAAACAACCCCGATTCCCACCGGCTGGCCTCCTTATATACATTTTGGTTAATTGAAAAATAACCCCTTTCTTGACGCTCTTACTCGGCTTAGGATGCGCCGGTCGTAAATCTTTAATTTTAATTAAAACTGTCAATGCCTAAGATAACCACAACCGTAGCTCTCAGAATTGATTTTAGTTGAGTGCTCAGCTAATTGAAAATTGCTTCAGACCACCCTGACATAAATAGGATCCTAAAGCATGATTGACATCTAATCATAGATATGGACTAATTTGACATGTTTAGTGCCCTTAAAGTAAGTGCCTTTAGAAAAATTGATTAACTCTTGGATTAGATCTTTCTGGGAACTTCGCTGAGAAGCTACTTGGGTGATCCTGCAGCCGCTACAATTCTAATAATTAGCATGCTAAAATTAAACTAGAAACTAACTATTTTTAGGAATACTAGAACTATTAGAGCTTATTAAAACAGTATGTTACACAGCCCCCCTCGAAAAATTGAAATTGCTCTTAGGAATTTCAAGAAAATTGAAAAAAAAAAAAAAATGTAGAAATTAACACATCCAACCGCAATTATGTTTAAGACAACTGAGTCTTTTCAGAAAATTGGCGGAAGGAAAAATAAAAATTGGAAAAAATAAAATATTAGTGAGGTTTTAGGTCTTGGACGTGGAACACCCTAGCGGTTTTCCGTCCATGGAAGATAGTCTATAAGTGGTAGAACCTAAAACTTCCATCACCTTTGCTTCTAGGAACTTCGGGGCTAATTTTTATTGAAATGTTTAGAAGCATCTGATAATATAAAATTGCGCTTCCACACTAAATCCCCTACTTTGAAATTTAATGGTCTGCGCCTTAAATTGTACGAGTGCGTATTACGTTCATACGCCAAATGTATGTTCTTCTGAACTTCTTTAAAGATGGGCGATAATTCATTAAGGTCTTGAACCAATTGTTCTCGAGTATCAATTGCTAGATCCTCTGGATTTAAATCCTTTAATTTATTATAGAATTCCCCGGACAGAGGAACCGTGCGTCCAAAAGCTAAAAATGTTGGGGAATATTTTGTGGATTCATGAACAGCATTACGAAGCGCATGGGCAATTTTGTGAATATTATCGTCCCAATTCTTATGAGAATCTTGAATGTAACTGCGAATGGCAGCTCAATTACCTTGTTAACGCGTTCTACATAATTAACTTGAGGATGGTAGCTGGCGTTAAACCAAACCGAAGGTATTTTATAATTTGTCATGAGATTGGAAAATAAATTACTTTTAAATTGGGGCCATTATCTATCATACAAATTTGAGGTACCCCATATACCAAAAATACAAAATTTTCCAGGTAATTACAAATTTGTTTTGTTGAAGCGCTGCGCATGGGATGCAATAAAGTGAATTTTGTAAACCAGTCAGTAACAACTAAAAGGTAAGTATTCCCCAATTTCGAGCGCGGAAAGGGCCCCATTAAATCAATCGACAAACATTGAAACGGAAATGAAACTTTTTTCTCTTTGCCCATAAAACCATAATGGTTGAACGTGCTGGATTTGCTTTGGCAACACGTAACACATTTACTAATGTATTTAGAAATATATGACCGCATTTTAGGCCAGTAATAGAGCTCTTTGATTTTTGTATATGTTTTAAATACACCCAAATGGGCCGAAACTGGATCATCATGGCATTCTTTTAAAATTTGTGCACGGCATGATTTCGGCACTACTAACTTCCACTCAATTAAATTGGCTTTGATATTCAAATTATTCGGAATAAACTTATACATTTTATCATCTTCTACTCTCCAATCGGGATATAGATCTGGCTTTTCCTTAATATTATTTAACATGTTTTTGTACCAATCCTCGACCTCGTGTAAAGAAAAATTTAAAGAATTAATAGCATAGGCTCCACTAGGAGCTCGGATAATGTATCTGGTACCACATTAAATTTACCCTTCCTGTGGATAACTTCGAAATCAAATTGTTGGAGTTTCACACTCCATCTAGCTAAACGTCCCGCAGGATCTTTTAAGTTGTGGAGCCAAATTAAAGAATGATGGTCCGTAATGACCTTAAAATGAGTTCCTTCAATATATGGTCGGAATTTTTGAATAGCAAAACACACCGCCAAAAGTTCCCGTTCTGTGACTGAATAATTTTTCTCTGCTGAATTTAAACTGCGAGAAGCATAAGCAATTACATGTTCTTCGTCTCCTTCTCCCTGAGTTAAAACACAACCTACGCCGTAATTTGAGGCGTCACATTGTAAAGAAAAACTTTCGAAAAGTCAGGACTCCTTAAAATAGGAGCCTTTGTAAGAACATCTTTAATTTTTCAAACGAAATAAGAGCCTCGTCCGTCCATTTAATCGCTTGCGATTTTCTCTTTCCTTTAGTAAATCATTAATAGGTGCTATAATTGTGGCAAAATCCAAAACAAAACGCCTATACCAAGAACACATACCGGTGAAACGTTTTATTTCAGTGGCTGTCTTGGGTTGAGGAAAATTTACAATTGCGTCAATTTTGCTGGGTCAGTTCGGAGACCATCTTTATTCACAATATATCCCAGATATTGTAACTCTGGTTTACAAAACTCACATTTTGAACTGTTAATTGTTAAATTAGCGCCTTTCAACTTCTCATACACTTCGTTCAAAATTCTAATATGCTCCTTAAATGTGCTTGAAATAATAATTATATCATCTAAATAAACAAATACTGATTGGGATAATGAAAATCAAAAATCGAGTCCATGAGCCTCTGTAATGTGCCTGGAGCATTGGCCAAACCCATCGGCATTACATTATATTGAAATAATCCGCGCCTTGGGACAGTAAAGGCTGTTTTTCCTTGCTTTCGTCACTCAAGGGCAATTGCCAGAAAGCTTTTTAAATCGATTGAACTGAGATATTTCGCATTGCGTAATCTATCAAGAATGTCATTTACAAACGGAATGGGATACGCGTCTTTTTGTAATTGAATTTAATCGTTTAGCGTCAAAACATACACGAAATTCACCTTTGCTTTTTCTTTACTAATAGCATGGGGAGTTCCACGGGCTATTGCTTGGGCTAATAATGCCTTGTTCAAGCATTGCATCAATTTCTTTATTAGCATGTTCCAGCATCGCCGGTGATAATGGGTAATACCTTTGTTTAATTGGTTCAACGTCTTCCGTTGTAATATGATGTGAAATTTTAGTGGTTCGGCCTAAGGTAGGACGATCCAGGGATTGAAATAAAGAAATAACCTTGTTTAATTCAAATTTCTGGTCTTCATTTAAATCGGCCATGACTTTAATGAAATTTAATTTATTCGTTTCCGCAGAATGAGCATAAAATTCATTTTTGAAAATCTACTTTCAATTCAAATAATTGACAAAAATCAATCCCTAACGTTAGGGTACACTCTATTGAGTCGGAAACTAAAACATTTAAAGACCGAGTAACCCCGTTTATAGTCAAGGGCAAATTAATTGAACCTAAAATTGATTGTGCAGTGCCATCCGCGGTTGTTAATATAGACGTTTTACATTTTAATTAATTCTAACTTATATTTATCCAATAAACACAAACCATGTCTGCCTAAAATAGAGGTATTCGCGCCGGAATCCAACAGTGCAGTATAAGTTTCCTTAAATATCTCGATATTAATATAAGGTCTTGTATCATCTTTTACTTTATAAAAATTTGAAAAACCTTAGATGATTTACAAAAATTCTTAACTTTTACTAACCAATCCGACCACGTCTTTTGTCAGCAGCAATATTATTAAACGAAGAAAAGCAACGGCTGACTACGCGCTTTCCTGTCCTTAGTTTTTGAATTATTTGAGCAGTTTGGACAATTTGTGGACGTAACTTCCAACTGCCCACAAGAATAACAAAATATTCCGCGTTTCTCCGGACAAGTATGAAACGAGTGACCTCGTCTTTACAGTTGAAACAAATAGTCGAAAATTTTGCTGTGTTTTTAAAATAATTCGAAACGCCGGACCGTGGTAAATTATTATTAGAAAATGAACTCTGTCGAACTTGACGTTCTAAGATAACTGGTACGTTGGCAGAATCCGAATGTTCCTGTTTAATAAAATGTGTAGGCTTAATGTCTTCTAAAAGCTTACAACGAGAAATCAAATGGGAAATGTCAGTCACTTCAATTAACGCCAGTTGCGTGGCATAAAAGTCTGTAAATTTCTTTTAATAATTTTATTTGTTCCTGATTGAAATGGACTCTTCTAATTGAGAAAATAAATTTACCATCTTTGAAATATAAATGGTAGGTGATTCATCGGCGCCTTGCCGTCTGGATTTAATTAACATTAAAAGATTCTCTGCATAATCGGCTGAAAGAAAATCTTGTTTCAATTTAAAATTAATTGTTTCCATGAATTTACTGTACACCGCGTTGCTCTATACCAATCAGTGCTGAACTGGTGAAAAGATCAATAGCCCTTCGAAAAGGTCATCTGACGAAACTTTTCTTGCAACTTGCAGTTCTTTGACGCGTTGAATAAAATCTAAAACCGATATAGAATCAGATTCACCCGAAAATTGTAATCCCCACTTGTGGATCGGGACTGATGTCGTTGTTTTATTCAAGGACTTAATTAGCGTACCTAAATCATTACTAGAAATCGAGACCGATGGGGTATTAATGGAAGAAACCGCTGATGCTCCAGGGCATGAACCCTCTGCTGTTGGTGTTATTGTAGGATTTTATTACCGCTAGCCGAACAATAAAGAGGGTTATCGTTAATCTCATTTTCCCCGTTTACCTGTTCTAAAATCTCAAAAGCTCTAATGCATTTGGAATGCAGTTCTTTGTGTACTTCTAAAAATTCAATATCGAAATTGACATAATTTAGTCTCTGTGTTACATGCATTAATCTCGTGTTAAGTTTAATATATTCTGTCCTTTTAGGAAGAATGGTAAAAGAATTTAAACAGTTTTCTAATTCAAAAATCTTAAGTTTTAATAATTCAATTTCGTCCTTTTGAACGATTTCAATTTTCTCATACTTAGAAAAACATTACTGTCGACTTTCTCAACAATGAGTTTTCTACGCAATAATTTTCGCTTTTCTAACACACTTAACTTTGTTGGTTCAACGTTCCTAATTAAAAGTTCATAACTAAGCTCATCGCTTCTTAAAGCTTCTACCACATACATGACTAACTAAAAGGTAAAGCCAACAATAACGAAACTTGTTCCTAAATCACTAATATTAAACTGTAATTCTGCCTAACACTAAATAAAAACAAAACAATCTAAAAATTCGTCCGTGTGTTGTTTACCATAATTACAATTTTAACCACGTTAATGCGCCAGTGTAATTTTAATATTTACCTACCGCATGAGGGGTTCATTAAACAAACACACTGAGACGAAAATTCGATTGTTTTATTGAACGAGCTACTAACTAAAACTTCAACTAATTACATATGCATAACAAAATATAAAGTAAATAACCTTATGTACAAAAGGGCGCCACCATGGGAATTAAACGGCCCATGGACCAATCGCGGTAATAGCTCTCGTCGCACTTTGTTCGTGGGCGATGAACCAAAATGGCAGAACAGAAAATAAGTCACTTATAGTCTCCGGCTAGCACAAACACAACTTAACTAAACTTAACTAACAAACATATTTTGAATAGATACAGTTCTAGGTGTACACACCCCAATAACAAAATTTATTAATGCTACCCTATTCTAATTAACTTGCATAGTGCGACGACCCTTTTAACCACGGGATCATCTACACCATGAAAAATACGACCTTCTCAAGGGTCAAATAGTACCGTAACTTGACTTCGGGCCTGAGCTTTGCATTCTCAGGCAGTCTCGTGGATTAGTGATTAACGACCTCTGACACCGTCGAAACACAATATAATAGAAGACCCTTCTAAAACGATGCGGTCTCCAAAGCAATAATAAAACGGATCAATTTACTTGAACTGGGCATTCACCCGGAATTGTATTTTATGGAAGTCGACAAATACTGTTTTAAACAAATAACTGACTTATGCTGCATAACACAGCCTTGAGTTCATAGTAATATCACATATACTAATTACTTACTCAGAGAAATAAATAACTTAAAACATAACGGCCCGCACTTGACTGCAGAGAAATAAACACATCACTAGTAACCGTTAGCTTTAACCTCTAACGCGTCTGAAATAAACAACCCCGATTCCAACCGGCTGGCCTCCTTATATACATTTTGGTTAATTGAAAAATAACCCCTTTCTTGACGCTCTTACTCGGCTTAGGATGCGCCGGTCGTAAATCTTTAATTTTAATTAAAACTGTCAATGCCTAAGATAACCACAACCGTAGCTCTCAGAATTGATTTTAGTTGAGTGCTCAGCTAATTGAAAAATTGCTTCAGACCACCCTGACATAAATAGGATCCTAAAGCATGATTGACATCTAATCATAGATATGGACTAATTTGACATGTTTAGTGCCCTTAAAGTAAGTGCCTTTAGAAAAATTGATTAACTCTTGGATTAGATCTTTCTGGGAACTTCGCTGAGAAGCTACTTGGGTGATCCTGCAGCCGCTACAATTCTAATAATTAGCATGCTAAAATTAAACTAGAAACTAACTATTTTTAGGAATACTAGAACTATTAGAGCTTATTAAAACAGTATGTTACAACAGTGTTTCGCGTAATTTTAATTACAATCAATTATTTAAAGAACTAATCTTTGACCAGAATTATACTTGTCTGTGAACAGGAATTCAGACACTTTCTTTTAGTTTGGTGGGAACGTTACTTAAATAATGAAGTTTAATGCATTATATTTAATATCTTAGTTATTTCAACCGTAAGCAGAGGTGACAAACGTACGAAAAATAGGACATGCAATTCAGCTTGGCAACACTTGACGTTTCTATCACAACGCATGACCTACCTGGGTTCTTGTCTGAAGAAGTCGAGTTTTCCTCGTCTTGTGGGTTTCTCTGAAGGACAAAGAATCCGTGCCATTTTAGGCAGAACTCCAATAAGTTAAGAGTGGTGCCCATTAGATTACCTAACTTAAGACTAACGTCGATATATATTATTTTCACTTCCCTTCCAGTCGACCCACTCCCATCGCGACTAGCGAACCGAGCCGCGGTATAGTTTACTTCTTGGAGAAGACTTACCACGATTTGTTCATGCCCTCCCCCTTCCAACTCTATAACAATTTGGCATGTAACAAGCTCACTGAAACACGCAAGCCATTCTACTCGTTCTAGTATTTTAGAACTTCTTTAAGGTGCAGATCCGTTCAGAATGAGTATAAAATACAATTTACTATAAAATTTAGTATTAATAATACAAAGTATATAGCAAACAAAGGTAATAGTTCTCACATAACCAAAATTGTATTAACTTTTTAAAAACTATAGCTTTATAAAAACTCAGAGATTTATTTCTATCTTATAATTCAATCTTTCTTGCTTGTATCGCAGTAAATTCAGCAATATTATTAGTATCCAATTTAACATAAGTCCACTAAAGAATCTTGCAAAAAGTTTGACAGTACTTACGTTGTAATTAATTTTAATTGAAAAAATGAATGTTCTCCGGTTCCTACAGACTCAAGCAATGTTAATAATATTTGCAAAAGTTAAATTTAGATTATTGTTGTGTATTAGAAGCAGAGAAAGAAAACAATAGGTAAACCTAGACTACACTATTTCACACAGATAGTGAAAGAAGCAGCCTATGGGAATTTCAGGGAATGTGTAGGTTTGCTCAGAATAGGAAACATTGAGGTACGTATCCAACCAGTTCGAGGACTGAAGACTACTGATGAAGTGTGTTATATAGAAATGTAAGGAATTTAAGGATTTTTAAAATCTAACAAATTATTTGTTACGGATAAATTTTTAAATTATAATAATTCTTTATAAAATATTGATTTAAATTGTGATTGAAGAAACTCTCAAAATGGGTGATCTTGGAAGTTTAATAATGAAAAAGAACTCATAATAAACCCCCGATGTACAATTATTGTGTGTTGAAAAATGTTTAACTTTGCCAATACAAATGAGCACAACTATTTTCAGCACCCAATACTGGTGCCATCATCAGGTGTAGAAAAATAACTAGATTATTACTAAGGCCACAGATTAATATTAAATTAGTACAATCTAACTTACCATAACATAATGAAATTGAAATTTTTTTAAATTATTGAAATCCTCAAAAGGAAATAACAATACGGCCATAATGAACAATTCATTATGTATATAAAGAAATTTTTATAACGACTTAGTTAAAGTAGATGCGTAGCATCTATGGGATTAAAAGTAAATTAATACAATTGTCCGCTATATGTACGCGGCAAAGTGACAATTGACATTTAGATTACAACCTATAAAATAACAGAGCGCTAAAGAACTAACAGTAGATGAACAAGTATACAAGAAATGTATTTAATTAAACTAGCGACTAACGTTAAGAAGACTCGAACATTACTAGAACTCAGAAGGATTTTTAGAAACAGGAACTTATTACCGAAATGTTTAATTTCATTTATTCAGGCGATTATTGTGTTTTGTAATCTCTAACTATTTTCTAAATAATAAATTTCTAAACAATCGAAACGTAAACTTTCATTGTATGAGTGAAGAGTTTTAAAATCTTGGTTATGATTGCAAGCGAGGTCATGAATAGGTATGTGAACGAAAAATGCTGATTTGGTTCTAGTGATAGCGTTCAGATTCAAATTGCTATTAAGAATTACATTTTTTATGTTACGGAAATCTGATGGTTGGAAATCGAACTACTAAATAATGTGTTTCAGTTAAAAATACCGTTGAATTATTTAGCAGGCAAATGTATGACTAACATAGTGAAAGTCATTCGATCTGCTTTTAAATTACAATGCGTTCGGTCACATATTTTTATCTATTACACAACCAAAAATGTGTGAGTCACTCGATTGTTTGCAAACCAAGAGGATTTGTAGAATTTCTAAGACAGGTAATGGGTGTAATATGAATAAGAGCAAAGTATATTGCTTCTTATTGTAATGAAAGAGTTAGTACATGTCCATACTTCCATTTAACATTGTCGCGTGCTTTTCCAGATCTACAAACCCAATATACACGCTTTCCCGTTTTTCTATTGTTTTCTCCATTATCACTCTCAAAGCTAAAATAGCCCCCCGTATTCCCCTGTTTCGCCGAAACCCAAATTGGTGTTCTCTAATATTTCTTCCACCCGTTTTTCCATTTGTCGTTGTATAATTCTAGTTAATATTTTTGATACGTGTGTTGTCAAACTCATTGTTTGAAAATTTTCACATCTATCAGCGACTTTCTTTTTTGGTATAGTTACTATGATGTTACGTTTAAAATCTTTGGGTATCTTGCCTGTCTCGTACATATAACTTACAAGTTGGAAGAAACGTTCTGTTAGTGCTTGTCCAGTGGCTTTTAGACTTTCTGTTGGCACCTTATCTGTACCCGGCGCCTTACCATTTTTCAAACCTTTTAATGCTAATTCAAACTCATCTCTAAGTATAAGATATCCCAAGTCATTATTTTCGATTTCTGATTCCTGTTCTAATGCAGTTAGTTCCTCTCCTGCATAAAAATTCCCTATATATTCTTGCCATCTACCCATTTTATCTACATTTTCTATAATGACATTTCCTCTCGCGTTCCTTATATTTTTGCTTTACGGTTTTATAGCCCTAAAATTGATTCTAATGAGTTTGTATGCTTCATCTTTCATTCCTACTTCCATCTTAGTTTGTACCTCTTTGCACTTTTCATCAATCCATGGTTCTTTAGCTTTCCTGCATTTGCGAATAATTTCCCATTATATGGCTTTGTATCTCTGTTTTCCTGTTTTGTCTGATTTATTTTTGTATTTTCGTCTTTCTTTTATTAGATTAAGAATATTCTGTGTTATTTATGGTTTCTTATTTTCTTTTTGTGTATACCCCAGAATATCTCTGGCCGCCATGTCTAAGCTGCATTTAATGTTATTCCATTCTGTTTCTACTTCTTTAATATCAGATATTTTCCCGATATCTTTCAGCAATTCATTTAACCTTTTTTCGAATCTTTCTTGAACATGTTTATCTTTTAGCTTCTTTAAGTCAAAATGCCTTCTTTCGTTTCTTTTTTCACATTCTTAAATTTAAGTGCGGCCTTTATAATTACGATGTTGTGGTCAGTGTCTATATCTGCTTCTGGGTAGTTTTTACAGTATTTTACTTGGTTTCTAAACCGTTGTCTGACAAGAATGTAATCTATTTGATATCTTCCTATATCTCCTGGCATCTTCCACGTATATCGTCTTCTAGCATGATGTTGAAATAATGTGTTTGTGATGATTAAATTGTTCTTATCGCAAAATTCTACCAGCCTATTTCCCCTGTCGTTTCTCGTGCATTAAAATTAAAATCCACCGTAATCATTAAATTTTCATGTCCTTTTACGTATCTTAATATGTCTTCGATATCTTTGTAGATCTCTTCTACCTCTTCGTCACTGTAGCTAGAGGTGGGCATGTATGCTTGCATTATTACTGTGTTTACCGGTTTAGATTCTAATCTAACCATGAATACTTTTTCGCTCTTTTGTCAATAATTTTCTACACAGCATCCTATCTTTTTCCGCATAACTATCCCGACACCCAAATTTCCTTTCTCTGCTCCTGTATGAATTACCCTGAAGTCTCCACTCCAAAAATCCTCCGCCTCTGGCCACCGAACTTCGCTGATCCCTACTATGTCTAGTGCTAACCTATTCATTTCGATTTTTAGGTTCTCTAGCTTACCTACTTGCTTCTTTCTTCTAACATTCCACGCTCCGACTCGCAAAATGTTCCCGACTCAAATACAGATATACAGAAAATTAAATAGATGAAGTTATTTTTAATATTACAATATTGGGTAAAAAAACCTTTTTCTAAACGCAAGAAATAATTTCAGATCAGGTAAGTAATTGGTGGTAACAGGCAACTGAATGTACGTGTTATATCCTATTGCTTTTACACTAAATTTGCAATTTATATATCTCTGTTTAACACTTGGACGCCAGACTGAAGGGTGCTAGATGGGAATTAGCATTATAATAATTTTCGAATCGTTTTAACTGTCCAATACGACCTACTTAGAAATGGTTAGTTTTATTGTTAAAATTTGCAAAAGAGGGTAATACTAATCTCACCAATCAGTTCAACACTATTAAGTCTACGCAGTCGTAATGAATTTTTTCGTAATTTTTTTATTTCTCTATTCGGTAGCTATCTACTAATTATCTAACACGGAATAACCACACAAAATCCTTTAGTAATTAATAATAATATACTAATACACGTGGCACGCTACATGATTCTAGAATTTGAATGTTGCGCGGTTTTTACAATGTGATCAGTTGTAGAGTACACTACAGGTACGAGAAGAACGTGGAGATTTTCAATCCTTTTTCATCATTACCTATTTCTTTGGTGGAGCAAATACAACAATTTCGTAAGATTAATATCTGGTTTTATATTTCATTTTACAACTCAAACCAAAATTCATCTATGTTGGAAGAAAGCTGCTTTTAAATCGAACATTATAGGCAGAGTAAGAGCTTCTCCTTTATATCAATCTATATCGTACAGGATGGAGGAAACTGCTACAAATATCCATAGATGCATTTAATGGGATATTCAGGGTAATAAATCCTATGGACATGAGATCACGTTTGAATAGCTCTCATGATTTATCATGTTTGACATGTGTATGTTCCTATCGAGTGTGAATGTTGCAAATGTGTTGGAATTATACAAACACGAGGATAGTTTATATTAGCTTTTTACTGTTGTTCCTTTCTTAATGTGAGTTTGTCAATATCCCTAAAATTTTCATTGCTCTTGGACCTATTTGAATTTACCTGTAATAAAAGACTAGTATGAAAATATTATCTATTCCAAATTGTCTCTCAATTATTCGATCCACTGGTATTGTGTAATAGTTTGTAGATGACAGGTTTGGATATCTCTTTTAAATAGTGTTATACGTGGTTTCGGGTTTCACAATGAAATTCTTAGCTTCCAAATAATTTATTGTTTTCCAGTTAAATTCCAAACAAACAAAAATTGCACTTTAAATATTAATAGATACGGAAAAAGCTACAAAGCATATTCAATACAATAAGTAAATCTAACGTTAACATTCAATTGATGGCGTTCGGTGACTTCGAAAATCCTATAACGCATAAACAAGCAGTAGAGGATATGAATTTAATTAAATAGCTGTAAACTCATCAGTCACTTTACATGAAAGAATAACAAAGCGAACTTGTTATTCTATTTAATACCGCCGGCTTAGCTATTTTCTAACAAGAACATAGCTAAAAATTGGAATTATATAGAACTTGCACCTTTATCCAGATTTGTTGTAATTTCTATCCTCAGGATATTTTTTGGTAAGCACTAAGAAAATCTACAAGGTCCTCTAAACCGATTGTAATTTAAAAGTTAATTTTAAATTGTTAATGGTCTTACAATTTTATATGTATACTATTGCATCTCTTATCAATTACGAACATCTTGGTACTTCATTTTGTTACGTAAATGTATAGCCTATCATAATTTTAAGCTGTAAATTTCTTTATAAAACATGAGCTCTGCAGTTCCCACAGAAACGTGAGGGGCAGGGACGACGTAAATACCCCGGGAGCCCCAAAATCATCAATTAGTCTTGAGTGTTTCAGCTTTTACATTGTTGGTTACTTAGGCTAATCGCCCTAATTTAAATTCAATTATTAGTAAATTTCACCTTAGTATAATTCATATAGTTTGTCAAAATTCCATATGTAATTTTTGTTAAATAAATAAATTTGTTACATAAAGTTTTGGAAGAAGACTTTTTATAAAGGCAGCTCCCAAGGCCCAAAACGTAGCTGACGCAGCTTACGGATCCAGACGGGTACTACGAATCCAAAAATCGGAGAACTGGTGACCAAGAATTTCAATCTCCAATCTGGAAGAACCAAACTAATTTGGACAAGGTATATAAATCGACCAAGGTCAAAAAGAACAAACTTGGACAAGATACAAAAATCGACGAAGCCCAAAGAAACGAACGTGGACAAGGTACAAATATCGACCGAGCCCAAAAAAAGAAAACCGATGAAATCGACGATGAAAATTTTGTAAGTTCATTTATCCTAAACCAATTTATTCTTTACAAATTTATTGATGCTAACTAGTAATAAAAAATTTTATTTATGTTCAAATTGTAATTATTATTGCAATTTATGCCTTTTATAAAAAGAATTTACTTATTTACTACAAAAACTTATTTTTAGACACAAGAATTTATTAAACAAGAGAACTGAAAAGACGCATTTATATCCACAGGTTATTACAAATTATAACAAATTATTAATATAAAACGAAACGAATTAATTCAGCAAAACTGAAATTAAAGTTTAAAAATAGAACGCAATTATTTTTACCAATTTATGTACAGCAAATATTATTACCGAAAGCTTAATGTATAAATAAAACGCAATTCTTATTATAGCACTTAATTATAGAAACGATTATTCAAAACTTAACCTTTATTAAATTCTATAAATTATACACTTTAGCGCAACAAATTAACCGAAGTGGGTAATTGTAGAAACATCTTTTTAATTTATTATTAAAATAACTCAGCGTGCAAATTTATAACGCGATTCTTATACAATTATTACCGGAACCTATCACTGAATAAAAACCCATTCAGAAAATCCAACTGTATAAGGCTAAAATAAAATTATTATTATTACTGAAAAGATCCATTCAAACTTGGCACATTTATAATTAAATACTTTAGTACAAATAACAAAGTATATAATTATAGAAAAACGCAATTTATTTTGGAACAAAACGATTTATTTATCACCGAGAATAAGATAACGCCATTCAGGAGACTTTAAACTTTATAATTAGACGACTTCATTGCATAATTATAAAAGAAACGTTGATGCAATTATTGTAACAACACAATTAACTGAAATAACAGAAAACTTGAAACTCTATAATTGAACATTTAAGGTAACCAGATTGTACAATTATAAAAGAAGCATTTTACGCACTATCAATACAACACCTACCTAGTCGAGATAATTATAGCAGACACTAACTACTTAGCAGGACTGAAATAAAAACGTATAAAATATAACGCAATCCTCGCAAAAGATTATTATCCACATAAAAAACCTTTCAAAAAATTAAAACTCGCAACTGTAACATCTGTAACGTATAAAAATATATGAATTCAAGGCTACAGCAATTGAGCAGACATTACCACACAAAAAATTTTTACTGTTATTATAGCAACTGATAACTACGTACAAAATATAAGTGAAACAATTCTTTGAATAACCCAATATAAACCAAACCGAAAAGTAAAATTCAATTTATACAAAAACTTGATATTAATTAAAACCGAAAGCAACCATTAACGACCATGAGTTTAGATATAAAAATTTATCTCGAAAGTGTTCCCCAATATAACGGAGACTTGACACTATTAGTCAATTTTATTACCGCATGTGAAATATTTTTGAAAACCTTTTACAAACCAGGAGATAATGATCCCAATGTTCTACTTTCACGTCTAGCAATAAGTAAACTGACCGGACGGGCACTAACACTAATTGTCAGCCGAGATGACCTTGGACAATGGGAAGACTTTAAACCCAAATTAATAGAATATTTCGGCGACAAAAGAAACATCATATGTCTATTCCGCGATCTAATAAACCTTAGAATGGAAAGTAACTAATCCCCATATCAATTCGGAATGAAATGTCAAGACGCAGTTTAATTTTGACAAAATTAAAAATCGAAGCACCTGACCAAAATATTTGCTTATTAAAAACAAAAATGTATGACAAAATGGCATTAGACACCTACATAAACGCACTATCTGAACGATTATCAGACAAGATAAGATTCCAACATCCCCAAAATTTAGAAAAGGCAATGAATATGATTATAGAAAAAGAAAATGTCATGTACTACCTAAATAGACTAGACAACCCTAACGCAAATGAAAGCTATAAACCGATAAAATCTATACAAGCCGCGAAACAAACATCGACCCAACCAAAATTTACACCATTTAACGCACAAACGAATCAACCGCGAATTAACACCCAAGTTTTAATAACACAAACTTCAACAATCAATTTAGACAATTTCCGAGACCAACATTTAACTCAAGTCTTACAAAATCCGCAGTTCACCAAGAAGTAGAAGAATTTAATAACGACATAAATAATTACACAAACCCCAGTAGAGAAGATGAACCAAATCACTTAGAAAACTACGAACGTGACGAAACTTGTGAAAATTACGAAGAAGACGACGAGGAAAATGCGTGCCCAAATTTTCAGATAGACCGATTTATAAACAATCAAACATAATTAATTCAAATAATATCAATCAACAAATATTGCCATACATAGAAATTCCCAACGCAGAACTTAATTATTAATCAGAACCGAATCTTCAAAAACACTAATTAGCCTCAGAACCGTAAAAAAACATTATTTAGATTTTGTAGAAATAGAACCCTTTAAAGTTAAAACAGCCCATCAAACGACATTACATCAATTCATAGCGAACATACCCCTATCAAAAACTTTCAACGTAAAAATGAAACAAATTTTGCATTTTTGAATTTAACGATAAATACATAGGACTAATAGGAATTGACCTAAGAAAATTAGGAGCAAACATTGACATAAAAAACCGCTTATTAAAAACGAAACACGGGCCAATCCCCATTAAATTCCAAACTACCCAAACCGAGCAAAAATACGCCATAAAACCCCGTACAGAGAAACAAATAAAAATTTTAGTAAATTCAAAAGAACAACCACATGACATTTCAACCGCGACGAAGCCCATTTTCATTTGAACGGTTCGGTAAAGAAACAAAACTTTCGTTACTGTGCTACTGAAAATCCCTGTAACATTCATGAAAAACCTCTCCACTCTCCGAAAGACAGTTTGGTGTGCGGTAGCCAAGTTAGGAGTTATCAGGCCGTATTTTTTCGGGGAAAATGGCATGACGGTGACAGTGACAACACAACGCTATGTTCACATGTTGAATACATTTCTCAGACCAGACCTTCAGAGGCGAGGATTCAACATGAATGACGTTTATTTACAACAAGATGGCGCCACAGCGCACACTGCTCGCACATCGATGGAAGTTGTGAGAAACATGTTTCCCGGCAAGCTGATGTCACGTTTTGGTGACGTACCGTGGCTGCCAAGGTCACCGGACTTGTCCTACCGTGATTGCTTCTTGTGGGGGTATTTGAAAGAACGTGTTTATGCTCACAAATCCCGTAATTTAATAGACTTGAAGGACACAATTACAGAAGAGGTGAATTTGATTGATCAAGACTTGTTGACCCGGGTTTCAAATGATTTTCTACATAGGCTGGAAACCTGTATTGAATCAGATGGCCACCACATGACTGATATAATTTTTAAAAAAATAACATTTTCATAAAATGGTATGTAATAATCTTTATTTGTGTTACATTAAAATGATATTATTTTGTAAATTAATTTTGTACTGCTCATTTGAAAAACATCAGTTTCCCGTAAGTCACCCTGTATTAGCGTATGTTTCTATTTGTGCCCACCGTGTATGCCGAAACATCAGTAGTAGTTAAGAAAGTTTCTCAGGCTAGTTACTGTCATAGAGGGTGTATAAATTCTTGGCACTTCAGCCCTTACCAAACACTTTGTATTCAAAGTCCAACTTTTTGATATTCTTGTAACCGATTCTTCAGTTGTGATACCATAATGTATATTACAGTATAATACAAGAAAATTTGAAATGGTGTTCTGAATTTCTAAAACGTTCATCTTCGCATAATTCCTCTAACTGGTTTTTGATTTTAGATATTCTCTTTTCAGCAAAATTACTTTCTCTCTTCTAAGATTTCGCCAACTCTTTGGCATATGTCTTAATTAATTCATATGAAGTGCATAGGTTACCAATATTTTCATCAGTAATTTATAAATCTTTCGCTTGATCCATGACGTAGTTGGTTTGTTGTAGCAATTTAGAGACTAAATTTATATTTTGGAATATTTTTTTGAAAAAACTGATAAACAAATGTAAATTTTTGAATCTGTTTAAACAAACCGCCTGTTTCGTTCTTTCTTCCCTATTCTTGCTCGCCAATTTATATCAGTCAATGCCTTTAAAATATCCGAAAGTTATATCGTAGAGCAAAAATGGCGTCATACCTAGGTTTAATCTTTTTAACGTTATTATATTCACAACTTTATCCTGATACAATACTTATTAGTCTGTAACCTACACATGTTACTACAGACCGTAATTTGCCCTTACTTTCTAACATTTAATTTTTGTATGAAGCTTGCCCTTAATCTAACTTAACCTAATCCTAACCCCTAAGCTACCTAAACTAACCTATGTACATGCCTTTCTAGTTGCTGCTTTCATGGCCCTCAATCATCGGCAGCCGGAAATCGGGTTTCATGTCCGCAGCCTAACCTACTGGTCATAGCCACGCGACCATCAGCAGCTAGGCACCGGAGTTGTATGACCAAACCTTGACTTGATGTGTGTTGGCTTTTGCCCTAATTTTCCCCCAAAATTTGGTTTCCCTATCTAACTAACTAGTTACTAACTGCTTAACTAACTATTTGAATGTTTTATTCTATTTTTGTGTTTCCTCGTTTGCTTACATGTACTTCCCTAGCCTAATGTCTGAACCAGGGTCCCCGACCATCGGCAGCCGTAAATCGGGACCCCCAGTTTGAGACATAACTTATTCGGACATGGGCCCCGGCCATCGGCAGCCGGAAACCGAGACTTCATGTCCGGTGTCTTAGACTAAATTAGATGTGTTCTTGATTGTGTTGTTATTTTTGCATCTGTGTGTGTGTTTTTCTGATTGTCTTTTTGTGTTTTTATGTTTCTTAAATCTATGGTCCTAATCTATTATGTGCTATGTTTAGATTGCAACCTTGATTAGTTTAGTTCATGCCATGTATTGTTTGGTTTTTGTTTGACCTTGTTTTCCTGGCGTGAGGGATTGCCTGGAATCACAGGAATTGGCTTGATGTCCTATGGACGATGTTGGTTTCATATTTGATATATTTTTTTCTTAGTTTCCCTTTTTCTCATAGGCTTTGTATGTATTTATTGTGCTCTTGTGTGGATATGTGCTGTGCTAATTGATTGTGGTGAAATCGATTTTGTTTCTTATTATCTTGTATATTGTTTTGCCGTGTAGTTTCGTTCTTTGTTCTCTGGTTGTGTCTTTGTTCCTTGGCACTCCAGAAGTATATGATCTGGGGTACCCAGTACTTGACATTCGCACATTTCTGTGTTCGTTAGTTTCCTTTGGTATCTATACGTTTGGTATGGTCCATGTCGCGTTAAGAAATGAATCAATCCTTCTGTTGGGTTGAAATGGTTCCAATTGAGTCTTTCTTGTATGTTTGGAATGTATGTGTGTGTTTGTCTTCCGGTCTCAAATTCGTTCCGTCTTCTCTGCCATAAATATAGGATCGCTCTTTTGATATCCTTTTTGTTGTTGATATTGTTGTCTTCTGGTAGGAATTTTCTTGGTTCTTCTCTGTTGTTGTTCTTTAACCAGTAATTTGCTGCTTTTTGAGTAATGTGTAAGTGCAGTGTTAGTATTCCTAGTGTGACTGCCAACGCGCCACCCGGTGTTGTTCTATATGTTCTTATAAGTACTATTCACTGTGTTTGGTTAATCTTGCTTTTCAGTCTCACTAGTTGCAGTCTATTTGCCCAAGTACTAGCAGCATGTGACGTAATAGCTGCTAGTATTGTATTTATGTAGATTTTAATATTCCTTAGCGGGAATCGGTATTTATGCTGTGCAATATTTGCAGTTGTATACATTATCGTTCTTGCTCTATTACTGACTTCTTCTATGTGAGGCCAGAAATTAAGTTTTTTGTTAAGGGTAATTCCCAAGTATTTATTCGTTTCTTTCTGTCTTATTGTATGGTTGTGGTATTTTAGATTTTTGTAGTTGGCATTTTACCTTTTAGAGGTGTGTAAGTTGTTTTGTCGCTTGCTATTTCTAATTTGTTTTTCTTTCACCAATTATTTGTAGCTTCGAGTATTTTTGTTGATTGGGTTTGGATGTGTCTTGTGGAAGTGCCCTGAACAATGACGGCGATGTCGTCCGGGTACGCTACGACAGTCTACACCTCCACGATTCTTCCGAGCAACTTCAAAAAATTGTCTACCATGATATCCCAGCAGATCGTACCTAGGAGCGATCCCTGCGGACATCCTTTCGTTATTTTTCTATTTACTGTTTTTTCGTCATTACTAATTTGTATGAATCTATCTCGGCAGTAGCTTCTAATTATCTTGCATAGTTGTTTGGGACATTGTATATCTTGTAATCTTCTATATAATACTGGCCACCAAAGATTATTAAAGGCTCCTTTTATGTTTATTAGTATGGCTATTGCGTGTTTGTGTGTAGTTGTTTTTACACCGTTTAATAGTTTGTTTATGGCGGCGTCTGTGGATTGCCCACTTCGGAAGCCGTATTGGTCGCCGTTTTCTTTAGTAAGTTGTCTATGGGTTTTTATTCTTAGAGCTATTAGTCTTTCATAGACCTTTGAGAGGCAGTTTAATAAGCATATGGATCGATAGGAGTCCGGTTTTGATGGATCTTTATCTTTGTTTTTGTGTATTATTGTTATTGTTCCTGTTTTCCCGATATTTGTGTTTTCCGTTTTCTATTGCTTGCTGTACTTCTTCTTCTGTAAATTCCTCCATTACATATTGGGTTTCGTAGTTGGTGCCTATTTTTTGTCGTTGGGTTTGATGTTCATCGTCTTCGTTATTATGTAATTCGTCAAGTGGTATGCGTGTGACTACTACGCCCAAGATCCCAGGTTCAAATCCCGACACGGTCCGCTTGAAAAATGTTAGGCGAGCATTTTTTACAAAAATAGACCCTCGTTCGGATGAGAGGTAAAATGGAGGTCCCGTGTGAGTGTTGCCACGCACGTTAAAGATCCCTACCTTGCTTGGAACAGCAAGGGTTCGGCAAAATTCAAAATTTTCCAGGTAAAAAAAAACTCGCTTCCTGGCCAATATAGTACCTTCGGCCGTAACATTAAAAAATCACATAGTAGTTCCCATGTTTTCGTTGTTTTACCTTGCAGCGTCGAATATATTATTGGAGTTTTTGTTTTGTGACGGGCTATTTTATGGGGCATCCCCCAGGTGTCGAGTCGTAGGTTAGCTTCTACAAAGTTGGACCAGTTTGTTTGTTTTTTTGTTTTAGTTTGTCTTTGTATTTTTGTTTCTCTTCCCTATAGCGATTTAAGTTAAAGAGTTTCTCTTCGTTAGTTATTGAGCGTTGATATATTTTCCGTAGTCTACGGGTGTTAGTTTTTAGTTTATTTAGTTCGTATGACCAGTCAAGTTTTGTTACTTTTGGTGGTTGTATTTTAGGTATGATTTTGTCCATTGCAGCTTTTATATTTGCTGTTAGTTTTTTAATTTTTTGGTTTATGTTGTCTGTTGGTTGAAAATTGTATTCAGGTTCAAATTTCTGTACTAGTTTTCCCCAGTCTTTTCCTCAAATTGTATTTTAATGTGAGTTTTGGATGTTCTGTGTTTGCTGTTTGTACTTGAGGATTGATTTGAAAGGTTATCATATTATGATCGCTCATGGTCGTATATTTATTTACTTTTCAGTTTGTTATCTTGCCGAATGCCCGGGCATTCGCTAGAGTTACGTCAATATTGGTTTCCGCACCTGCTCTTTCGCTGTATGTGGGTGGATTATTTGGTTCATTTATTACGTTTAGTTGTAGTTCGTTTATTAATTCTTCTAATTGTTCGCCTTTTTCGTCTGATTGTGTACTGTGCCATAAGGCTGACTTAGCATTTGCGTCGGCCATGTATATTATTTGTCTTTGATTATATTCTGCATTGATGTTATTGATTATTTGAAGGTATGTCTGAATGTCGTCTGCAAACTGGAAGTATAGGTTAGCTAGTATCTATGTTCTTACATGTACGTGCAGTGGGTGTTACAGTTTTTTGTAGTTTTGTTATTGTTAGTTCTTCATTGAGTATAATTGTTATTTTGGCGTTTTGTCTGCCGTCATGATCCTTGCCGTTAATGGCATTCCCCTAATTTGGTTTAAATGTGTATACGGTATATACATAAAATGTCTGTGTTCATCTCTTCCACTATTTTCTTAAGTTCATGTGTAACAATTTTGTTGTTGTTCGCGTTTATTTCTATAATTTTGAGTGATTTATCCATCAGGGTGGATTACTGAAGATGGCCGCTGTTTCTGGAAATCGTATGTTTACTTGCCATGTGCCAATACTAGCTGTTTATAAATATCGTTTGGGTCGTATTGTTCGTCTCTTCTTTCAAATACGCTTTTTAGTAGTTCCTGCAGCTTCTCTGAATTTGTGGCCAGATCTTGTCTTTTTAATAATATCCTGTCTACCGCTTCTATTATAGGGAATATAATCCTGCGTCCTTTAGGATGTAATAAGCGTATTACATGTCTTAGTGCTGTTGTTAAAGATAGTGGATCCTTTAGTGCCGTCAATTGCATTCTATTTTCTATGCGCTTTATATTAAGTTTGGATTAATTTGAAGGGTGTTTATTTTTGTTTCTATTTGTTCGGTTGGAATTGTATTCCCTATGGTTTCGGATTTACTTTGAGTAGTAGTCTTAGTACTGGTATTGGTATCACTAATATTTTCAGTCTTTTTTGGTTTTTCTTGTGTGGTGGGTATTGTTTTTGTTCGATCTTTTTTGATTAGTTTTAATCTCTTGAGCTTGTTCATGAGTGGTGTTCTTACTTTTTTGGGTTCTTCTTTAGTTTGTATACTGCTTTCTGCAAAGGTGTTTTCTGTTTATGTTTTTATCGTTGTTGATTGCTTGTTGTTGTTGTCGTTTCCTGTAAGATTCTGCCCTAAGGCGGTTTCTTTTTAATTGTGATGGTGATTTGTGCTTTTTATTTTTTGCGCTTTCTGATTTAATATTATTGTGTGATTTCATAGTCGACTTTTTGAATTATTCTTTCCAAGTGAGTTTAATGTGCTGCACATGTCTTTGGGTCACCATTACAACGTTTGTTTTGTCGCTGGCATAGAATACACACTTTCGGTTAATTGCTATTGAAACAATTTTGTCTTCGATGGTTGGCATTCTGTTCGTTCTCTGTTCCGCAGTGTCCGTAAGTTTCCTTTTCTCTTATACAATGTTTTGATACGTGTCCCAAGTCTTGGCATCGTATATATTTTGGTACAACTATGTAATATTGTGTTGTAACTGCGCGGAATCCAATATAGATTCTACCCAGTCGAAGAAGCATTTTCTTCATATTTGGCGACACTTCTGCTACGTGATGTTGCGTAAATTTGTGTCTTGGTCCAGTCTTAAATCTAAGTGTAAAGTTGCGCTTAAATTCTTCTTTGGTAATTTGTTCTGTTAAATTTTGTTCGTATATCATGTTTTGTATCTCTTTTTCACTTAAGTATGTTGGAATGTCGTATATAATGATTAGTGGTTGTTTCTTTTTGGTTTTTCGAGTTGAGCGTTGTTTTTAGTTCCCCTATTGCGTTTATTTTGTTAATGTCCAGCGTTAACTCAGTCTCAGTTATAATTACTTTGTTGGCTGTGCGCATATTTTTTATTTTGATTTTTTGCTCTACGGGTTTAACTACTCTGGTAAAAATTTCTTGTACTTTTCTTGCATCGTCTTCTACTTTTGATGTTATGAACAGGGTACTATTACTACTTTTACTCACTCTTTCAATGGTATCATGTTTGGGCTTTAATTTTGTTTTTTGTTCTTTTGTTTCGTTTGCGTATGTCATTATTGGTATCTCTTGTTTTTTGTTAAGTATTTTGATTTAGTCTTTGTATGTTTTGATTTGTTCTATTAATATGCCGTTCTGTCCTTTACTTTGCGGTATTTGAAAGGCAAAATTTGTTGTCTTTTCTTTCAATAATGCTTTTCGGTCTTTTGGTACTTTATTTGTAGGGTCTAACTTTTGTCTAAGTACGCTATTATGTCCAGGTAATTGGGTTGTATCGTTTTCATTATATTATCGGTGTCCGTGTTTGTAGAGTTTGTATTGTCCTGGTCTTCTTCAGGACTTTCGTTTTTGCGTGTTCACTTTTTGTTTTAAAATGGCGTTTCTAAATTAAATTGTTTCTCAGATTGTGTTTCGGTTGGTGTTAATTCTATTAAAGCGGTATGTATATTATCATCTAGGTTCATAAGAACCGGCAAGGTCAGTCTTGTGCTCCTTATAGCCGGAGGCGATCTGGGAGTCTGAAAATGTCCTCCTCTTTCTTACACACCATGTCCTTCACTTTACTTAGTCTTTCACTGCACTGCTTTTATTTTACTTACAGTTTATCACTACTGTCTTTTATTTCTGGATAGGCCCAAAGCCCTCCCACCCTTTGCTGAACTCTTGCCTTTAGCCGCTGAGGGTTTTTAAACCAGCCTTTTCGGGCAGTCCCTCAGTTGTTGTCCGACCTAACCTCGGGGAGACGGCAAGAATCGTGCCTAGTATTACTATCCACTTGTGTTCGATGCGTTCTCCGACTTACACGAAATCAAATGAGTAGCGTGTTCTGCTTTTTGAGTTAGATCACTTTGTGTCTTTATATTATCTCTCTCTGTGGAACTAGGCCAGGTACAGGTACATTCTGTATCCACAAAAGGAAGGTAAGTTTATTGTGAAAGCTTATAGTATGCATTATGTTTTGAAAATAGCTTTCTGATACAGGGTGTCCAGAAACTCTCCTACCAAATGGAAACCACACATACTAGACAAAATTTTATGTCAAGTTAATCCAAATTATCTTAAGACAAAAATGCTTGCTGAGAGAACTGGAACTCTTCGAAGATAGCGCCTTTGTCAGTTTTTTAAGCGTATCTTTAAAATATTGTTATATTAATTGTTCAAACTCGATTAATCCCTTATTAACAATTTGACCACGGTAAAAACGATTTCTTTATTAAAATTATAAGCATCTCGTTTGATGGGGGCGAATAAACGTTTTTAATTACAATTTTAATTTTCAAATGTTTAACATATTTTTCGTCAAATTTGATCCTTTAAAGCTTTTTCCAAGTATGATATGTTCTTGTTTGAAATAGCTAATATGCGATGTTTTAGGGAAAAATTATACTTATTGTGTTTACTGCATAAAATCTCATTTTATTAGTAGAAATACCAAGTTATCTTTAAGCATTCAATAATCTTGAGAGCCTGAGATCCTGCTATGTTTCCTGGCGTTTTCAAATCTTTCATGTGAAATATCGTTCATAAAAAAAACTATATCCATTTCATTTTAAGAAAGTTGATGCGATGCTAGTTTGTAATTTCTCTGATCGCGTAGAGTTTTCAAACTGGTTGCGGAACAAAAGGATTCAAGATCCTAATTTCTTTTCCCATATTTTATTTTTCGATAAAGCTGCAGCTACCAGAGATAGGGTTTACATAATGCACATTATTAGTTTGTTGGTGAAAATCATCACGTAATAAAACCGACTAAGTAGTAGCAAAGGTTTGGTATAAATACAATAGTAGAGTATAATTGGGGCGACTGTGACCTCATTTCCTCTAGAATCCCTCATTTCCTCACTCATCTGGACCAAAAAGTTTTCTTCGACTAACCATTTTTCATCTTTCGAGATAAATACATCTTAAATTTTTCATCTTTCGAGATAAATGAGCATCCTCATTTCCTCCCACATCTGAACCAAAAAGTTTTCTTCGACTAGCCATTTTTTTATCTTTCATCTGAACCAAATAGTTTTATTCGTATAACCAATGCATCTTTTGAGATAAACCCATCTTGTTTGGTATCAATCAATATTAGAATTTTCTCAGCTACCCGAATCTTTAGGAATTTTTCAGATATCATCACCCCCAAGGGAGCTACCCCCATTTTAAGATTTTGTACCAAGATCAATTCCTAATCACCTCTCCTTTTCAACATCTACAGTCCTTTAACCAACACAAAAGAAAATAAGAACACAAAAGTCTAATAATTTATTTTATCCGATTTACAGTTTAATAAACTTATAGAATACAATTTTACAAAGTATAACATTATTTCCTGTGTTTAGTCGAATCCAAGTAGTTTAACCTGTAACAAAAAAGAGATTAATGGGTTGTTTAAATAGCCCTGTAATAAAAGAGATTAAAGTAAAGAGAGGAAACGTGTTTTCAGTCAATAAGACATATTGTTGTTAATCCAACAATATGTTTTACCGTCCAACGAGACCACGTGGAGGTAAACACATATCGCCGGGAATGAAGGAAATTTTAAGGATGGGGGAAGGTAGATATGCTTATAACTAACTTACATACTATATATATACGCTAAAATAAATACAAATATAAACAACTATCTAATATCCTTATGCCCCCATGCATATGTGGAAGTACTGCCAGGGATGACGTACCTTTTATCATCTTCTGCCGATAAACTAATTTTATTAATTAATTGGGTGTACAAATCGTGTTTTTTACTCCGAATACATACCATGCTATGCATAAGGGCACCAGAATTATTATGCACAATGTCCTTAAAACTATCCACACTAATCTCCGCCACCACACCACGCGATACCCCCTTGATCTTTTTAATCGTGTGCTTCTCACTAATGATGCAATACGACTTGGCCCTAGTCCCAACAAATTGTAACACCAAGTCGCCGTTGAACTCGTCTTTAAACTTGCCGGGGATCTTTTTGTTCACAAGAGGCATATTGTATTTGTTGTCTCGAGGGTAGTCACTAGTGTCGAAATTGTTAATGTTTGCACTAATATCACTATACAAGTCTTTTGTTTCTATACTATACACTAAAGAGTCAGTGTCTGTGTAAAGTAGTGAGAGTTTGGCTCCATACAAATGTTTCATGGTGTTATAATGAAATTCATACATGAGGGTCTTTGAAATATCTAAAACTAAAAAACCTGCATATATAGGCTTGTTGTACGTGACTTTTACCCTATCCATCTGTATAATAACCAAATCCTCTCCTAGCACTAAACTACTGTTAAAGTTCGGGCGGGCGATAGTCCACTCGCGCACAATTTTTGTCCATCGTGTCCCCACCGTGGTACGATCTTCACATCCACCCTCTTGTCGACATTCTCCATCGTTTTTCCAAAGACTGCGTTATTCATTAATTTAAAAAAGTCTTTTTCAAATGCATTTCTGGCAGATGTCCTAAGGGTGGTGTTCAAATCGATGTAGGGTTTTAACCAAGGTGATTGGTCGAATTCCAATACTCGATGGATGCCGGTAAGTTTAGGACCATTACGTAGCGCCTGCTGCAGGTTTCTGTAATGTATAATGTAATGACTCTTGTTGAGCAAAGTGGCGAGTAGCTTCGGAGTCTTGCAGGATGGTGTTGGGGGTACCATGGTCTGTGGACAAAACGGTAAATCGTTGTGCTGTTCGTGTAGGTTTTCTGGATACTCCAGATCTACTTCCAGGATGTACCCCTTGTCCCCTGTTACAGATATGTCGAAGATGTGGGTTTTCAGGAGGTTAAGCTCTTTCTCTTTCAACCACCTGAATCCGCTTATCGGTAGCGGTTGTGACATGGCCCATCCATACAAATTATTAGCATCGTAGTAAGCCAAGTATATGGACGGTTTACTGGGAACGTAATTCTCCATATACTTATTATTGGCTTCGGCATACCGAGCGCTGCATTGGGTTAACCCACCGCGAATACCTTTTTTCACAAAGTGATGCATTTCTACATCGGTGAATAGATCCAGTTTAACCCCAGTATGTTTCAGCATGGCGTCCCAGCTTAGACTAGGTGCTGTCATATATTGGCAGGGATCCAACTCGTAGGTTTTCAAGCACACACCCCGGAAGTTTTCGAACACGTTGGCTAATAATAAAACATCGGTCTTCAAGTAGAGATCACTATATTCGCCGAGTGTGCATATGTGGAAGGCGTTCCATACATTCTGAGCGTGATCGTACTCAGACAACGAAATCACAGTATTCGTGAGATCATTATAGAAATCCTCTCGGGGTGGTAGACTTGACCTATTTCACGCTGAAGCGTCTGTCACATACCTGTACAGGAACACACCCTTTCTGCGTAGAAAAGAAAACTGTATGTCGTCGGGGAAACACTTCCTCATCTCAACAAACTGCTCGCAT